>CM060679.1:169836063-170296063 GCA_030686995.1 Artemisia argyi | reverse complement strand
AATAAAATACCGTGGGTGGTGACGGCGTCACATAGGCCGTCATAAGTGGATCAAGGCCGTCCGAGGAAGTATATGGCGGCGAGGTGACGGCGTCAGAAGTAACTCTTGACGCCGTCAGCCTACTTTTCCTATATATAGTTTTCTAGTTTTTTCATTAAAAAAGGGAGTAGTTTTGGTGAAACCCTAAAGACGATTTTGGTGCCTCTTTTACAGGTTTTTCAAGGGTTCCAAACCCTTGAGACCTTGCATTGTAATTGAGATAAGTGTACTTTCAATTCAATCAATATGTCTATGTGTTGGTTGTTTATCTCTTGTTCTTGTCTCAATTCTACTATGCTAGGCTAGATCTCTTTTGTGTTTGCTTAGATCTAATGAAACCTAGATATTGATTATGTGTTGATTACTTGTCTATTCTTGCTTTGAATGAATGATTTATATGTTAGGCTTAAGAAAACTGGCAGATCTCCAAATGGTAACATGCTTGAACGTCTTAAGAAACATGAACCGAGGCGTACTAGGTCTTTATTGGTTGTATTTAATGCATGAGCCACTGTTTACAATCCCTATAGTTGTGCTGGGTCATGGTGTAGGAGGAGATAAGAGCTCATAGAGTTGGGGAGTTATGTATGCCACCCCACGAATGGTATTAAGGAATACAATCCGTCATTCATACAAGTGTAACAAGTAATTAGCATGTAAAAGATATCTAGGGAGTAATGAAGTCTAAGTAAACACAATTTCTCCAATTACTGCTCACAACCTTAGTATAATTTAGTTTATTTTCATTTTTATTATTTTATTTTGATTGCATCTTAGTTTTGGGTTAGTTGAATTGCAACTAATTCCTCCCACTCCTTCAAAACCCGAGATTTTACTTGCTTTTATAAAATATAAAAAATACAAAAATAATCATCTTTCACCTCTAGAACTATTAATTAGGTTTTCTAATCCTAGCGACACTATTCCTAAGCTGAACGATCAATCCCCCGGTACTTGTCACTATACTATACTAAAACGATCAGGTACACTGCCTGGTGGGGGTTGTAAGCTTCTCGAGATCCCTCGAGAGGTAAAGCAAGGTGCGATTCCCACGCATCAAGTTTTTGGCGCCGCTGCCGGGGAATAGTTATTGTCTAGGTAAGGATTTCTTTTTATTAGGTCTACTTGCTAGATTCCTTTCTAGTAAGAATTTTATTTTTATTTTTAGGTCTTCTTTAGTCTATCTTATTTCTTCGTGCCTTTGTTCGTAACTCTTTACCATCCGACATCATGGAAGGTGGTAACATCTTTGAACCCGTCATCCCACCACAACAAAACCCACCATTAGAACCCCTTAGGCCCCGAACCTTAGGAGAGTATTCCCGACCTAGCCACCAAGGCTACCGAAACACCATTGAGCTCACCGAAGACAATGTGACCCCCTTGCGATCCGACACCATCCGGTTGGTGCAAAGCGGATGTGCATTCCATGGACTTCGTTCCGAAGATCCAAACCAACACCTTAAGGACTTCCTCAAAATCGTAGATTCCATAGACCCAGGTGTTGAGACTAGAGAGACAACCCGATTACGCCTATTCCCATTCTCTCTACGAGATCAAGCTAGTCAATGGCTTGAACGTTTACCCGCAGGATCCATCACCACATGGGACAATCTCGCCAACCGCTTCCTTACCCAATTCTTTCCGCCAGAAAAGACTGCAATGCTTAGAAGGGACATTTTGATGTTTGAGCAACAGCGGGGTGAACCTTTCTACGAGGCTTGGGCCCGTTTTAAGGATCTCCTCCACAAGATCCCTCATCATGGCATAAACCTTTGGTTATTAGTTCAAATTTTCTACGACCATGTTGACTATCACACTAAGCGTACCATCGACAGAGCCGCGGGAGGCAAATTGCGTGATAAGAATGCCGAGGAGTCATGGGCAATTATAGAAGAGCTCACTATCGATAATAATGAGATTTGGGAATTCAAACATACGATAGAAGCGGCCATCAATGCAGTCTCGACATCTGGAGGAACCACCGAAATCCCCGATGAACTCTTATGCAAACTTGAGGCAAAAGTTGACTATTTTGAGGAAAGGCAAAAGAGACCCTTAAGTCCTAGACAAGCCACTGTCAATTCTGTCTCAAGATCAACTTCGGCACCATTATCTGAATCACCTTCTAGAGAACATGTCGAAACTTTTCAGAGATACACCCCACCTTGCTCCCCTCCCAAGGAACTTAGCTCGGAATTTGAGGCTAGAATGAGAGAATATATGGCGACTCACTCTGATCGGCTTGCTAGATTCGAAGAAGCAGTTTATAAGCAAAAAGAGGAGATGCAGGAGAAAATGAATGAGATGTTGAGTCTATTGGAGGAGTATGCCAATCAGAAAACCCCCGAACGAATACTGCTAAGGAAAGAAAGCACCACTCCCACCACCCAATTTGTTAACTCCATCACCATTGTCCATAAAGATAACGAGAAGGTAGAAACTCCTGCTAAACAGACCTTAGAAAAACCGCCTGAGTCCCAACCTTTGAGTTACTACCTGAAACACGACATAAACAAAAACACCATAACAAGTTGGATTAAGGGTGATGGGCGCAACCAATCCTCCGAACAGGTTCCTGAGAAAGAGAAAGAAGAGGAAGATGAGTATGATACGCTTATTGGAGGATCAGTGGTCGAGAGGTTACTGGTACAGAAAGTGGCCACCAAGCAGGTAGCATGTGGGAATTTTGAATTACCAACGAGCATCGAGGACTTGAAACATCTTAGTGCTTTCGCCGACCAAGGATCGGAAGTAAATCTTATGCCCCTGACTATCTACATCTAACTGACGTCAAAAATGCCAATATCCACTCGTGTTAGGCTATCTCTTGTTGGGCACTCGTACATATACCCCCTAGGAATAGCAGAAGATGTATTAGTCAATGTTGCAGGATTCATGTACCCCGTTGATTTTATGATCATTGATGATAAAGGGGATGGATGCATGCCAATAATCCTTGGGGCACCAGTCCTCACCACCGCTAGGGCTGTCATTAAGTATGAAGATAGGAAGATTGAGCTTAAATCTGGGAAGAGAAAGATTAGCTTCCACATGACTCCGTGAAGTGGGCATGAGAATTTGAGTTGGAGAATGATTAAAAACAACATTGGCACGACACCCATTCGTGTTCAGAATAAAATTCTTGCATGGGAGGCAAGAATCAAAAGCTATAAGAAAGCTAAGGATGAAAGAAGAAAAAGCAATAAGGTTCCGATTGAACCTAAACATACTCAACACGAAAGCAATCATACACCGTTTGAGAAAGGGAACTTAGTACTCTTGAGACACTTAGAAACAACAATACCACCCGATAAACCAAGTCCTTAGTGGTATGGGCCATTCACAATCGATGGATTGAGCCAAGATGGGGTAGCTAACTTGAGGAGCAAATTAGGTGGAAAGGTGATTGCGAGTATTGATAGATTGAGGCACTACCACCATAACAGTAATGATCGCAATTATATGGGGTACATCATTTCAAATGATGAGATCACGTAGTAACCCATGACTTTGAGTCTAGCTACAAGACTCGTAAATAAAGAAAAGCGCTTCTTGGGAGGCAACCCATGTTTTGTGTGATTTTTATTTGTTTGATTGTTATTTGCTTCCGTATGCATGTTTTATTTTTATTGTTGGTTGATCATGTTTCTCAATTAAAAATGTGGAAATACTTTATTATGTTGTTTGGCCTAGTCTTAACTTCAACCTAAAGGTATTTTTGCAAAAGATAAGTGTAAGGGGAAACCCCAAATATGTTTTTAAGAAACAAACCGATCATGATTCTCCATAATATTTAATGATCATGTATATTCGTATTTGTTAGAGTCAAATGCTTGTATTGAGTCATAATGAAGTTTTGCAGGATTTTCCAGGAAGTAGGACAAAGTTTTTCCAGAAATTTTCCGGAAACTTAACATAAGAATTTCTGCAGGTCCATTCTGACGGCGTCAGGGTATTGCTCTTGACGGCGTCAGGAGTCAAAAATCTGGAAATTTTACCGGTTTTGTTTTTCTAACGGAGTCTTATGGTTTTTGTGAATTATTAAGTTTTATAATCTCCAGGGAATCTGCAAACTTCATTCCACAAGCATTATATCTTACTTTGTTTTCTAGGATTTAGTAACTTATATAGGATGCCGCCGATTTTACGCGAGGTTGCCTTGTCTATTGTTGTCAGGATTTACAGGTTATTTATGACAAGAGGATGATTTATATTCTGGAAGGGAAGCTTTGATTGTTCATTTTCTTGGAAGAAGATTTAACTTGGCCAACCTAAAATCCATACCGAGCGAATCAGGGGAGTATTTGATTTCATTCTCTTTACTTTTTCACTTTTACATTCTTTACTTGAACATTGGGGACAATGTTCATCTTAAGTGTAAGGGGAGGGTAAAAAGATGATACCTTACATATGCACTTTCGCTTGAATTTGTTTTGTTTGATAGTAGATGAGTAATAAAACTATGAGAAATACTTGTTAGTGTAATTTTAGCGCCAAATTTAAAATTTTTTACAATATTTAGGAGTGAAACTTTAGCCATAGCAAGCGTCTCATGGATAGGAGATTGTATGACTAGCACATAACCGTATATTCAGAAAAAATTTCCACCCAAAAATGTGAGGTTCGCCTTTAGTTTTGATAGGAAAAGCATTCATTATTAGTGCTTATGAGTGTACCGGTAGCATTTAGATTCTAGAACTTGTGTTAGTGATGCATCCCGAGACCGCTAGTGAGACTACATTCGTGTAGTAGGATTTACTACATGATAAGAGGCATTAGGATCACCCTTGTGTTAAACCCGTATCATAATTACTTGACCATTTAAGTCATATTACTTGGCTAGTTAAGTCAACTAATTTTTCCCACACCCTTTGCGTTGTACTCATTTTTAGTACACGATACCCCTAGTACACCCCTCCGAGCCTATCTTTTCGTTTCTAACTTTAAGCATCTTACTTAAAGGAAGAATTTGTTACACCCCACTTAAATGTACAACCAAATCGCCTTAGCCTTCCGTGTATGCGCTCATTTTTAGTGCATTATTGTTATTTGTTAAACCCTAAGTTAACTTTCTAATTGATTACATGGTTGCTAAGTCGAGTCATATCCTTGTACATATTGTTTTGGGACGATTGGGACTCATGGGTAAGTACTTGTTTTATGGAGTAATGGGGAAGAACATCATTTATTACCCCCATATGTACGTTAATCTTAAAAGTGCTCCAAGTGTTTTGATTTTCTTAATTCGAGTCATTAGAATAGTTTAATGTAAAGTATGTAAAGATTCAAGTGTAAGGGGAACTCTCATCCCCTATGATGTATTATTTTGGATGGTAGGGTAAGAGTGTATGCAAAAAAAAAAAAAAAAAAAAAAAAAAAAAAAAAAAAATCGAAAAAATCAGGAAAAAGAAAAAAAAATAGAAAAAAAAAAGAAAAAGAAAAAAACATACGGACTACCATCCCGTTTTCATTTTATGTTTTTGTTATTTTTCATTTATTAGCTTAAGTCTAGTCTAGTCTTGGCTTAGCAACGCCATCTTGTACATGTAATTAACTAAGATTGTTAACTCGCCACCAGTAAAACTTCCTTTATCCAACAAAACCGTGTAATTCATATCCCTACACCTAACGTTATAACCCTTTAAAAGACCTCTTTGATAGTTTATCCTAGGTGCTTACGCCATGTGGTGGAGGTTTGATCCTTTCCCAAGCCTATGGTAATCTATTTTGCTATGACAGGTAGTGAGAGATATCTTCCATTTCCATAATGTTATATTACTTTATTACACCCGAGAGATGTGAATATCTAAACACTATTTGTGAGGTGCTTGTGTATGACCTCCGTGCTTGTCTATTGGTCTTTAGTGGAACGATTATTTGTTGTAATTAATTTTATATTAGTGTTAAATGACCCCTAACTTGTCTTTTGAGTAGAATAAAAGCTCATTTGCTTGAGGACAAGCAAATCTCAAGTGTAAGGGTATATGATGAGGCGAAAAATGATCCGTTTTTAGGGGGTCATTTAAGCCCGAATCCGAATTTATTTGATCAAATATTGCCCTAAATCCTTCCTTTTGTGATTTTAGGTGTTTGGAGAGAGTGAATTCTAGAAAAGAAGCCATTTTGGACGTTTTTGGAGCATAAAAGTGAAGAAAACGGCAAAGTACCAAAATTCCATGCTGAAGATACGAGGTGACGGCGTCAAGACCACCATCTTGACGGCGTCAGACATGAAGAATTAAACACCGTAGGTGGTGACGGCGTCAGAAGGCTTCATGACGGCGTCAAAGTGGCAAGAATAAAATACCGTGGGTGGTGACGGCGTCACATAGGCCGTTATAAGTGGATCAAGGCCGTCCGAGGAAGTATATGGCGGCGAGGTGACGGCGTCAGAAGTAACTCTTGACGCCCACTCCTTCAAAACCCGAGATTTTACTTGCTTTTATAAAATATAAAAAATACAAAAATAATCATCTTTCACCTCTAGAACTATTAATTAGGTTTTCTAATCCTAGCGACACTATTCCTAAGCTGAACGATCAATCCCCCGGTACTTGTCACTATACTATACTACAACGATCAGGTACACTGCCTGGTGGGGGTTGTAAGCTTCTCGAGATCCCTCGAGAGGTAAAGCAAGGTGCGATTCCCACGCATCAAGTTTTTGGCGCCGCTGCCGGGGAATAGTTATTGTCTAGGTAAGGATTTCTTTTTATTAGGTCTACTTGCTAGATTCCTTTCTAGTAAGAATTTTATTTTTATTTTTAGGTCTTCTTTAGTCTATCTTATTTCTTCGTGCCTTTGTTCGTAACTCTTTACCATCCGACATCATGGAAGGTGGTAACATCTTTGAACCCGTCATCCCACCACAACAAAACCCACCATTAGAACCCCTTAGGCCCCGAACCTTAGGAGAGTATTCCCGACCTAGCCACCAAGGCTACCGAAACACCATTGAGCTCACCGAAGACAATGTGACCCCCTTGCGATCCGACACCATCCGGTTGGTGCAAAGCGGATGTGCATTCCATGGACTTCGTTCCGAAGATCCAAAAACGTCCAAAAAGCTTTTATGCTCCAAAAACGTCCAAAAAGCTTCCTTTTCCAGAATTCACTCCCAAAGTACCAAAAATCACAAAAGGAACGATTTAGGGCAATATTTGATCAAATAAATTCCAATTCCGGCTTAAATGACCCCCTAAAAACGGTTCATTTTTCGCCTCATAATATACCCTTACACTTGAGATTTGCTTGTCATCAAGCAAATGCGCTTTTATTCTAATCAAAATACAAGTTAGGGGTCATTTAACACTAATATAAAAGTAATTACAACAAATAATCGTTCCACTAAAGACCAAAGACAAGCACGAAGGTCATACACTAGCACCTCACAAATAGTGTTTAGATACTCACATCTCTCGGGTGTAATGTAGGATACTCATAATCTTAAACACATATGGTTATGTATAAAATGGATCGAATGAGTAGAGAAATTCTAGAGAGATGTTAGAGAGAGAAAGAGATGGGAGCCTTTTCTAGAGTGAGAAACAAGAGATATTAGATTAGTGTAATGAAAGGTCCAAACCTCTCCCTTGGGTGGGAGAGGGTATATATACTACAATACTTGGTACTCCATGAAACGAGCTGTAGAGTGAGCTGACAGAGGGTAAAGACCCGACCCACTTTACGAATACTATTTACATGTTTAACTACTAATAAACTACATACTAACTATAATAAGGATAATTCTACGAGCTACGTAATGCTTAGCAATACTTGGGGTGACCGAGTCTTTAACTGAATAATCGTATTCCTAACAATCTCCCCCTAAGGGAGGTCACCCCAGAAGATGAGTATTGAATTCTTGCATCCTTGAAATCTTGTAGCTCGTAGACTTTGATTCTTCAAACATGTCTTTGTACATTCAGTAGCATACTCTAGATGACTTGTTCAATGAGTTGGATGATCTTCGGCATTACTTCGATTTCATCATCCAAATGAGTATCTGCAAGTCATCTTTGAGTAGTAATGTCTCCATGTGATTTGAACATCTTTGAGTTGACATGCTCACACTTTTCTGGATCATGATCTTCTGCATCAGAGTTGTGGAAGCATAGATGAGGCCTAATCAATGATCATGATTTCTTATATACTGATGTTGAAGTGCGAGTATGTGGTGATGGATCAGCATCTTCTCTGCAATCGACAGCAACCGTCAAAATTTCCTGCAAGCAGACAGTTAGCAATAAATCGTCCAGTACTTATAGGTTTGGAATTAGAGATTGTCAACAGCATAGTGTGAAGACTCCTTCTAACCCTTACCAAGACCGTTCCCAATCGGCAAACCCTGAAAGGATTCACACGACCTACCTAAGTAGATCAACGATTGGGTGAGTCGCTGGAGATCACTCCACGACTGTTGACCATTTGTAACCATCCTGACCACTAAGCGTAATCCACAAGGAATTACCTAAGTGGCCTGCTTTCAAGGCTGCTTGATGTTGACCCTGGCAGGAATTTCCATTCAATCAATGGGAGTTACTAAAGCAACGTCCCTCATAAATGTTCTGGCAGATTGCTAAGATCTGCGTAGGACTCATAAGTTTACCAATGGTGTTCTTAATGTTGAACAACCAGGGTAGAAGTAGCACGTGTTCTATGAGATCTTATTATGTATCTCGAGGCTCTAGACTCAATAAGTGCATTTGGTTTTCCTATGCGGAGATTAGGGAGAAGTCTCCTGCTTCAATATCAACTATCTCTAAGAGATATATCAATAGATTACACCGGTTCCCCGTGAGAATGAAACAAGTTCTTTTAAGAGAACTTGAGTGGCTAGAAGGTTTAGTACATTGCGTCACTGGGTCCATGACGTCTTGTCTTCAATACCGATGTTGCCTTAGCAACCATCAGTAGATTATAAATTGAACCCGATTTCTGCCCTAAGGTTGAATAATTGGAGGGCTATTTCTTTTCACCCTTTCTCATTTCATTTCTTTTTAATTCTTCAACCCCTTCTTTCTCCATTCTCTCATTTCTCCCTTTTTCATAATCATACCTATGGACTTTCTAATACTATATATTTGGTATTGTCCATGGGTAGATCCCTCCGGCTTTGGCGGATCATAGGACGGTTTTCCTAACCTTAGCCACCTTATAACTTCATGACTATCCTATGTTGCCATACACCAAATCATTGAAAATTCTCTCAACGTGTTTATGATTAAGAAACCCATTTTGTTAACACATTGAGAGTTTTGTCATTTTCAAATGCTTCCCCTCAACATGTGCTCATATGTATTGATTTGAAAATTTGCACATGTCGGGAAGAGTTGCACTTTTTGAATTGATCTACCTTAAGTGAATATGAGCGGGCATTCGAAACACGCTTACATCACTAGTTAGACTAGCTTGAAGTTATTACCCGGCCCGATCAGATTCACCAAAGGTTTCTCGAAACGGTACATTCTACTCAGACAAGTCCTTTTCGAGACACGCTTACATCACTGGTTAGACCAGCTTGAAGTTATTACCCGTCCAGGACTAGTCCTTTCGATTCATGACAATTATTGTTTCATCAATTCATTGGTGAAGTCTAAGTCTTGCTCACATGAGATGCTAAAGATCCTTTTTCACAAACCATTTGCTCCACCCCCTCAATATGTGCATTGATATACAAAAGAGTTTAGCACATATAGGGGAGCTGCTAAAGATCCTTTTTCACAAACCATTTGCTCCCCCTCAATATGTGCATTGATATACAAAAGAGTTTAGCACATATAGGGGAGCATTTGTTAAAGTCCAAAACAATCACATTTTATATCAGATTTCATATTTAAATCACATTTTCTCCCCCGATTAAAAATTTCAAACCATTTGAGATTTGTGATCCCAAGTGATTTAAATAAGTTAGAAAAGTTTAGGAGCAAGATGTGGTCTGATTAAAGATATTCTGATATTGAGACAATTCATTACTCCCCCTCAATCAATGAGGGAGAATGTTAGTGTCAGTTTTGATGAGTTTATAAAAGATTTAAAGTTTAACAAGAAACTCATGAAATAAAAATCATGTACTGACACATAACATTTGATACCACACTACTTATGACGCACAAGATAACTGGTGGTGGTGGTGAAAGAGTTGTTGTCGTTGTTGCTACCGATGTTGTTGTTGTGGTGAAATCAAAGCCAGTCAATGAAGTTTGAACATCTGATCAAATGGTTAGAGTAGGAGCAGGCACATTCACATCAGCCATGGAATCTGCATAAGAGTATCAACAAAGATATGCATACATACAGATTCACTCTTAATTAACTGCTACCACGTAGCAGCTAGCCTACTCATAATACCATATTCATATCATGCTCAAAGAACATTCAAGCAACTCATCAAAATGCTATCTAGCATGAAGAGAAACTTGCAATCATGAACATTCATTGCAAGTTTCTATCAGACATAAACAACAATCACTAACATGGCAATTCACGCATATTTTCAACATTCAAATCAGGAGCTTAGGAATAAGATTCTAACCCGGTAACTACATACCTAAGCAAATCCTGAGAACACGAACACATAACCAGCAACAATCAAACAAAACACAATCAATCAGATTATACGAATGCCAGAGGAGAGAACAAGAGCATCAAACACAATGGTTTTCTAACATCATTAAGATTTTGGATTAAAACATATTTAGGGGATTAAGCGAGGATACCAACGTGAGATAAATGGACCTTTTAGTTACATAAAGCTAGGAAACTATATGTAAATAGCACACAATGCCCTAATCTTTCTAACTACTAACACATTTGGCCATTTAAGATAAAGCTTAGTAAGTTCCTCTTCAACTAATACCCCATTAACTACAAAACCTTTTCTAACCATTATGAGACAACCAAGAAATCCGTTTGATGATATAAAATTGGAAATCACTCTCCCCTTCAATTGATGACCCATTGTCATTAATTGAGTGACAAATTTGATGAAGTATCTAAGACTGATTGATTTACAAGCAACATGTTACCACCATGTATCACTAAAATAATTTTCCGAAGAATCATAAAATAAAATTATTGTTTTGATAAAAAGAAGACTTCTCTTCTTAAACAAGAAATAATGCACTGAAACGTACATTAGATCAGAAAGGCAGGAATATAAAGTAATTCATGCCTTTGTTAGGAACAATCGTCTTTTTGGCGACAAACTTTCCCCAATATTAAGACCGGGTTGCTATCTGAAGTAATAGCAAACCATAATTTAATTTTTTTTAAGTCCGGGTTACAGCCTGAAATGACTGCAAGCCATAAGTTTAAATCCGGGTTACAGTCTGAAATAACTGTAAGCCATCTTGTAAGAATATTTTAGAAACGACATGTTTTAGAAAAACATTATTAAAAAGAAAAACTCTTGCTCAAGCATATGTATGTTTCCGTGTCATTATTGAATGACATTTCTAGAGACGTACATAATATTGACTACACAAGAGACATGTCGTGAGAAGAATATTTTTGGTTTTCATAATTTTTTGATTTTTATGGTTTTTGTAGGTTTTATATTTTTCTATTTTCTTTTTTTTTTAATACTATGTACAAAGGATATGTGAAGTAAATCCATTACTCCTCAGTCTCTTCCTGAAGACTTTAGAGTGAGACTGGCATAAGACTCTTCATTCCAAATCATGGGAGAATAAATTGAAACCGCTTTCTCGGATGGGCTTAAGTGAAGAAATCTGCCATCTGATGCTCAATCCTCAAAAGGAATAGTTCCACTACCCCTTTCTCAACTTGTTCCACTACACCTTTCGAAAATCCGTTTGCTAGGAGAAACTTTGACAGTGTATCGTACCATGCCCTAGGCGTCTGTTTTAGGCCATATAGAGCCCTTTTCAGACGAAAGACATGGGTAGGATGATCAAAATATACAAATCTTTCCGGTTGACTGAAAAAAAAGAACTTAATTCAGCTCGCCATTTGGAAATGCAATCTTTATATCCATTTGATAGACCGTCATGTTCTGACTTGCAGCATTGGCGAGAAACATTATGATAGCTTCAATACGAACAACCAGTGCGAAAGATTCCTCTAAATCAATGCCTTCCTGTAGACGATATCCCTTAGCAACAAGCCTTGCCTTGTTTTCAGAACGACATCATGCTCATCAAGTTTCACTTTGAAAATCCACTTAGAGCTATAATCATTGCACAGTCTGGAGGTAGTACCAATTCCCATACTTCAAGTCGATCAAAATTGCGAGCTTCATCTTGCATCGCATTAACCCAACAGTCTTTAGAGATAGCAGTCTTGAGATCTTGGGTTCGACTTTGGATAGTACGGAATTATAACAGTACCACAAGGCATGGGTGGTAAGTTTCCTTCATGTGAACACCGGTTGAGAAGGATATCCAATAATGTTGTCAATCGGATGATCCTATATTCGTTTTCTGAGATGTTCATGTGGATGTGGGTAGGAACATGAAGAAGCCGTGTTTGTATCCCTTGAAGAGGATGTCTCAGAAGAAAATTCATGAGTAAACAGGTTTTAGAATGGAGCATCTTCAAGAGGAGCAAATGAATTCTCTTCAAAAGAATTGTCGACTGCAGTACCTAGATGTATAGAGATGAGCATCTTGATCAATTCAAGTAGACACTGGTGGACCATTTGAGTTATACAAAACTGGAGCAGCAACGGCTGGTGGTATCGGTGTATCATCGGTAGGTGTCTCAAGGTATTCTTCAAACATTGGGTCAAACAAGATCTTCAAATGCTCATTTGTAGGTGGTACATAAGGTACATGCAGGAGTGGGATTCTGTACAATACCTGAACTAATTGGTTCAGGAGACAAAAGTTTAGACGCGGGTCCTGCACTGATGTGTACAGGAGCTGTATGCTCAGCCAGCTCAACGAATGTGAAGTGAACGGTTTCTAGGATTTATTGGGTTCGTTTGTTGTAGACTCGGTATCCCTTACTATCTGGAGCGTAACCAACGAAGAATCCAATACTAGTTTTAGCTTATAACATTCCCAGATCTTGACTGTCATTTTGTAGGGTAGCATAAAGCACCAAACACAAATAGAGAGGAGAGATCCGGTTTCATGCCATGTATCAGCTCATATGGAGTTTTGTTGTGAAGAGTATGTATCAAGTATCGGTTTTGGGTGTAACAAGCTGTAGCAATTGCTTCCGCCCATGGAAACATCGGTGCGTTGGAGAATATTAGCATGGTTTGTGCAGCTTCTACAAGAGAACAGTTTTGTCTTTCAAAAATTCCATTATACTGAGGAGTGCATGGGATACTTTACTGATGGGTGATGCCAATAATTTCATAAAATTGAACGAGTTGTTTGATGATAAACTCCGTTCCATCGTTTGACCGGATGATTCCGTCGGTTTTGTGAGTCTTACTAGCAGTTGTTTGATGAGTTTTATGATAACTTCTGGAGTCACTTCCTTGGTTCTCAAAAACTTTACCCATGTAAACCGAGAGTATTCGTCGACAACAACGAGTACATATTACTTCCTATTTATACTCTTCACACTCATTGGTCTACCTGGGTCCATGTGAAGGGTGTAAAGAACATCCATGTTGGTGTTGACAATTTTAGGTTTGTGAGTATGCTTCTTTCGTTTACCCAGTTGACAAGCCGAATGAAGAAGTTCTTTTTCAAACTTTAATCTGGGTAGACCTCATACAAGATCATTGTGAGCAAGATCATTGATGGTACCAAAGTTCAAGTGATTAAAACTTTGTTGCCATAGCCATGATTTATTCTTTGAGGCCTTTGAGAGAAAACAAATTGGAGAGGACCGCATCATGTATTAGATAGAAAAGGTGTATAGATTTGTGCCATGACTGTCTTTAAGAAGATCAATATCATCCAATTCTGATATGAAGCATGTGTGTTTTCTGAAGGCAACTTCAAGATCGGAATCAAAATATTGACCAAAAGAGAACAGATCATGCCCAAGTCCTTCCATGTAGTATACCCACAAAATTAGCTGTCACCAGAAACATAATCTCCATAACCCATAATTAACCCAAAATGATAGTTCCCGAATCTAACTGTCTCGATAAACTTATTCACAAAATTCTCGAGCCCTGAGCGATCCCAATCATAGGTTTAGAGCAGCCTGAGTCCAAATATCAAAGGACGAAATGTATGACCTGCATTTGGAAATAGACGAGAGCAGAAAATTTAGAGTGTCGGATCCCCAATTTGAGTTGGGTTCCAGTTGGTTAGTGCAAACAAGTACTGGAGCCACCAAGACCTTAGGTGCATTCGTTTCAATGGTGGAAATTTCACTAGTAGATGCAATGGGCCTAGTTAAAGGACATTGGGTCTCCAAAGGGAAAGTTCTACCAGTTGGCTTCCATTCCTTAATAAGCACTACTTTAGAGTTAGTTATCCTAGTTAAAGGGCACTGTTCTCCTAAAGTGAATTTCCTTCCAGTGGGCTTCCATTGAAAACCAACATTGGCAAACAGTTTTCCTGTTGCTTTCCAAATTTGCTTAATTTGTTTAGCTCTCTAAACTTTCTTAACTGGGGTTTTGTTAAACGACTTTAGAAATTTCTCAACACATTTATCATGATTACTCGAAATCATGCATTCATTACATGTTTTGCAAAGTGAATTTGGTTTTGAATTATGACTCATTTTGCTCAAGTTGGACTTAAAGTTCCTCATGTGGTCGTCTACTTTCTTTTTAGGAACACTTTTAGCAAGTGAAGTCCTATAATTCCTTCTATTTATCCTTGTTTTAGACTCTCTAGCTTTAATGTCACCATTTACTCCAGTAGGCGGACTAACGGGAATTTTAGTCTTTTTCACTTCCGGTTGCTGAACATGTTTTGATGTGTTGGGATCTGAAGTTTCTAAGGGTACCACAAAGGTAATATGCTTGTTTGTTGACCTAGAGGAAGATGCAGATGACCTAACTTGCTTGCTATCAATCTTAGGACATGTACTAATAGCATATTCTAAGAGTTCCTGAGATCTATTAGTGAGAAAGCAGGCACCAACAATGGCATCATCAAGTGGTTTTGCTATCCTATCCTCTTCAATGGTTTCACGAAGCAAATCAAAGCACTCCTTAAGATGTTTAAGATAGTCACTATGAACTAACTTATTATTCCTAAGGGGAAGAGGAATATACACAGCATCACAAGCATACTTCTTACAAGCAGAAACCTTTTGAACAACATTATCACAATTGATGATTGGCATTTTCGCTTTCACCCGAGTCTTTAGATTCTCAATCTCTTTAAGCAAAGAAGTTATCTTTTCATTGTTTATATCACGTGTGATCTTAATTGAATCATATAACTCTTTGTAATGTTGTTTAACTTTTGAATTTTCAGCACGAAACTAATTATTTTCATGTTGCAATTTATTGATGGTATCTTGAGATTGAAAATTCTGAGAATCTATAGACTGTGGTTTTTGGGTGCCAATCACATCACTCTTGTTAGACTTCAATTGGGCAATTTGGACCCTCAGGTTCCGAATCGTGTTAGTGTGAGCATGAATCTTTTCATCACGTTTGGCTAATTCAAAATATGCATCAAATTCAGGAGCATCCGAGGATGTCTTGGAATTTGAGATTTTAATTCTTTCTTCTAAATGTTGACACTTTAATTGCAAATTAATATTATCAACCTTTAGTTTTGACAAATGCCTGACCATGTTATCATGGTCATCGTTTTGAATTTTCTCATGCAATTTTAAATTCTCCCCCTCAAGCTCAACAACACGATTCTGGAACACGTTCAATGCAATAGACATCTCATGAAATTGGCAGGCAGATAATGCAGAATCAGTAGCAGTATAAAATACATCCTGTGCAATACATTTAGCAATCAAATTCTCATTCATGATGAAAATATTTTTCCTCTCAATTTCACTGCATTTAAGATCAATTGCCAATTGTTTACCCTCATTTTCCACAGCATTGAAAACTTCTTTCATATTACTAACATCTTGGTTTAGGGTTTTTTGAAGACCCTCAAAATGTTCTTTGAGAAGTTTGAAAAATGGCATGACCTCAGTTAAGTAGCACCGTTTTGTTTGTTCAAAACCCCTTTCCCCATCAGTAATCCCCGTAGGTGTGCTTCTCTTTTTACATGTTTTCTCAAAATTAGTGAACAATTGACAGAGAACATATAATCCAATTAGAGTATTATTTTGCGTGGGGAGGGTGAAAGGAACAAGATGCATTGGTGTGTTAATGGGATATATCGTTGGGTCAGCAATCCTAAAAGCTGTACGTGTTTTTCCCACTATTCTTTCTGCTTTCATCTTTTCTAGGTCTATGTTCCAGAAGACTTGCTCTGGAGTAAATTTCTTTTGTGGGACAAAGACAGCTAATTGATTATCTTCAGTGTAATCATAATTGTACAGGATTTTATTAGCTATGCACAGGGGATCCTTTAATTTCTCAGCTAGTTTTTCTCTGGTTCTATCTTCTATCTCATTGCCCTCATCATCGGATGTAGCATTAGGAGGGGCATGATTAGGCTCAAGCATAATGTTTGCATCAAATAATGCCGGTTGTGCACCTATACCGTTTCTAAGGAAATTGGTTTTTGGCTTAGTAGAATCCTTCTCACTATGATCATCACTCAACTTCCTATGTTTATGCATCATTTGAGCAGTTTGAATGGTTTGGCCTTGCGTGTATAACTTATCCTCAAGTTTATTTTTTTAGCATTTTAAGACTAGAGACATCATTTAGGAGTTTTGTTTCCTTCTCATTATCATGTTTGAGTGTGTTTAAGCCTTTTTGAATCTCTTGTTTTTGTTTAACAGTTTGATCCAGTTGTTTTTGCAAAGATTATAACTCCTTTTTCAATGTTTCTCGCTTAAGATTATTTTCAGATATGTATGCACGCATTTTCCATTCCATGTTCTGCTCACGTCCAGTGAGTTCAAATCTAGCACGTTGTTCGTACATTGACACCTGATCCTTAAGGATATTAAATCTAGTGGTCAAGGAGTCATCAGGGTTATAGGCAGTGTTCTCATGCAACACACAATCATCATTTAAAACAGAAGATGCACTACATTGTACAACAGACACTTCGTTGTGTTTCATATGTTGTTCACATGGGTCAACATTGCTATTTCTCATGCCAACAACATCTGAATCGACATCGTTTGTCGGTTGTACTTTGTTAGGAATCTTTTGTTCATCAACCATGTCACATAGTTCGATTACCTTAGCACATGATACCTGTTCTTTTACTGGTCTGATATATGCATCCACATCATGTGAAACAAGAGTCATTGAGCTGTTGGTAGAGTCAAGCTTATCAGTCACTGATCTTCTGCCTTCGGTGACAACTGATCCAGCATTTGATGCTTTACCCGAATCCACACTACCATCACTTGATTGCACCTTACATGCCATCACCTTGTCTTCATACTTGGGTTCGTGCTGTGCTCTTTCCATAATGTACCCCTTCACATTACCCATGAGCTCGAGTAGTGTGTCCCTAAACACCTCAACTTCGATTCCCGTGTAGGTAGCAAAGCTCGTTTTCGTCATTTGACTCTCATGATCATACTCCTCAGTGAATCGTGAATCAGTGAACGCTTGGAGTTGGTTGTTGATCACACAGAATGCAGCCATAGATCTATCTTCAGAAAATTCACCTTTTTCAAATTGTTGTTGAAGTTGATCTAAGTGTAGAGTCATTTTGACTGTGAAGGTCTCAACATTTTGACCAAAGAGTGTTGCGAATGCACGATTGAAACCTCCCAAGTATCCAGGTTTTGCAAAGAGAACCTTGAGATGTGAATGGAGTGATCGAAAACATTCAATGCAACAATCCTTTGCATTATCGGGCAATTTAATTGGCTGATGAAGTTCATTCTCTTGAGAATTCGAGCACGACGATTCCGTTGCTGCAGATTTGAGTATCTCAGGTATGACTGAATTTGAAGAATTCGACATGACGTAGACGTGCACGGGATTTTACAACTCTTGTGATTTAAACCGAGAAATCAAATCTTTCGCGGGATTTTATAAAATCAACAAAAGAAACCGTGAAATGATGCTGAGTACTTAAGTGATTGAGTATGAGATGATAAACCTTGCAAGGTATAGTAAGTTATCTAAGTCAAGTCACAACGAGTCAAATCACACCAAGTCAAATCACAATTAGTCAAATTGCAGGAATTAACTTGCAACGTCAGATTGTAATTGGGCAAGTTGCAACAACTCAAATCGCAACAATTTTCGAATCACAGAACTATTCAACTTGCAGCGTATTTAGCACTGTGATTTGGTTCGGTTGATGAAAGTTGTTATAGTGAAATTATGGTATGAAAACTTAAAACCTCAATAACTTCACTCCGGAGGTGATTTGGGCCTCGAAAAATTCGTTTCACGACTTTTTGGTGAAACCTCACAATATTCAGCCTGTTCCGGTCGTTTTGACAGGTATTTCGCTGAAAACGGAGTTACGGTTCAAAAGTTATGGTCGTTTGAAGTTTTGACGTAAAAAGTCAACTTTGGTCAACTCGCTGAACACCAACTCGCAGAATGCCAACTCGCTAAACACCAACTCACTAAACGACCAACTCGCTAACTGACCAACTTGCTGAATTCACCAACTCGCTAAAACTGCAACTCACTATATTAATCAACTCGCTAGGTTAGCAAATCGCTGAACTCACAACTCACTAAAATGTCAATTGATCAACTTGCTGGAATCTTAAATGAGCAACTCGCTATTGATCAACTCGCTGGAATCTTAAAAGATCAACTCGCTAGTTTGATCAACTCGCTACTTCCACTAGAGGACGAACTCTGACAACTCGCTAGATAATGAGACAAAAGTGTCGCTGTCTTAGTGATTTGTCTATTTTTCCCAATATAGTAAAAGACAACTCGCTAGTCAGAAAATCACCAACTCGCTACCAAAGATTACCAACTCGCTAGGAAGAAAACACCAACTCGCTAGGAAGAACTAAGTCACGAATCCCTTCCAAAACCAATTCCGTGAGTGTTTCAACCTATCCATGTGAAAAACTAAGACCCTAGAACACCTTTACACATGAAAGTACATCAATAACGTGCAATAAATCACAAGATGAGATCAAATTAGTGATATTACTACTCCTACCATTCGAACCAAACAAGAAACACAAAAACCAATCTATAAATTCGAGAACCAACAATCCTAGGATGAAACCATGGCTCTTGATACCAATTGTAGGATACTCATAATCTTAAACACGTATGGTTATGTATAAAATGGATCGAATGAGTAGAGAAATTCTAGAGAGATGTTAGAGAGAGAAAGAGATGGGAGCCTTTTCTAGAGAGAGAAACAAGAGATATTAGATTAGTGTAATGAAAGGTCCAACCCTCTCCCTTGGGTGGGAGAGGGTATATATACTACAATACTTGGTGCTCCATGAAACGAGCTGTAGAGTGAGCTGACAGAGGGTAAAGACCCGACCCACTCTACGAATACTATTTACATGTTTAACTACTAATAAACTACATACTAACTATAATAAGGATAATTCTACGAGCTACGTAATGCTTAGCAATACTTGGGGTGACCGAGTCTTTAACTGAATAATCGTATTCCTAACATGTAATAAAGTATATATCACAATATGGAAATGGAAAACATCTCTCACTACCTGTCATAACAAAATAGATTACCATAGGCTTGGGAAAGGATCAAACCTCCACCACATGGCATAAGCACCTAGGATAAACTATCAAAGAGGTCTTTTTAAAGGGTTGTAACGTTAGGTGTAGGGATATGGAATACACGGTTTTGTTGGATAAAGGCAATCTTTACTGGTGGCGAGTTAATAATCTTGGTTAATTACATGTACAATGTGGCGTTGCTAAGCCAAGACTAGACTCGACTTAAGCTAATAAATGAAAAAAAAAAAACATAAAACAAACATGGAATGAAACGGGATGGTAGTCCGTATATTTTTTCTCTCTTTTCTTTTTTATATTTTTTTTCTTTTTCTTTATTTTTCGATTTTTTTTTTTTTTTTTTTTTTTTTTTTTTTTTTTTTTTTTTTTTTTTTTTGCATACACTTTTACCCTACCATCCAAAATAATACATCATAGGGAATGAACATTCCTCTTACACTTGAATTTTTACATACTTTACAATAAACTAATCTAATGACTCGAATCAAGATAATCAAAACACTTGGAGTACTTTTAAGATTAACGTACATATGGGGGTAATAATATGATGTTCTTCCCTATTACTCCATAACAATAGTACTTTACCCATGAGTCCCAATCGTCCCAAAACAATATGTACAAGGATATGACTCGACTTAGCAACCATGTAATCAATTAGATAATTAACTAAGGGTTTAAACAAATAACAATAATGCACTAAAGATGAGTGCATACACGGAAGGCTAAGGCGATTTGGGTGTACATTTAAGTGGGTTGTAACAAATTCTTCCTTTAAGTAAGATGCTTAAAGTTAGAAATGAAAAGATAGGCTCGGAGGGGTGTACTAGGGGTTTCGTGTACTAAAAATGAGTACAACGCTAAGGTGTGGGAAAAATTGATTGACTTAACTAGCCAAGTAATATGACTTAAAAGGTCAAGTAATTATGATACGGGTTTAACACAAGGGTGATCCTAATGCCTCTTATCATGTAGTAAATCCTACTACCCGAATGTAGTCTCACTAGCGGTCTCGGGATGCATCACTAACGCAAGTTCTAGAATCTAAATGCTACCGGTACACTCATAAGCACTAATAGTAAATGCTTTTCCTATCAAATCTAAAGGCGAACCTCACATATTTGGGTGGAAAATTTTTCTGAATAGTACGGTTTTGTAATAGTCATACGACTCCTATCCATGAGACGCTTGCTATGGCTAAAGTTTCACTCCTAAATGTTGTAAAAAAATTTAAGTTTGGCGCTAAAATTACAGTAACAAGTATTTCCCATAGTTTTATTACACACCTACCATCAAACAAACAAACTCAAGCGAAAGTGTTTCCTATGAGGTATCATCATTTTACCCTCCCCTTACACTTAGGATAAACATTGTCCCCAATGTTCAAGTAAAGAATGTAAAAGTGAAATAGGTAAAAAGAATGAAATCAAATACTCCCCTGATTCGCTCGGTATGGATAATAAGGTAATAATGTTAGATCTTCCTCCAAGAAAATGAACAATCAAAGCTTCTCTTCCAGAATATAAATCATCTTCTTGTCAAACATAACCTGTTAAACCTGAGAAAACAAACAAGGCAACCTCGCGTAAAATCGGCGGTAATCTATATATGCTAAAAAATCCTAGAAAGCAAAGTAAGATATAATGCTTGTGGAATGATGTTTGCAGATTTTCTGGAGATTATAAAACTAAAGAATTAGCAAAAACTTTAAGACTCCGTTAGAAAAACAAAACTGGTAAAATTTCCAGAATTTTACACGTGACGCCGTCAGGAATTTCTTCCTGACGCCGTCAGAAGTGACCTGCAGAAATTCTTATGTTAAGTTTCCAGAAAATTTCTGGAAAAACTTTGTCCCACTTCCTGGAAAATCCTGCAAAACATCATTATGACTCGATACAAGCATTTGACTCTAACAAATACGAATATACATGTTCATTTAATATTGTGGAGAATCATGATCGGTTTTGTTTCTTTAAAAACATATTTGGGGTTTCCCCTTACACTTATCTTTTGCGAAATACCTTTGGATGAAGTTAAGACTAAGCCAAACGACAAAATAAAGTATTTTCACCATTTTAGTTTGAAACATGATCTACCAACAATAAAAATAAAGCATGAATACGGAAACAAATAACAATCAAACAATTAAAAATCACTCACAAAACATTGGTTGCCTCCCAAGAAGCGCTTTTCTTTATTTACGAGTCTTGTAGCTAGACTCAAGGTCATGGGTTACTACGTGACCTCGTCGTTGGTTTCACTCTCTAGGTCATCTCCTATATTGGTTTTGTATTCCGGACCTAGTTGCAAGCATTCTTTGTTGAAACCAAGTATCTTATTCATAACATATTCAACTCCTCTACGTCTATCCTCATCATTCCTATAGTAAACCGCTTGTTTGTGTTCCTTTTCTATGTTCGGTAAGAGGCGTTATTGTTCAATCTTATAGGGCATTTGGTAAGCAATCTAATCATTCTCTTCCTTGAATCTAACTATCCCTAGAGTCGGATCGTAACTCATCTTAGAGGTCTCAACGAATGGTTTTCCGAACACTACTTGACTTAGGCAATCATCTATCGCCGGACGAGTATCCTCCACTATCACAAAGTCGGTATCATAAGTGAAGTTTCCAACAATCACATGCAATCCTTTCACTCTTCCTACAAAATTGCTTATCATATTCTTATTGGGCATCATCCTATAACCAAGTTGTTTCTTCATTACCCAATTATAATAAGTCCTAGTCATGATGTTTATAGGAGACCTAGGATTGATATAAGCTTTCCATACATGCATATGCCCAATGTTGCATGGTATGTAGATGTTAGAGGGATCACCTATTTTAATAAGGGGTGAACCAAGGATATATGGTGTCTCGGGATCATCGAATAAATCTTTGTGATATTCCCGTTCTTCCTTGGTGGGCAACTTATCAAAGTATTCTTCTATGTTTTCTACTTCCTCTAACTTCTCTCCCTTATCAACCTCAACTTCTTTAATTTCATCCCTAGTCTCGGTTTCTACTCCAACTTCATCCTTGTCACTTTCTTCTATATCCTTATCTATTGGCTTAATGGTGACAACATTGACAAAGTGGACGTGTTTGGATAACGAGGGGTCCTTAATTTGGATTCCGCTATTTGCGTCCCTAGTGTCCTTCCTATGTGTAGTTAACGCTTGGTTGTTGAGGGCTTTCAACAAGTTGTCAATCTTATTGGTCATCTCCGTTTGTTGTTGGTTGAGTTCGGTTTCAAACTTAGCTATGCGAGCTTCTTGAGATGCCATAAACTTGGACATCAATCCTTCAAGATTATTGGTCCTCAAGTTCCATGATCCTACGGTTGGGAGTGCTAGAATTGTTCGAAGGCAAAGATATTGCCTTGACCATTTTGTTCAAATCACGAGGATCATTCCAACTTTCGTTGTCATAGAGAGCAAGATCCTCTATGAGTTCCCATGATTCTTCCGCACTAAGATCACGTAGCTTGCCACCGGCCGATTGGTCAATGGTTCGCCTTGTGGAGAGATCGATATGGTCATAGAAGATTTGGACTTGGAGCCAAAGATCTATGCCATGATGAGGGACTTTTTAGAGTAAGTCCTTGAAACGAGTCCATGCTTCATATAGAGTTTCACCTTGACGTTGTTGGAACATCAAGATATCATTTCTAAGCTTGGTAGTTTTCCCCGGTGGGAAAAATTGAGCAAGGAAACGAGTGGTGAGATCATCCCATGAGGTGATGGATCCCGCGGGGAAACGTTCAAGCCATTGACTAGCTTGATCACGTAGAGAGAATTGGAATAGGTGTAATCGGGTTGACTCTCTAGTTGTAACATCAAGGTCTATAGAATCTACGATTTTAAGGAAGTCCTTGAGATGTTGATTAGGATCTTCGGAACGAAGTCCATGGAATGCACATCCGCTTTGCACCAACCGGATGGTGTCGGATCGCAAGGGAGACACATTGGCTCCTTGGGTGAGCTCAATGGTGTTTCGATAGCCTTGATGGCTAGGTCGGGAATACTCTCCTAGGGTTTGGGGCTTAAGAGGTTGGTTAGCGAGTGGTGGGTTTTGTGGGTGGTCTTGTTGTGGTGGGTTGATGGGTTCAAAGATTTTACCACCTTCCATGATGTCGGATGGTAAAGATTACGAACAAAGACACGAAGAAATAAGATAGACTAAAGAAAACCTAAAAATAAAAATAAAATCTTACTAGAAAGGAATCTAACAAGTAGACCTAATAAAAAGAAATCCTAACCTAGACAATAACTATTCCCCGGGCTGCGGCGCCAAAAACTTGATGCGTGGGAATTGCACCAGGCTTTACCTCTCGAGGGATCTCGAGAAGCTTACAACCCCCACCAGGCAGTGTACCTGATCTTTGTAGTATAGTATAGTGACAAGTACCGGGGGATTGATCGTTCATCTCAGGAATAGTGTCGCTAGGATTAGAAAGCCTAAAAACTAGGTCTAGAGGTGAGAGATGATTCTTTTTGTATTTTTTTATGTTTTATAAAAGCAAGTAAAATCTCGGGTTTTGGAAGAGTGGGCGGAATTAGTTGCTAGTCAACTAACCCAATAACTAAGACGCAATCAAAATAAAATAACAAAAATGTAAATAAACTAAATTAAACTAGTGGTGTGAGCAATATGTGGGAGAATTATGTTTACTTAGATTTCACTACTCCCTAGATATCTTTTACAGGTTAATTACTTGTTATAGTTGCGTGGATGACGGGTTATATTCCTTAATACCATTCATGGGGTGGCGTACTTACTTCCCCAATTCTATAAGCTCCTACTTCACTCCTATGTCGATCCGGCTAAGAAGCTCCTAACATGGGATCACTAAAATTCGCTCATGCATTAAATACAACCATAAAAACCTAGTACACATCGGTTCATGTTTCTTAAGACGTTCAAGCAAGTTACACAATGGAGATCTGCCAGTTTTCTTAAGCCTAACATTTAAATCATTCATCCATTACAACTATAAACAAGCAATCAACCTATAATCAACATCTAGGTTTCATTACATCTAAGCAAACACACAAAAGATCTAGCCTAGCATGTTAAAATCAAGACAAGCATAAGATATATTCAAACAACACATAGACATATTGAATGAATTGAAAGAAAACTTATCTCAATTGAACATGAAGGGTTTTAAGGGGTGAAAACCCTTGAAAATACTGTTACAAACGACCTAGGGTTTATTAGGTTCGGCCCTAGAATTCTCCACACAAGTTCCTCTCCTAATGAATGAAAAATAGAAAAGTATATATAGATTTTGTGAGGTGACGACTTCAAGAGGAAATTTCTGACGCCGTCATCTCGCCGCCAATAAAGTTCTCGGACTGCCTAGATCTGGGTCTGACGCCGTCATGTGTAATTCTGCTCCAGGCCGTCACCAAAATAACTCTTGACGCCCTACTTCTGATGCCGTCACGTTTTCTCTGGGTCGTCATCTATTTTGCTCCTGACGCCGTCATATTTTCCTTCTTGACGCCGTCAGGTACTGTTCCCAGCAAGGAAAATTAAGTCTTTGCCGTTTTCTTCACTTTTATGCTCCAAAAACGTCCAAAAAGCTTCCTTTTCCAGAATTCACTCCCAAAGTACCTAAAATCACAAAAGGAACGATTTAGGGCAATATTTGATCAAATAAATTCCAATTCCGGCTTAAATAACCCCCTAAAAACGGTTCATTTTTCGCCTCATCATTACTGTACATCTCCTTCACCCAGATTTTAACCCTGCTGCAAAATTAACACGTACAACTTAAGTTCTTCTAGAAATCTGACATGGAAGAGGGAATGACACCATTTTGAGTCAACCTTGGAAAATCAGAAGCATGTGATTGGCTCCTCATCCGTGGCACTCAAATCAAGGGTACAAATGCATTGTGGATGTTGACATATGATGATCAAAGGTCAAGATGAAAATCCAGAAGCTCCTTTGGAAACCCTAAATACCCTCCCCAGCTATAAATATGACCTCATAACCCTCATTTAAGCCGAGTAGTGTAGTTTTAGAGTAGAAAATTAGTATAGCTTTAGCTTATTTGTAATAGCTTTTAAATTAGGTCTTTTACTTTTCAAAGCTTTGTAATTCAACTCTTATAATTTCAGTTTCATTTAAATACTTGTCTTAATTTACTTTTATGCTTTTAAATATTCTCAAATAGTTAATAAGTTTTCATTATCTCTTAAATTCTGTCTCATAAGCTCATTTAAGCTTATCAATAGCTTACTCTGAGTTTTAGTGGTGTTTGGTTCTGTTTAAATCATTTTAAGTTCAAAAATCAAAAAGTCAACAAAAAGTCAAATAAGCGGTTTATGGGATGATAAGCTAGTCATGGAAGAGCTTATGGGTCTTACTAGCTTGTCTTTGACAAGATAGAGCTTGTAGATTGATAATTAAGCCCTGTTTTGAGCAAGGGCAATTGTAAGTTCTCATTTAATTCCATTTCTAAATCAAACAGCTTATTGCTTTAATTAAGTGCTTATTTGCTTTCTATTTACTTATTCCCGCTTAATATTACGGAGTAGTTGTTATTCCTTTTTAGTTGCATACTTATAGTTGTAATCTCATTTTTTGAAGTTTTCATCAAAAATCCCAAAAAAAAAAAAAAAAAAAAATAGCTCAATAGTGTTAGCTTATTAATATTGCTTATCTTCTGTTGGAAACTGCTTTTTTACATTTTGATATACTCAGTTAATCATTTGTTTTGCAAAGTCTGAGCTTATTTTGGTTTGAATCAGTTTTACAAATCAAGTCTGTCATATAAAGGGGTGTTTGGAATAGTATGTCTTTTGAGTCAAAATGTTGTTTTGGTAACTTGGGCAAATTTCAACAAGGTCTTATTAAGTCTTAGTAATATTTTAGAAGTCATTTTAAGAATTTTAAATTAGTTTTATAGGTTTGAGTTCCATTTCCAAAAGTTTTATGGATTCATATTAGTTTAAATCAACTTAACTTGTTATTATTAGAAATAGGGTATTTAGGTTGTTATATTTGGTATAAAATCTTTTTAATTAACTTGTTTAAGTGTTTTGTTAAAGGGTCTGAGTCATTTGTCAATTTTACTCATTTTGTGTCAAAAAGTAAAAAACCAAAAAAAAAAGTTGTCTGAGTTAGCATCAGCTTATTTATAAGCTGGTTTGAAGTCCAAATACTTTGAAATTCATTTTATAAGCTGTTTGTTAGTTAGTTTATGCTGTTTTCAATTTTTTTTTACCTTATTTCAAAATTATTTAATAGCTTATTTCATAGTCCAAAATAGTTGTATGTTCTATCAACTTTTGCTGAAAAGAGTATAAATGTTTCAACAAGGTGCCTTATCAGCTTGATAAAAAGCTCATATAAGCTCCTTATAATCTGAAATTTGATTTACAAGTTCATTTCCAGCTTATAAATGTTGTTTTCATGTTTTCCGCCTTTAGCTTTTAGAATAGAAGCTTATGCACTAGCTTAAAGTTGATAGGTTAGGTCTGTTTGGTTTAAGTTTGATCAGCATAGCTTATTTTTTGTTTTTTAGCTTAATAGCTTATTAGGATAGCTTAATTAGGTTTCATTTAGTTTATTTAGGTTGCTTAAAGTCTTTTTAGTCCATTTAGATCTAGCTTAAAGCTTTTCCTTTAGTTTTAGTTTAAATCAGATTTGCATTATTCGATTTAAAAGTTTTTTTCAACTGTTTTGCTTATTTTGCTTTTTCCCAGATTATTTTTGAAAAGTAAAATTTTTGTTTTCACAAAACTTTTATATTTTAAGCTTCTAATCAAGTTTCAAAAAAGAAAATGGCAAAAAGAGAGATGATGAGGCGAAAAATGATCCGTTTTTAAGGGGTTATTTAAGCCCAGAATTGAATTTATTTGATCAAATATTGCTCTAAATCGTTCCTTTTGTGATTTTAGGTACTTTTGGAGTGAATTCTGGAAAAGGGAGCATTTTTGACGTTTTTGGAGCATAAAAGTGAAGAAAATGGCAAAGTCTTAATTTTCCTTGCTGGGAATAGTACCTGACGGCGTCACCAAATTCTACATGACGGCGTCAAGAGTAAAACAAGAGGTGAAGTGGATAGAGTACGTGACGGTCCAGAGAGTTTTTACACTAGGGCATGACGGCGTCACCATAGGCCGTCATGGTCCCTTTACACGTGACGGCCCAGAGGAAAATTGCTCTTGACGGTGTCAGATATAGATCTAGGCAATCCGATATAATTATGGGCGGCGAGTTGACGGCGTCAGATTTCTCTTCTTGACGCCGTCACGTTGGAAAATCTATATATAGTTTTGTAATTTTCATTCATAAAGAGAGGACAATTAGAGGGATAACTTGGAGAAACCCTAGCACGATTTTATCAGTATTTTCAAGGGTTTTTACCCTTTGAAACCTTTCATGTTCAATTAAGATAAGTATCATTTCAATTCATTCAATATGTCTATGTGTTGTTTGAATATATCTTACGCTTGTCTTGATTTTAACATGCTAGGCTAGATCTCTTGTGTGTTTGCTTAGATGTAGTGAAACCTAGATGTTGATTATGGGTTGATTGCTTGTTTATAGTTGTTACGGATGAATGATTTCGATGTTAGGCTTAAGAAAACTAGCAGACTTCCATAGGGTAACTTGCTTGAACGTCTTAAGAAACATGAACCAATGCGTACTAGGTTTTTATGGTTGTATTTAATGCATGAGCGAATTCTAATGATCCTATGTTAGGAGCTTCTTGCAGGCTCGACATAGGAGTGAAGTAGGAGCTTATAGAGTTGGGGAAGTACGTACGCCACCCCACGATTGGTATTAAGGAATATAACCCGTCATCCACGCAATTGTAACAAACTATCAACCTGTAAAAAGATATCTAGGGAGTAATGAAATATAAGTAAACACATTTTCTCGTTTATTGTTCACACCAATAGTTTAATTAGCTTTATTTACATTTTTGTTATTTTATTTTGATTGCATCTTTAGTTATTGGGTTAGTTGATTAGCAACTAATTCCGCCCACTCTTCCAAAACCCGAGATTTTAATTGCTTTTATAAAAATATAAAAATACAAAAAGAATCATCCCTCACCTCTAGACTTAATTTTTAGGCTTTCTAATCCTAGCGACACTATTCCTGAGTTGAACGATCAATCCCCCGGTACTTGTCACTATACTATACTACAACGATCAAGTACACTGCCTGGTGGGGGTTGTAAGCTTCTCGAGATCCCCTGAGAGGTAAAACCTGGTGCAATTCCCACGCATCAGGAGACTAGGGAAATCAGGGGTTAGTGGGGACTCGAACCCCTGACCTCAACCTAGTCTCAACCTTAACCACAACACACCCTCACCATCCAGCCCTTGGGACTTTTCTGTTATCCTATGCTTTTATAATCCTTTTAAGCTTCTTTTCTTCTTTTAGCTTATTAATTGTTTTGCTTATTTTTCATCTTAATCAAATAAGCTGTGGTGTCAACTTTAATTTTCCTAGACTCTTATTAGTATAAAGTAGTTTTTATAAAAGTTTCAGATTTTTTTCATTAGATTTAATATTTTTACTCATTTAATTAGTTTAAATTAGTTTTTAATTCATAAAAAATAAAATAAAAAAACAAAAAAATAAAATTCTTTTTTCTAAAATTATTTTTAGTCATTTAGGACTTAAGAAACATAAAATTGCGTTTCTAGGCCATAAATTTCAAAATTAGGCTATCAAACGGGGTCGCACTCTTAAAATATCCATGTCTTAGATATTTAGACACAATTACCAATTGTAAACTTGACATTTTTCTTCTTTTGAACGGTAGCTAACTAGCATGACTTTGAACTCACCACCAGTTGGTTGAGGAGCTTCTCACATAACATTAGATAATATTTGGACATAAGCCTTTGGTGTAAACTTGTTCATTAATATCAAATTGAATCAAAATGACATTGAAAGAAAGCATTATACAACTAAGTGTAATTTTATATTTTATCATAAATATCAAATGAAGAATATAAAATTCAACGGCATTCCTTTGTTGCCAAAAAGATACAAACAATTTGCAAAAGTGGTTAATATGAAGTGAATTTAGTTCAAAAGACATGGGGTGTTTTTCGTAGAATATTACTAGTTATAATGCTCGCGCACGCGCGGGGTTTTTTCTAAATCTTTTAATAATGTATGTCATTTTAATTCAAAAATTTTAATTATGTTTTATATACGTGTTAAAAGTTCATGTATGTCATTTTCATAGATATTGTCATCTTTATGTATGAATTTATAAATAATTTATACAATTCACTTGTCATGTATACCATAAGTTCATCAATATCACCTATAACATGCAGATCATAACTCACAAGCCTAATAAAACTCCTTAAAAACGATGGAAATGCCAACTGAACATTACACTCACTACAATATATATTTTTTGAATGGCGAGTTAGTAGTTAGTGATTCGAGCCCACAGTGACATTCAATTGGGAAGTATGCAAGCATCGAACCTTTCTCCTTAGGGGATGAGCCCACAGTGACATCCAATTGGGCAGTATGCAAGCATCGAACCTTTCTCCTTAGGGGATAAACCCCACTCCTGCTTCTATTTTTCGGGCCCCTGAAGGTCCATAGTGAGACTCGAACACGAGACTTCTCCAAAGATACCTTCTTAAGGTTACCCTTGGTGGCTAACTGAGCTAACCCAGTTGGTTACACTCACTGCAATGTTAAGGGCTCATCTTAGGTTCTTCAATTTTCTTATTTATTATCTAAGGTTGACTGTTCACATACTAACAAATTTCATAAAAAAAATGTTAATATTCAACTTTTGATTTATTCATTACATCAAATCAGACAAAAATATCTTATACTACAAAGTACACTACTCGATCATGGAAATAAAATATCTTACAAAAATATCTTGTTATCTTATTTGTGATTCTTTTGTTAGTTACAATTGATTGATACAAAATAAACTTGGAATCATCACTTAAACTTTCGAAGTTGCCTTTAATTTTAACAGAAGTATTCATTCTCAAGTATAATTTCAAAACATGTTGTGTTAGCCTAATTAATGTTGTGTTGCTCATACAGTTAAATAAGTTGTGGATGAAGGCTTTTAGATATATAATCTAGGTTTGCTTTGACAAAGTGGTGGGTGTTTCTCATTCTTTCCCCTGGCCGTTTATGATTATATATACCGAGGTTTTAATTTGGAAATTATATGTATGGCCCAAGACTAACAGTATCTCCAATCTTTGCTCCGTAATTCTCAAATATGGAGTTTTAAATCCCATTTCATAAGTGGTAGATGCTATCTAAATAAAGAAAACAAAAAGACACAGCAAGCACTAAAATAAAAAAAATAAAAAAGATGACCAGAAAGGATGATGAACCAAAAAATGATCAAATGATAAAAGGCATGGCCACCATAACAGATTAAATTCATGGCAATCAAGACACTCCTTATTCAAGGTCAGCTCGTAGGTATTAGTTTTACCAAAAATGTGTTTCGTTGTAAATAGAATGAAAATTGTAATGTGATCTCGATATCATCTTGGTGTATATATCTTGTTACTTCAGTTTTGCAAATAGCCTAGGTGTAACCTGCATCCACATGAGGTTCGGTTTTAGATTAGCAGGAATAAAGTTACATACATAGTGACTATCGAAAAGAAATAGAAAAGGTTATATACTTACACATTTGTCAACACATTGCCAATAATCAAAATACTGTCATGACCAGTTTAATCAGCTTGAACCCTTTTCACACACCCTTGCAGATGTCATAAACTAAATTAGGTTCAAAAATTAAGAAAAACATAACAAAAAAGGAGTCAGATGAGTAAACAGTCCAATGAAAATTTCTATGAATAAAACCTCTTTAATCAGCAAGATGCGTGACTCAGAAGAAGAGCAATAGCCAAAGAAAAATGATTTGTATACGTAAAACCTAGACCTAAATTAGACCTAAAAATGTTATTGGTGTATTTGAAAAATTAATTGGTGAAAAATGATGAAAAAGAAAAGGTACATGACACTTTTCAAAAAATGAATGATGTGGTTTATTAGTAGGTCCCATGTCTAAGGCTGGCCACAGTAAGGACCACGACCGAGTCGGTCGTTTCGGTCACACTCGGTCGTCCTTGTTGTGCATACTCGGTCGCGACCGATTCGAGGGACGAAAAAAAACGAAAAGGGTCGAGCCTGCGAACGATTGTCATTTCCATTTGGTGTTGCTTTTTGATCCATATTTCCATATTACCGTTTGAATAAAACGTTTAGAAGTTAAAAAAAAAAAAAAAAAAAAAAAAAAAAAAAAAAAACTGTTTGACATCTTCATCTTAATCAGTTTCTCAAATGAGTTGATGGAGCAAAGTTGTAAAGTGGATTTTCAAGTTGATGGTGCAACCCCAACTGATGGTATGCATGTGTGTGGATATATACTACATGAAGTGGTTGTGCATGTTTAACCATGTGTGTGGATATATATTAGATATGCATGTAGTTGATTAATAATAATAATAATAATAATAATAATAATAATAAAACCACTTAGTCGCTTTTACTGGGGCATCTAATCGCCTGCAAGTCGCTGGAGAGAGAAAGCTGACGTGACAAAGAAAAATGAAAGGATTGAGTCGCCTTACTGTGACCGGCCTAAATATCACAACTCGACGCTAAACCACAAACACACATGCAACCAGAGGCTACCACAAGTCAAAACAGGAGCTATGTCGGAGTGTTAACTACTTTGGGCTTGGTTCATTTAACAAAGCCCTGACCTAAAAACGTTTGTTAATAATCCCGATCCAGCCCGATTGTCCTAAATGGGCTCCAAGTTAACCATGATAATTAATTGAAAATAGCTCGGTCATTTTTTCTAGGACGACCAAAGGCCAACTCGCATCTTCTAATTTATTTATCGGTGAGAAGCCTCTTTTTAATCAAGTCGATTGTAACTGATAATGTTTGCAGATTTTATTTATTTTTTAGTTTTTCAATTCGATTCTAGTTAATAAACTGTAACATGATTTATACAAGATATTCAATTTAATGACTGTTGCTGATTAACTTGTATCATAGGAGGGTGGGTATATTGCTAATTAACTTGGGATAAAAACTATAAAATAAGATTATTATTATTATTAATTTGGTAACTGTTTGTTATAGATGTCGAAACCTTATAACTGTCTTCACCATCGATATGGTCCTCACGATGGCCGTCAATATTACACATAACCATGCATGTTATTCATTTATAAATTACAAAATGATGGCATTGTAACCGACCCCTGAAATAACAGATACAGTGATAATGAAAGCTTCTAGACAGCTAGTTATTGAAAAAGAGAGCCGCAAATTGGATGGCAAATTGGATGGTTTAATCCTGAGACCCTTGGAGAATATGGCCTTGCAGAGTTTACCACATGAACATAGTAGACAAGAAATTGCTAAGCCTATATTACTTTTTACACCAACAATGCCACATTCTACATCGACAACCATGTCACTTACAACACAAATACCGGAAGAATTTGTAAGTCTATTGTCAACGTTCCAAATTACCCTTTTTTTATATTAATTTACTTACACATGGCACTGGTTTTGTAATACAGGAGTGGATACGTGTCACATCCACTTATGAAGTAAGTTTTGTACACATATCTTGTTTATATATATACACACACACAGAGTTAAGATGATGGCACTTGTTTTGTAATACAGGAACGCGAGAAATTTAGAAAGTGGTTATATTCTACAGAAGAACATAGGGAAGATCCTGTGGTGAGTCTATTATATACGCATTATCATGTTTTTTAATATGAATTTACGCAGTTAGGCTGATGATGGAGGCACTGGTTTTGTAATACAGGAATGGGAGAGATGGTTAGACTACGCAGAATTTTTATATACACCAATTGTAGATGTTCCTGATCCTGAAGTAAGTCTATCATTAATGTAAACAATATCATGTTTTTCTTTTACATATAAATGTACACACTACACAGTTAAGATGATGGCACGTGTTTTTTAATAAAGGAAGATGATAGATTCTTAGACTGGGAACTTTCTACATCACCAAGGGAATCTCCTGATGTAAGTCTATTAGTTTGTGTAAAAAAAAAATATTTACATAGTTAAGCTGATGGCACTCATTTTGTAATACAGGAACTTAAGAGATTAAAGTGGGCACATCGTACAGCAACCGCAGATGATACTTATCCTGATGTAAGTTTATTATTAACCTACGAATTATCATTTATTTATTTTTTTATTATTTTTTAATAAATGTACATTCACACAGTTAAGATGATGGCATTGATTTTGTAATACAGGAACGTAATAGATGGAGCCTTCAAGAAGAAATCTTAAAGCCACTTGAAACTGCACTGGAACATATTCAAAGCTATATAAAGCTATGTGCACTGAAACGTAGCGACCCTGGAGATGGATATAGTTACCCAGACTTAAAACAAGAGCATACAGTATATACTTTTAAAGGGAAGCATGGTCTTTACGAATGGTATATGTTGCTTATGGTATTTGTGCGCTTTTACTTTTTTGGTATGTAACATATACCTTTAATTTTTTCATCTGAATATCGGCAGCCGAAATGCCTTTTGGATATGGACCAAATTAAAAAACTGCCCTGGAATACCATTAAAAGTAATAAGAAAAGGACCAGTATTTGTTGGGGAGGTAATGTTTTTTTTGGTCTATCATGGTTCTTGAATATACTAGAGTTTTCTTTAATTGTAAATTTGTAATTATATGTTTCCTGTGGTTATTATTACAGAAAATCAAGGCACTATATCTGGAATCAGACATGATAAAGGAAACTCCCTCCATAAATGAACTTGGTGTTGTAACTATAAAGCTATCAGGAAAATGGATTGCTAAGGTTATTTTTATTTTTTTATTTTTTTCCCAACTCGTTTAAACCATGTAATAAAGCTTTTACCTAGATTCTTCATAATTCCTTGCAGTGCATTCATAAGATGCTAAAAGATGGAATAGAAACATGGGCACCAAAACTTCCTGTGAAAAGGGTAATACTCGACTATCCCTCATTGGATGAGGAAATGCCTGTGGATTTGTTTCGAAGATGCTCTATTGGATACACGCTAATGAGTATTCTAGAGTATTCAAAAGTTGATGCGACCACCGGCCATTGTTCGATCCTGCCAACATTTTCTGAAAAAAGAGTACGTATTATCGGTCATCATCTGAATCTTTTTTATATTAAATTGTTTTATATTTACATCTATATATATTATATGAAATTACATTTTCCCCCTGTTTGATATTAAGTAGGCATATTTTGCAGTTTTTGAGTTTAATAATAATTCCATTTATTTCAGTGGGATGGTATGTTTGCTCAAGGAGTATTGGAGAGATGGTTTCCTTATAAAGAAATAGAAGGATATGTGCTGATAAAAGGAAAAGTACCTTTTATTCTTCCGAAAAGAGATTTCGAAAATGCTTATAAAGATATCTTTGCTCTGTGGTACTTTACTTGCTAAGTTTATCAAAACATATATAATTGATTGGGTCAGCAATAGATTTGTTTTTCCTGTAAATTTATTGTAAGAACTCTTACGTTTCACCAACGTTTTATAAACAGTGGCTTTCAAATCTTCTGTCATATGTAGGAATGGACTTTGTGAGCAGGAAGCAGATTGGATAATATATTTGACTCCTGTACGGCAACAGGTGTATATTGAAATGTGCTTCGCTGTAAGTACTTTCACACAGCAGCATAGAACATAACTGACTACGTGTTCAAAATAAAGATGAGAAATTCAGTACCAATTATTTTTTTCCAGGCTGCTAAACACGAAGGGTGGATGATTCCAAGAGATAGGCAAAAACCTCCTAGAACAAGTTATGCAGGATATCGAGCTTGCACTACTGTACTGGATGATAATTTGTTAGACAAAGTTAGGACTCGTTGTTTGGCGGTGGAACAAGGTATACCAGATATTGTTCATTTATTTATTATTTATTTTCATGAATAAATAATGTGATTACCAAATTAAAATTAATTTGTTATAAAACTCATTGAACCCTTTCATAAAGTTGGCTAGCTTTCATCTTGTTTGACCTGTTTTGATTCTAGTTTTCTTGACCCATTAGAGATAAAACATGTCCCAAATCATCAGTCCATTAATATTACAACGAGATTGATTTTAAAATGGCTAAATTTCACTTTTTTTTTTCTTTCTTATAAGGCGATGCTGCTAAGTTGCTTGGGTATACCGCTGAAGTAGTTTTAGATTGTGTCTTCAGGTGAGATTCTCATGCTTTTATCATAATTTTTTCCCTTATTGTACTTATCCTATTTTATTCATAATGCAAGTAATAATATGTTACTTTCTATGAACTTTCTGTAATCAAAATTTTACTTCCTAATCTATTCCATTGAATATATATATATATTGAATTTAGCAATGTTCACACTTGCTATTTCCGTTGTCTCGTAAAACAAGATACCCTACTTTTAGGTCAAGTTTCGTACTTATTCATATTCAATGCTTTGCGTTTTGTGTTCTTAACAGGTATAAATCCTTGACGAACCATCGGTTGGCTGTTTGCACATTTGATATTGAGATGCTTAATGAAGAGGTATTTTTATGGTGTTCTTGAATTACTAGTAATGTTATAATTGTATTCTCATCATCTGCTCAAATTCATTGATAAATAGGGAAATACTTTCCTATATCTACTAAATACTCAAGCTGAAATTCGTAGAATTACCGATTATTATCACAAAGACATAAGTGAGTTAAAGGTCAGAATTTTTGCTTCCTTTCAATGTTACAAGCTTTTCATCTCGGACTCAATTTTATTGCTTTCTTCTTGAATGCTAAGAACGGATATATATGTTTGCGACAGGCTTTAGAGTTAATATTGGAGAAAGGTGAAGGATGGGAGGAAGGTGAAGAGCGTTTGTTGGGATTGCATTTACTTGAGTTTACTGAGGTAAAACAATACCGTAATGAACTTTTACTACTTTGAACATACATAGCCCTAGTTGAGTGAATACTTGGTTTTATTTCCCTAGGTTTCTCTAAAACATTGTAGTTTCTTTTAATATGCTCTTAAATGTATGGTTAATTTAAGTTATCTAGTCCCATGCTTATAGGCAGGCAATAATACAACACTAGGTGTAGCGTTCGAGATTTTAAGGAAAATTTGAGAATAATGAAACAAATAAGTAGACAGTATACCAATTAAAAACCTAGTTCAGTTTCTAACTTGGCATAGACATTTAGGTTGAATATAAAATAATAACTTACTTGCCTAAATGAAGATATTTCACAAAAAAAATGAAGTGAAAAGTTTGATTTTTATAAATTTCATAATCTTGTTAATATGATTGTGTAAATTATATTATCATATTAATACTTTAACTTTCTTTTCCAGGCTCTCGAAGAGTCATGTTTCTCTGTCTTGCCACACATCCTGTGCGAATATCTTTATGATTTAGCTAAGAAATTCAACCATTACCATTCCTATGTCTACAAGGTATATTAACTTACATGCAATATTGAATTTAATTTCCGATTCTATTAAATCAAGGTTAACCTTTATGAAAAGTATTTGATTTTCATAAAGGTAATTGTGTCATATTGAAAGTATTGCTAAGTTAGCAGGTCTGCTGAAGAGAGAGCAAAATATCTACTTACCAATGTTTTATTGAATCTAATCTCAGGCTCTCTTAAATCGAGCTAATTTTCTAAGAAACTAATTAAATTTTAGAAAGGCATATGATTGTTTATGACTTTATGTTGGGATTTAGTGTAACTTTATAAGCTTTGGCAGGATGGGTCTGTTGCGGCGTCAAGCACATTATTGCTGTACGAGGCAACTTCTGTGGTTATGGAAAAATGCTTTCATCTTCTTGGGATCGCGCCGGTATGAATCATCTAGTATATATATATTTTTTCTTTCTAATTTGGTTTCTCGAGTCGGGTTTTTCCCCGGGATTTTTATATGGGACTGCCTTTTGCTTATAAACCATGGATTGTTTTACTCCTTTGTTTGAAAGGGAGTATTTGAGATTTATTCAAGTTTTCGGGTTTAGGTTCTTTAATAAAAATTGGTTTGGGTTTATTATGCTAACTATAAAACTCTTTTTTTTTTTTTTTTGGGTAAAAGGGATGTTTCACCCCGGTAAAATATATTACACCAAAAACATCGAAGTACAAAGGATGAGGGTGACTCCCTCATCTCAGTCCCTTAGGACACTTAAAAGACTCTCCTATAAAACTCTTATTTTTTTCAAATTTTGAAAGGTAAAATGGTCATTTTACATGGCCGAACTATAAAACTCTTTAACATATTATTGAATCGATTCATGTTTAAATAATTCACTATGAAGAAGTAAAGTATAAAAGGTTTTTTCAAAACCAAGACAAGTTTATAAAACCCAAGTAAAAGTATTACGGTAGTATAAAAAGACAATGCTAGTCACAATTCGACATTTTATAACCAGATTTTAACTTCTTTTGTGTGTAGAGATCCTCATTGTTTGCGTTATCAATGACCCAACTGCCTTCGAGATTACTATTTTCTGCCGTGGAACGACCAATTGATGCAAATGCTAGGTAACTCCCGGTTTTCATATTGAAAACAGTTGATATTTTCTATACGAAGTTTATTTCATTTCATGCAATGTAAGTCAAATATATGGCTGTTTGCTTAAAGTATTGTACTTTTCCATTAAAGGTTGGACCATTTTGTAGTATGTAATTGTAATATCGCATATAAAATAAAATCAAAATTACTTATTAGTTTTTAATCAGTTTTGAGAGATTAGTTTTATGGTTTTTTGGTTATTAAATGACCCAAACTTGGCTAAAAAGCCATCTTTTAGTGACTCTGAGTTCCACCGCACATTTACATATGAATCGTTGAGTTATTAAAAGATTGTTTTGTTTGGGTCACCGACATTTAGAATTGAGATTTTTATATATAAATTTGGAGTTCTATAATGTTATTAGATATTATAAACCATCTTTTAACGACCTCTATGTGCAAAATAAGAATTTCTATTATGGCTGGTGGGGTGGGTGAGGGAATTCTGTAGTTTGTGTGTTTTCCCAAAATAAAAATATAATATCTATTTTTGAATAAATCAAGAAGTTTGATGAAATTCCATATATATACACGTATATTCAAGAACCCGCAATGGGCAACAATTTGATGAATCAACATAAATAATGCTTGGATAAAGAACTATAATGTGAGGGAATAGAGATTATGTTCTAAAGAGGTATTGCTTAGAGATTGGATTTATAATCACTTTCTTGCACAAGTGTTTTTCATGTCTACTGTGTACATGACAAGGACTTAGCATAACTTAGTGGTATACAACTGTTTAAAACCAAGCAGTCCCCTCTCCACCTCTATTGCAAGATTTTTGTTTTCTGATCAACGCAAATTAGTTATTATAGTTGCAACTTTTTTGGTTTTGATTTGGGGATGCTGTTTTGATTTTCTTCAGGTATCCATACAGAAGCTGTCGGTTTGAGCTACTTTCTTTTTGTACCAGACCTCTAAGATCATTTGCGTTTGTTGAAGAAGGTAAGCTATTTGGGCTCATCTCAGCATCAGATAAGCATGGGCTGCTATCACATGGCGGGTCTCACTTTTTTGAGCCCGACTTCGCTCATGTTCCTCTATTTAAGTATGATTGCCATGAACCCATAAACATGATCAAAGGGGAGCTTGTATACCTTGACCATTCCAGTTTTGGTCATTCAATTCCCTTTACATCATTCTCTTCCTTCATTGAGCTTTATATGGAACTCTATGTCACTATGAAGAACGAGTGTCATCAGGTTTGTAATGACAGAAAAGTAATAGACCTCGCAAATTTTTGGGACAAGAAATCTGATGGTGCGTGTGGTTGTCTTTCCATTAATGTTGAGGATGGATGTACAAGCATGTATTACATCCTATTAAAAGATGCGGTAGACACTGCACTCGAGGTCAAGTTTGCAACAAAATCGGATACTCTTTGTCTTGAAGTTAGTGGCTATATTCTTGCATACTATGGTGACGACTTTCTTGAAGAATGTCAGTCCGAGTCTGAATATATAAATAAAGATTCCTTCTATTCATTACTCTTCCTACCTAAGTCTTCCTATATTCTGAAGGCTAGCCAAATTCCGCTGATACAATCTGTGTTGGCTGTTCCCACAAAAGGTTCTCTAATAATTAAAGCATACTTGGAAGATTATTATTCTAGGGACGTGATCATGCGTGGCAGTTGCAAATTTAAGCCACAAACCGGTGATTGCAGCTATGGTTCTATTAGTGGGACTAGAGATTGCTCTTTGGAACTGGAAGTCAAGTGGAACTACCAAGGTCGATATATTTGATATCTATCCGGTTGTATGTTATGTTATTATGTTACGATGACTAGACAATCTTTTGATGGGAAAGAGATCCTCATGTTCAAAGTGAACATGAGATGTCATGTTGGTAATGAGCTATCTTGCTTCTAACTGCTGCTTCTATATGGTCAACATGACCTTTTGAACATAAGGATCTCAATTCGTTTTGATGTTAGAAATATGTATGAACTTACATATCATATTTATTATGTTTAACTATACTTAGTTTTGGAACTTGTACGCTCATTGGTTTTTTTTTTTTTTTTTTTTTTTTTTTTTTAAGATTTTAATTGCTACCTACTCTTTTCATTTCAAAATCATCAAAATTCATGTTCTTTGTTGAACCAAGCATGTAATTGGATGGGTTGTCCAATTACTCACCTTTCATAAATTACAAACAATAAAATCAAATCAACCCATTACAATGTATCAACATAACCAATGAATTCAATTAGTTTGTTTGAAAACTACTCTTGAAATATTTCATACAAACGCATGCATTGTTCCACCATAGAGTGACTAATTGAGAAACGTGTTTCTTGACTAATTGAAATATTTCATACGACGAAATGATTAAACAGAAACCAATTTACTTTAAAGTTTAAACTCGGGGAGTGTCTGATTATAAAATTGAATATCAGTATGACAATTAGATTGAGTTAGTAAACCCATCTTCGTTGTTGAGTTTATGCTTGATTTTATGGGCTTGATACCTATTTGCAGTCAGTGGTTCAAAATACGAACCGAACCGAACCGAACCGGCCAATACAACCGGAAAAAGACCCAAGTCGGTTTAGCCAGTCCATTAATTTAAATGTAGTAAAAGCCCACTAACCCCAAGGCTGTCAAAATTGTGATCCCACCTGAGATCGTTTGTGTCTTTGCAAGATCGAGATCCTACTATCCTATCAATTTATCATATTTTGTAAACAAAGGATAAATGAGTCAAACTATTTTACATTTCTGCTCAACGCCAAAGATAAATTGATATATTATCCTCTTCAAAATGATGTGAGCAAACATTAGACGTCCAATATGAAATGCTGTGCACCCCATATTATACATATCAGAATCAATAAGAAAGATTGCTTACATTTAATTTAAATTAACTATTAAATGGCAAGTGTAAACTCTAACTAATGAAAACTAGAAGAGTACCCGCGCAATGCGGCTGTGGGTACCTGATGACTATTTTTATGGCGGACGAATATTTTTCATGTCATCTTTTAAGCATAGTAAGCCGATCAACATCTTTTTTTTTCAACTTTTTTTTTCAACCATTACATAATAATTCAAATACATTTAAAACATTACAAATAAATCTTCAAATAAAATGACTAAACTACTAATCTATCAACACATTTACCATAACTTTTAGGGATAAAACTACCAGCCCATGTGGATAAGCCCATTAATGGTCCAAATTTTTGAATAGTCCAACTACTAATCATCAACACATTTACTACATGATGATGATGGATTAAATGGGCTGTTACAACTCAAGTAAATGGGTTTTATGGATATTAAAACTGACACAATTAAAGACATTTAATTTACATTTGAAGGTTGACTTGTTAATTTTAATTTCCTAATAAAGAAATGTTTTTGGTCTTAAAATTTTAAGACTTCTAAATATAGATGTCCTAAATACATTATAAGGTAGTATAGATGTACACATAAAAATCAAGAAACAAAAATAATTACGAAATTACCTGTTGGTTGTTAAAATACAAGATCTTCAATTAAGTGATGAAATGAAAAAAAGGCAAATTGCATAAAAGGTACCCATCTTAGGTCCAATTTCAATTAAAGGTTCTTTATTATTATTATTATTATTATTATTATTATTATTATTATTATTATTATTATTATTATTATTATTATTATTATTTATTTATTTATTTATTATAAACATCACTTTTATTAGAAACTCAAAAGGTTTACAAGAAATTAGTGGGAAGCCGAGAAACAATCTGAGCCCCCACTCCTCTAGCTATTATTATTATTATTATTATTATTATTATTATTATTATTATTATTATTATTTATTTATTTATTTATTTATTATAAACATCACTTTTATTAGAAACTCAAAAGGTTTACAAGAAATTAGTGGGAAGCCGAGAAACAATCTGAGCCCCCACTCCTCTAGCTATTATTATTATTATTATTATTATTATTATTATTATTATTATTATTATTATTATTATTATTTTATTTTATTTTTAAATTATAACATCACTTTATTGAAAAACAAATAGGATTTTACAAGAAATTAGTGGGGAGCCGAGAGACTAACTGAGCCCCCACATCTCTAGCTATAGCAAAACCAATCCTACTAAAAATATGTGGAGCAGCACGTGCTCCAATGTCTTGAGTCATAGAGAATCGTCGAATACGCTTTAATAAGGTCACTGCATCTTTTTCAAGTTCTCCAAAAGAAGAGAATGAAAAAGGGAGGAACTCATATCCGATATCAGCGCATTTAGCCGCGTATTTGACACGTTTACGTTGTGCGGCTTCAATAATAATAATAATAACAATAATAATAATAATAATAATAATAATAATAATAATAATAATAATAATAATTATTATTGTTATTATTATTATTATTATTATTATTTTCAATTTAAGGATCGGACTTTTTTTTGGGCCCTATTTAGGTTTTTTCTAACTTCCGTTAACAATTTCGTTAGTAAATTACATGTTTGGTCCTTGAGTTTGTATAGGCATTTCATGTTTGGTCCATTTTCATACGTTTGCATATGTTTTCGTCTGTTTTTACACGTTTTGTCAGTTTTTACACGTTTTCATCCGTTTTTGCACGTTTTCGTCCGTTTTTACACGTTTCCATCCGTTTTTACATGTTTCCATCTGTTTTTACATGTTTTCGTCTGTTTTTACACGTTTTCGTCCATTTTTACACGTTTTCGTCCATTTTTACATGGACAGAAACGTGTAAAAATGGGCAAAAACGTGCAAAAACAGACAAAAACGTGTGAAAACAGACGGAAGCGTGCAAAAACAGACGAAAACGTGTAAAAACAGACGAAAACATGTAAAAACGGATGAAAACGTGTAAAAACGGATGGAAATGTGCAAAACCATCTGTGTAAAAACGGACGAAAACGTGTAATAACGGATGAAAACGTGCAAAAACGGACGAAAACATGTAAAAATGGACAAAAGCGTGTAAAAACTGACGAAAACGTATGAAAACAGAAGAAAATGGACCAAATATGAAATGCCTATACAAACTCAAGGATCAAACATGTAATTTACTAACGAAACTGTTAACGAAAGTTGAAAAAACCTAAATCGGCAAAAAAAAAAAAAAAAAAAAAAAAAAAAAAAAAAAAAAAACCCGGGTACCTTAAATTAAGAAAAGAAAATAGTACCTCTAATTGAAATTGAACCTAAAATAAGTACCTTTTTATGCAATTTGCCCTGAAAAAAAAATACAATAGTTATCTCTTAGAATTTGATTTGGAGTAAATGAGACATCACAAGTTATTGACTTATTGATACTTGTTTATTTTCTTTGGGCTTAAGCAAAAAGATGAGGTAAAAGCCTAAAAGATTAGAAAATAAATAAATAAAATGGATTTGGGCCTAGGTAAAATCGGGTCGACACTTATGATCTTACGTTCGATCCTACGATCTTACTTTCGATCCTACCTCAGATGCGATCCTATGATTCTACACGGTTTTAGCTAGTGAGTACGTAAACTCGTACAGACGATCTTGATAGCCTTGACTAACCCAGTAAAAGGACCCGAGCCGCTTGAATATTCACAATAGCAATACCCACAAACCCAGTAAACAAAAGTCAGTCATGACACCCCAAAAACAATCAAAAAGTCAAAACCATGACTTATAAAATTAGTAAAACCCCAAAACTCAATTACGGAAAAATAAAAACATAAAAACCAAGTTTGCGCAACACTCCACCCATCCTTGGCTATTACCCCTACACGACGCTGATTTCCCCTCACTAAACACATATTCGTCACCAACGCCTCCACGCTGTCGCAAAATGTCGTCGCTAAAAGCAAAAGACATCGGAAAACTATTAAACGGACTGTCACTAGTAGCCAAAGAAGCCATACGACGGAGCGATCCAAACGTCCAGTCGCTAATACGTCAAGCCGTGTTATCTGTCACCGATATATCCGGTCTAACCAAAGGCCAGACTAATAATTTCACTCCTTCAAAACCTAATGCAATTAGCGACGAAAGTGTTAACAGTAACAGTAGTGTTGTTTATTTTGATGATAATACGACGGTAGCTTCTTCTTCATCAGTTAGTAATGATATACCGTTGCCTATACCTGTTAATGAGAGTGTTGGTGCGGTTGCTGACGTGGCGGGTGGTGGTGCTGACGTGGCGGCGGTTGAAGAAGTGAAAGGTGTTAATGTGAATGCGAAAGATTTGGCGGAAAATGTGAATGTGAATGTGACGCCGATAATGACGAAGCAGAGGATACGGAGGGAGAGGAAGGTTCCGTCTACTCCGTTTTCGAGGGCTATGGGGTGAGTTAGCTGTCATGTTAAGCTTTATTGATGCTAGTGAATTTTTGAATATTATCCTTTAGTTTTGTATTGTTACTATTGACAAGTTTATAGAATGATGCATAGGCGTGTCGTTTGATAGAAAACACATGTAGTTGGTTTCGTCTTGTTAGGAAGTACTTAACAGTTGTGTTTAGCAACAAGATTTTTGGAACGTTTAGAGTATATTGCTTGTTTGGCAATGAGGGTTTAGCTTTTGGATTCTATTTAAACGAGAACGCTAATTAAAAAAGCGTCTAGCTTTTATGTCATTTTAGACACTACAAACACTTTTATAAAACAAAAAACTACGGCTATTTTTGCCACAAATAGCTATTGTGTTTAGAAAGTGATTATTTAGGGGCCACGTAATCCAATTTGGGTAATTGGTTTAGTTTAGAGTAGGTGTTACAAATTGTAGTACATTCTGACACTGTAACCTTAAAGTCGTTTTGTTATAGTTGATTATCGGATTCTGATTATCCTATATGATATGATCTTTAGTAAAACACTCTCCCAGTCATTAGAATAACTTATACTCTTTGTACAAGAAATGGTTGTGAGCTTCTTTTGAGCCTTTAGATAACTACTTTCTCTTTACTACATCATACGAACCTTAGGGATCCTGTTTCTAAAGCAGCTGCCTTCTGGCACAGCTCTTTGATACCATGATTTGCCTTTATGTCATGCCAAAAATGGACCATAAAAGATTAAATTTGAGTCATATTGATAAAAGATTGGATGTATGGGTGTTACTGACATTGCTTTTACAAGGTACTAAGGTAGAAATATTAGTCTTCTGATGTGAGGAACTTTAGGCAACTGATTATTTTTTTAAGTATGGAATTTCAGCATCTTATGATTGCTGCTGCTAAAGTTGAATTTGCCTCAGTTTTATATAAGCCTATGTCTATTCATCGAAATACTTCCCCTTATTCTTTCATCTTTCTATAAGGATTAATGTTAGTTTGGATGATATTAGAAAATTTGTGTTAGGATTGCCATTCTTGTTCAATTTGGTTGATTTTCTTTGTTTAGTTCACTGTTTTGTGGTTTAAAGCAAAAGTTCTTCCACTCACCAAGCTGCTGATGTTAGTACCTACAGATTTGTACTACTATAGCACTTTACTTATTCGTATTCATCCTATAGTATTTTGTGCTTTGTTTAATGACATGTCCTGTAAAGTTTGGAATGGTTTTGCTTTCTTTTGGAATTGAATGGTTAACAATTGAAACTTAGATGTCATACATAAGTTCAGTGTTATATGCTTCCCATTAGTAGATTTCAGCCAGCATGTGGTTAGATTGCTAACTTTAGTTGTTAAGTTTTACTGGCCTAGGAGCTGGGCTTGCCTGGGGAACTGTACAGGAATCTGCTAGGAGGCTTGTCTTTGGTCCCAGTCAATCGCAAGGAAAGCAGTCTGCTCTTTCGCCGTTTTTATCTGATAAAAATGCAGAACGTCTGGCTCTTGCACTGTGTAGGATGCGTGGAGCAGCACTGAAAATAGGACAAATGTTGAGTATCCAAGACGAATCTCTTGTCCCTGCTCCGGTACGTTTCTTTTGTATATACCAACTTGATAAACAGCACACTAATAAACATGTGGCAAATGTGTAAACATTTTAGCAAAAATTGGTCGATACAATGATTTTATCTCATCTGGAGTGACTCTGACTCTGACTCTTTGTTTATTTTTTTGGCTGTTTTTTGGTTCTGAATCATTGATTTCTTATTTCTTGTAGATCTTGGCTGCTTTGGATATTGTTCGTCAAGGTGCCGATGTTATGCCAAGAAGCCAGCTCAATCAAGTTTTGAACGCTGAATTGGGCCTTGACTGGTCGTCGAGGTTGAAAAGCTTTGATTATGAACCACTCGCTGCTGCAAGTATAGGCCAGGTGATTTTCTAGTCAAATTTGATTGATTTGTTCATACTCAGCCTCTCCAGTACACATGCTAGTACACCGAAGCACAGAGTCACTGGTCATCAACATCTGAGATCTGAGGAACTTTTCCATATTTTGGCTTATTTTTAATTATCAATTGGCACTAGCTCTTTTAGGCATATTAATCAACTTACACAACTAAGAGGCTCCAAATGTTATGCAGTTTACATGTTGGTTATAAGGTTATTCATTTCCTTAGTTTGAGTCTTTGAGATCTTAACCACTGTCATTCTCAGTTCATTCTGTTACACATGCATTATTATTAAATAAAGTTCTCATGTTTTGGTGTTTATTGTTTGAAATTAATTTAGGTACACAAAGCTGTTACTAAGGATGATTTTCAAGTTGCAATGAAAATTCAATACCCTGGTGTTGCGGATAGCATTGAGAGTGATATTGAGAACGTAAAACTGCTGCTGGATTATACAAATCTGATTCCGGAGGGTTTGTATCTTGATAAAGCTATGAAGGTAAGTTTCATTATCGCAAGCGACCTTTTTTGTGATCTAAAGGATGAAGAATGATAATAATCTAGTACATATAAGGTGCATTAGTTCTCCATCAGCATCTGATCATATGTTTGGTTCCACAGGAGTTTTATATATTTACTATGAGTATATTTTCCTTTGAAGTTTGTAATATTTGTGACCATTTTACCCCTACTTTAATTTTACCACCTTATTATCAGTAAAGGGTAAAATGGTCATTGTGCATGAACAAAAATACACACTAAGGTCTGAATTCAAAACTTTAACACACAAAAGTCCGAATTCAAAACTTTTGTGTTATAATAGCCAAAAAAAAAAAAAAAAAGATAGCCACATAGAACTCGAAAAAGTGTCAAGTTAGATCTATTTTCAGATAATTATCCCTTTTTTTCCGTATTTATAATAAGTTACGGAGTAATCAACTGTTTTATGCTTGTAGATTACAAGTCATAACTTCTAATGTTTATATTGTATCAGGATAGCAAGTATTTGTAAAACATAAATACCAAGTTTCTGAATCAGAAATTACATTTTGTGAAAACTTTGAATAGAAAATCAAATTATCTAGGAATTTATTATGTAAAAGTTATATGTTTTTGTTCTTGTAGAAAGAAACTTGTAAAATTGTAATCTGGAAGGAAAAAACTCTCAGGATAGTAGAAATTATGTTTATGTCATATGATGCTACTTCAGTATGTATCTTATGATGCTAAAAGTGCTCTTTGTTAGAATAATACGAAGATCAACTTATGATTGAATCTGAAACCATTTACAGGTGGCAAAAGAAGAGTTATCACGTGAATGTGACTACGAGTTGGAGTCATCAAATCAAAAAAAGTTCCGAGAATTGTTATCTGATGTAGATGGGTTTTATGTTCCATCAGTAGTAGATGAACTATCAAGTAAAAAAGTTCTTACAAGTGAACTTATTCATGGTAAAACATTATAATATGTTTCTAAAGATGCATTATTTTAGAGTCCTAAAATATACCAACAGTTATTTATTTCTTCTTGCTACAGGGATTCCTATCGATAAGGTTGCACTTCTCGATCAAGAGACCCGTAGTTATGTGGGGAAAAAGTTGCTTGAGCTTACGTTAATGGAACTATTTGTCTTCAGATTCATGCAGGCATGTCCTTTCTGCACTTCGTATTCATTTCCAACAGATGCAAGGTCACATTGTTAAATTATTTTTGTTTCTCATATTGTTCTTTTACTTTATTCAATGCAGACTGATCCTAACTGGGGCAATTTTTTGTACAATGAGTCTACACGTACAATAAATCTCATCGACTTTGGTGCAGCTCGAAGTTACCCTAAGCGTTTTGTTGATAATTACTTGAGGATGGTGAGTTTTCTCATTGTTGTTCCTGGCTATTAGTTGCAAAATGGGTGGGTTGGAAACCATCGTTACCCCAAAATAGGTGGGTTGGGTTACATTCTACATATGTTTTGGTCAAAACGCTTAGTTGTATTATGTTTCGGAGCAGGCTTGGTTGGGTTGGAGCAGAACCTTTTTTTCCTATAAATTTAACTTCTATAAATGATTAGCCTGTGTAATATGTGATAAAAAAAAAAAAAAAAAAAAAAAAAAAAAAAAAAAAAAAAAAAAAAAAAAAAAAAAAAACAACTAACTTCTCTTTTGAATAAAATGATCTAGGAGGTTATATGCATTCAAAATACACTTTGGGTCACTTTTGACTATTTCGACCCATTTGCTTCTAAGCTATACTTTTTTATCCTACCCGTTTGATTTTTTACAGGTATAACATAACCCAAATAATAGCAATGGGGCGAAATGGCCAACTATAGCTTTTACCATTGTGGTTTTCTTGTAATGGAAATGGGATTCTCACAGACATAAGTTTACATCATTAACTAGAATGTATTCTAACTATTGAAGTGCAATATTTAAAACAGGTTGTTGCGTGTGCAAATTGTGACCGGGAAGGTGTAATCGAGATGTCACAAAGGCTCGGTTTCCTATCGGGTCAAGAATCAGAGATAATGTTGGAGGCACACGTCCAGGCTGCTTTTGTTGTAGGGTTACCATTTGCAAAACCTGGGGGTTACGACTTTCGTGCTAACAATATAACTCAAAGCCTTTCAAACATTGGTGGAACGATGCTGAAACACAGATTGACACCACCACCTGATGAGGTCTATAGTCTACATCGCAAGCTTGCTGGTGCGTTCTTGGCTTGCATCAAGATTGGGGCTGTAGTTCCTTGCCGTGACATTTTGCTAAAAGTATATGAAAGTTATCAGTTTGATGATTAGATATGTTGAGCTTAGTTATATTCATCACTATGCGGCTTTGTTTTGGTGTAATAAGTAAACATGGTGAGTGGGTTAATAATTGCCCTTGATGCATATATACTCGGTCAAATCACAGATAGTTAATTTGATACAAACGATTCATCTGTTATTTTTTGTTATTTGTAAGTTGAATTAGCCAAGTAACTCATTGTATTTAATAGGACCATTTTTGCCATTCAATAAATTGTAGCCAATTCTTTGATATTACACTCAATGTCAGATTTGTATAAGTGAGTATAACTACCTGCGTTCGGTACTTTCTTATATTGTGAGTTCAAGTGCTTTATTTCAGGTTTTCTTCTTTACATACAAGTATATTTACTACTTTTTGATCCTTGGTTCGTTTGAAGGAACCGAGGTCAGTTGCAGCTTGGTTCATTTGAAGGAACCGGGAATGTTATGGTATGCTGATGGTATTATCATTGCATTGATGGTATTTGGTTGGAATGTTTATGTTTGTTGTCATGTATGATAACTGGATAGACATAAAGTGATAAAACCACATCTTAGTAGAAGTATGCAAAGGCAGGGACGAAATTGCAAAATCTGAACAGGGTACTGAATATTCAGTTTTGGGTATGTGCCCGGTTTGACCAAGTTATGTATTTTACATTAGTTATATGCTATTGTTTGAGGAAAGTTAGGCTTACGGTATTGTTTGTCAAGGAGTTTTTAAGAGCATCTGAGTGCGGTTAACGCTAAACATTTGGTGTTTTAAACTGAAAGCTCGTTTGACAATTAGTGTTTTATGACCGGTGTAATTTGAAAGATTAAGCCAAATCAAAACCGATTATTTTAAAACCCTTTCACTGATCAACCGGAACTGGCAACATATTTAGAAATTTTCTGAACTTCTATTTCAATTTCAAGTAGGGTTGGATCAGTTGGAAAACCCCTTGCCTCTCAACCAAGAGGTCAAGGGTTCGATCCTCACTCCTTACAAAAGGCTGGAGGTCCTTTTCTACCTTGGGTAGAACCGGAAGCCTCTCTACCTTAGGTAGGGGTAAGGCTGTCTACATATCAACCTCCCCCATACACCGTGGAAGACGGTATTGGGACCCATAAACCCGTGGAAGACGGTATTGGGAGTTACTTTTTTTTTAGTTTCAAATACTCTTCCATACATGAGAAAAAAATGCATTTACACAATTCTAATCCAAATAACATCCAACACTTTCAACTCATTATGTCTTCTGCATACTTGTGTTGGATCGAGAATGACAGAAACAATAATTTTACAAGTAAAACATCAACAGATAGCAGGGGGAAAAAAAGAAAAAAAAAAGAGAGGAAATGCATTTACACAATTCTAATCCAAATAACATCCAACACTTTCAACTCATTATGTCTTCTGCATACTTGTGTTGGATCGAGAATGACAGAAACAATAATTTTACAAGTAAAACATCAACAGATAGCAGGGGGAAAAAAAGAAAAAAAAAAAAAAAGAGAGGTAATTGTAGAGATAGTTAGCAGGATTCGATCCTCCGACCTCTAATGGGTACTAGAAGAGTGATAACTATCTCCCTATTAGGGCTCTTGGTTATTTTCACTTTTTATTAGTACTTATACTACTTTTACAAGATTGTATTTCTACACTTTGCTACAGGATACTACGAAGAATATTTGATTTGGAAATGACGTGAAAGTTGATTATTATAGATGCAGCTAAGTTACCCAAATTATAATTTGGTTATTAGTTCAGCTTTCAAAAACACTCTTGGAATCACAAACAAATTCTTATTGTAGTAAATGACGTCAACATATAAGTGACTAAATGTTTAAAAGGTGCATACCACAGTGTACAAAATTTTTCTATAACATATGTTAAATAAATATTGCAATAACATAGATAGATGATAGTTCAAACTTCAAAGGTCTATAGACTATTGGGTACATGTTATTCTCAGGTGCAATTTGATTTCCCTTAAGTGATAAAATTACTTAAATCAGATAAGTCGATAGAGTTGTTCTAAACTTAATTAAGAAGCATGACTTAACAAGAAAAGTCACGAACATAGGGGTCTCGGAAAGGTGTGCAACGGGTGCAGTCGTACAGAGACTCCACTTAAAATGGGTCACATTTTCATTAGTTTTGCATATAGATACGCATAATTAAACATATTCGAGTAAATATAATTCAAGTTTATATGCAACTTCTTTTTTACAAGTGTAATATGGTCTCTTTGTTGTTATCACCTATGGCCACCGAAAATCACGAGACGGCCTCGGTGTTTAGCGTTTTGTTTTTTATTTTAAAAATGCTACTTGAAGAACATTTTAGCGTTAGCATTTAAGTTTTATGTTATTTATCTGTACTACATATAAAGTATGGAGTAATGATTGGGAGACATAATCTTAGGCCTAGTTTTATGTCTAAAGTTGCATGTCAATAATTCATTGGTTGTATCAATAAAGCCCACCGCTTCACAATCCAATGAGGTAACTTCAAATATTTTAGACACACAATTAGCCACAAGTTTTATGTCCCTCAATCATTTTCCTAAAGTATGCATACTTTTTTTCTTAAAACTTTAAAAACTTAAAAGTGAGTGATATCCAATCTCCGGAATATCCTTTCAATCTTAAATTTCCGCATAAAAATTCAAACAATGTTTTCTTAATAAAATAGTTGCATTAATTTCCACTCAAATTTCAAAATATGTATGAAAACTTTTGACAACTTCTTTTAATGTAGTTTTAAGGAAAAAAATATTTTATTTATTTATTACTGTATTATTTTTTTTAATATTCCCAACACTAAAAGTTTATCCACAAACTCTATTACACTTTATTACAACTTCTTTTTTATTATTCAATTAGTTTATACTTGATAAATGAATAACCACGCAACTATAAAAGCTTGACGCTCTAAAATCTCATTGCTATACACGGATATTGGTCGATAGTTTATAATCACTAATTAGTTAATTTCAAACATTTTTATTAAATAAACAAGTATTCATGACGTCACGAAGTTTTGACAAACATACCTCTAAACTTTAAAGTTTAAACCATCATCTCAAAATGTATGTTTGGCGAAATGGGCTGGGTTGGGGCTGGGGCTAGGGTTAGGGCTGAGACTTATATTATAATCCGAAATTAAAATTTGTATTTTTATAAACCTGTTTGACAAATGGGCTGGTGTTGAGGCTTATTATTGCAAAATTACTAAAAATTACATAATTAAATGAGTTTTTGTATATGTTAGATATTTTGGTGGGTAAATAAGTAATTTATTATTCAAAAGCCTCGGGCTAAAGTTTTTAGCCCCCTTCATGGGGCTAAAGTTTTTGCCCGACTTATTTTATAAGCTCTTCCATAAGCCCCATGACAAACGAGATATTTTATTAGCCTGACTTATTTTAAAAACGTAAGTCCCTATAAGCCCTTGCCAAACACAACCAAATTATGAGCAAGATTCTTGGTGTGTCCAATTATCCTCAAGTTTTCCATATTTTGGGGGAACCACACAACTTATTGCATATTTCCAATTTAGGAGCAAGGGTGTCAATTTCTGATCCGACACGAAGCCTGATTTAAACCGATACGAAAATTAACAAGTTTGGGTTGAGTCTAAATAGATTTCGGGTGGGGTTTTGGTCAACCCATCTAACCCGGTATTAAACAGATCAGGTTCGGGTTGAGAATAAATTAAGTGGGTCGACCCGTCAACTCGTTTAAGTTTTTATTTCTTAAATTAAAAATTATTTATATTTTATTATACGAGTTAAATGGGCTAAATGGGTAGACCCGAAAACTCGTTTAACATGTTTAACTCGTGTAATGTGCTAACTTTTGTATATAAAACGAGTTAAATGGGTCAACTTGAAACCCGTTTAACCCATTCAACCCGTATATCTATTTAATCCACCAACCCAAGTATATATACTGGTTAAATGAGCCAGGTTTGGGTTATTTGTAAATAGATTAGGGTTGGCATAGCTGACCCGATAATTTAAATGAGTTAGGTTCGGGTCAGAGATTTTTGACCTCCAACCTATCAAATCGAACCCAACCCGAATTGCCACCCTTAAATTTTCCACAATACTATAAACAAACTCCAAATAACATATTATTTTCTTAAACATGCTTTAAAAATAGGTAGCTTACTAAGTTTCAAAAAGTAAAAAAAATATTTTGAAATAAAATTAGTGTCTTAAAAAAAAGAAAAAGGCAAAACAGTTTGTTAGAAATCCCAAAAGTAGTGGACAAGTGTTCTCCATCACTTCAACAAGTCTAAAACTCTCCAGCAGTTATTTGAATAAAAATGGAAGTAGAAGTAAAAGAGTTCATACTTCAACAAGTCCCCGATTGGGATTCAGACGTAATGATAAGCGCACGATTCAAAGCATTCAGCGGTCAAAGGTCTGATTGGGAGCCACGTTTCCATTTCTGGAAAGATTTAATCATCAAAATTGCCCGACATCTCAACACCTTCATCATCCGTCCTTCTGTGGTCAGTGGTGCGATTCTTAATCTTCATTTTATATAAAACCCTTTTTATTTGTGGGTTATTTGATTGATGTTTGTTTGTTTGTTTGTTGTGTTTTTTTTAAGGTTAAAAATGTGTGGTTTAATCAAGGTGGGCTGACCCCTTTATGCATTGACCATGTTTTGGTTAGTTTCTTGTTACTCCCTTTGGTGTTTAATGTTTTTCGGCATTGCGTTTTGAAAGTGATTATCTTAGTATTTGCAAATTTTAACTGATACTTATTAGTTACAGAGTATTACGAGTACTTTTTAGTTGAATTGCAGTTACTTCTTAGTAAACTGAATATCCGAAACTAGTTATTGGGTGTTTGTTTAAGCTTATATGTGGCTTATGAGCTTATTTGATTTCTGCTTATATTTCATAAGCTTCAATTTTCCGGCTTATTTTGAGTCTTGTGGGCTTATATAAGTTTATCATAGTATGATAAACTTATATAAGCTCAAAATAAGCCGGAAAATTGGGGCTTATGAAATATTAGCGGAAATCAAATAAGCTCATATGCCCACATTATAAGCTTAAACAAACACCCCCTTATTTGACTGTTAAATAATGAGGATTAGTTTTGGTATACACAAACACTAGAAACTGGTTATTTCGGACTTGAAAATGCAATAAGCAGATTGATTGCTTATCTTAATCTGCTTATAGACAGTTTTACCTAAGCACTTGAAAGAGCTTATCGATTTTAAAATATAAGCAGATAAGCATTAGCATAAGCGGTTCCAAACATCCTCTTAACATTTTCAAAATGTAATGCCAAACACACAGTTACTCTTTTTTCTGTTTCTGGTGTACTTTAGTATTTATCATTACTTGGGTTTTGTTTTCAATCCGCAGCTTGAAATGTATAATGCCGGCGACCTTTTAAGTAGCGGAGATCTTGTTGACCCAAAAAGTGGTCAACTCAGCCAGTTGTTTCACAAAGTAAGATATCTGCTTCCGTTATCCAAATCTGCGTTTCCATCAGAAGATGAGTTTATTGTAAATACACTCTTAGAGGTAAGCTATAAACATTACTAGTACAATATGTCATGCATTAAATAAAATAACACGTCTTGATTATGATGTGATGATAATATGTAACTGTTTCGAAATGTAGGATAAATCTGCTGAAGTTGTTAAACTTTTATCTGACGATCACTGGACCTCTTCATGCATCATCACGATGAGCAAATTCCAAGCGATTTGTGGAGCGTCGAAAGAAGCTTCAATCATTTTGAGCCATTTGTCTAAATGTGGGAAAGCAAAGTACCTTGCTGTTAGACGGAATGATCTTATAGAGGTACTGCTGCAGGTCAAGTTGAACAGAGTAGTTTATTCCCAGGGAAAGTTTCATGAAATACCTATGTACTATTTGAGATGGAATGTGCGAATGTGGTCATTAAATTTCTTTTTACAGGCTAGTTTGGTAATTACAGCGTAGAAAGTAATGACCAAATAGATGTAAACAAGGTTACTTGCAGCATAGAAAACTTGAATTACTAAACTAGCTCATTGTCGTAACTATAACTACCAAGCTAGAACATAAAAAAGTACAATTACCAAATTGGACCATATGTTCCATTGTCAACTACTGCATTGGTTCTAAGTGTACTTCAACTTGTGATTACGTATTCTTTGTTATTTGCAATAACAGGGTGTGAAAGTCTCTCTTTCTTCGAAAGCAGTATCTGGTACTACAAATTCAGATTACGATGTTCTGCACTTGACATGGACAGCAGAGAAACTTCAGCTACAATTGGATATGATCGATCAACGTCATGACAAGTAAGCATAGCCTTTTACTTATGCTCAATGTGCTGAAACTTTCTTAAACAGACGAATCTTTGATTAGTAATTGATATGTGAGTTGAATACGAAAGTACTGATCTAAATGATAATAATTTTACTTCTCATTACTTCCATTCATATTGTTATACAATGTTTATATATCTACAGATCTCCGTTGCCTAAATTTGAATATCATATAAAATCTTAAAGATGGTGTGTTATTGTGCGATTTCTAGGTCCAAATTGTCGGCTCTAGCTTGTCTAAAATCTGGGAACAAAGCTAAGGCATTGAGGCATGCACGGGAACTTAAGTTATCTTCAGAAAGTAGGGACAAGTGTGATGTGCTTTTAAGGCGAGTAGAGGAAGTCCTCAAAGCCATAGCAGATGCTGAAGATTCGAAAGAGGTTTGACCAATCTTTTCTCTTTTATCTGAAAAGACTCAAATAAGTTAATCTGATTTGTGTTTTAACTCAAAAGACTAAGCCTAAAAAGGGAATGGGTCAAAGAAGTGATTAGTCTAAAATTTTAGTGCATATGACCTAAATCATCCATTAAAAAATCATCATTATTATGAGAATGTAGAGTTTGTAATCATATAAACACATTAGTCATTCATGAACAAATAAGACCTGACAAACGATGGTTGGGCGTCTACCTGACCCATTTGACCAATTCTGATATGTGCCCTTTTTGACCCGTAATCAAACTGCCATCCCACCCACTTTGCCACATGTATTCATACTGTGTGTTATTTTGTGATGGCAGGTTTTTGAAGCTATTAAAAGTGGCACAAAGGCAATGAAGGATAAGATGATCACCTTAGAAGAAGTGCAGCACTGTTTAGATGAACTTGATGAGACAATTGATTCACAGAAGCAAGTAGATAAAGTCATAGGTACTTCCTCATCTTACTTGGTTTTTGTCGCATATAATTCTATATCAAGTATAACATGTTAAGCTCAGCCTGATATCTAGTTGCTAAAATGGGATTGTGTGGTGTTCAGGGTCAATTTCGTCATATGATGAATTTGATGAAGATCTCGAAGATGAGTTGGATAAACTCATGGAAGAAAGTGAAAAGTCATCAGTAGATAATACCATTAGGAAAGACGAAGCCGAGTCGCTGAATAATGCCCTCTCGGGTCTTAAGATTGCAGATAATGTAGTCATACAGGAGAAGACAGAAACCTCAAATGTATCAAAGGTTCTTGAGCCTGCAATGTCCTAACGATTATCCTCCAATTTGCAACTTCTGTAACAAGGAATACAAATTATAATTGCAATTGAAAAGCCCCCGCTATGTAAATGTGTAAGAAACTTACGTGAAGTGCTTAAAAAGCTTCAACGAGTTAGTAATCCTTATTTGTATTCAATTCTCTTTCTCGAATTTCATCCTCTTGAGTTGATTCACGATATAGTAAATCTCAGGGTATGTTTGGTATGGGGGGAATGGAAATAAAGGATTGACAATGACTGATTGTTTTTTTGACAAAGGTGAAGGTATTACAAAAATCACTAGGCGAAACCAAGATACAAAACAAGGCAGCCACTTTGAGAAAGAGCAACCCCAAACCAAAACAGATACAAGACAAGGATTGTGATTGTAGATGTGTATGACTTTTAAATGTTGGAATAACTCCACTTCCAACTCATTCCTAAACCAATACCCCTGTGTGATTCCATGACAAAACTATACTCCCATTATCTAGAGTGACTATGGGTCTATGCTGATGTTTGACACTGATGCAAGTAAATGATAGTGTAAGTTCCATTCTAAACTCTTATTTATGTGAAAAATACAATGTCCAATAGTTAAACATTCGGCAAAAATATTACCTAAACCTTTTACTTAACAACAACAACATACATACCCAAATCTCACTTGAGCTGGGAAAACCTTTTACTTACTTATGGGGTTATTTTATGTGTTTAGACATTATAAATGATGAAATACAAAAACACACATGCATTTAACGAGATTTTTAACTAATGTTAGAAAATTACACGTCAGTTTAAGCGTTTAGAGGATGTAGAAGACTCTTGGCATATTTCATTCATTTAGAGAGCATGTGTGTGTTAAACCTTAATATCATATGTTAATGGTGTAATTTACCCTAACGTTATGAAAAAAGTCAACTCTTTTCGTCTTAATGTTATTGCTGCCCACGTCTTTATTTTTAAGATGTACTATTATAAACTATAGTTATTCACTACTAAATATAGTAGTTAGAAGTTTTTAAGTTACTATATCACTTATAATCAAAGTTAGTATTTACAAAATAAATGAAAGTATGATTAATTGTTAGAGAGCCCGATGCAAGTACCCAATGGCGTGTTATAGGGCATTTTTGTGACCAATAAGCGCTACTTTTTTTTTTTTTTTTTTTTTTTTTTTTTTTTTTAACGAGTGAGGTATTTTTAGTGATGTGTTATGAGACCCACATGTATCTCTAATAGTTATAACTATAAATTATGTTTTAGTTATTGTGGGGTGTTATTTGTTATATGCTGAGTTAAAGGTGAGCATCGGTCCAAAATTGGACAGGACCGACAAAAACCGGACTGAACCGAGACTGAATTTGACCAAAACTCTAGACCGAGGACCAGACCGAATATGTTTGGTCCGGTCCGGGTTGGTCCAGTGCAAGAAGACATAACGGTTGGTTTTTATGTTCAACCGGTCTGGACTGAACCGGACCGAGACTGAAATAAGAAAAATGTTGAGACCAAGACCGAGACCGGACCTATACTCCTTTGGTTTGGTCAGTTTTTTCGGTCTCAGTCGATGGATCTGCGACGGTCAGCCCTATGCTGAGTTGACAACCCAGTAATAATAAACGATAGTATTTGAAAAGATAATCCGTAACCATAACAATAATTGTGGGATTGGGGAAGTAGGGTAGTATTTAAAAAGAAAAGGGGGTAAATTGGATTTTGGAGATCTTCTTTCTTCTCTTCTGTCCCCAGACCGCAGTAACAACCACCACCACCAGCAGCTCCGGAGATGGCAGACGACGGTATACCCCGGTTGATGAATTTTGTATCCGAGTCACAGGTCATTAAAATCCTACTATCTTCTTATCTAACAATATATTATTGTACCTGCTGCTTGTTTAGAGGGTGTTTGGCCTTCCCATTAAGTTAAGGGGGATGTTTGTTTCGGTGGCTTATTTTGAAACTCTTTGGCTTATATAAGTTAAAACTTATATAAGCCGAAGAGTTTCAAAATAAGCAACAAAAAAGTCAGCTTATGAAACATAAGCCCAAAACCAAATAAGCCGTAAGCCAGCTATATAAGCTGAAACAAACTGGATAAAACTGCGCATCACCTTTTTCTAGTGTAAATAAGCATTCCCAAACACAAACACCCCCCTTATATTTAGTAAATGTAAACATACGCTGCTGTTGCATTGTTGTTTTGTTTTGTTTTGATAGTTAAATATGATTTTCTTAATTTGTGTAACAGTTGGAGGAAAATAAGAAAACTCGAGGGCCTACACTTGAGGACGGGACTGCTGGGAGAGATCGCCCACTTTTCGAGGTTTCTATTCCTTCCTTTTACATTACATTAACTTCAATTGTTGATTTGAATCGACTACTTCCACCATTTTGGCGTTACGTGTTTAATGATTAGATAATTATTGCTTTTTTCAACTTGCGGTAATCGTTTAGTTATTGGGTACAGTGAAAACTGATAATGTTGGATTGTTGAGCATAAATTAGTTTACACGTAGCTGCAACAAAACTTATTCTAAATACTATATAATCGTGTGATTTTGATCATTCCATATTGGATAGTTACTTATATGTAAACACTATATGCCTTGTTTATCTTTTGAAACTTATAATCGTAATCGAATGCTGCTGCAATACTGTAACAGCTTTCATACACCAGGGCAAAGCTGTTTTCTGTATTTTGTTTAATCTTCCCTTTCACATTTTTCACCTTCTCCTTAATTATTTGGCGAAAAATAAGTCATTGTATATTAAAAAAACATTACAGTACAAATCAAATGGTTTATTCAGTTACGTAAGAACTTCTGTCAAGACACAAAAGCTACATTAGGAGTCACATTTAAAACACAAGATGGTAGATCCAGACATGATAGGACAAAATGTACATAGTTTTACATTTGCACTCAGAGGTCAACGAGTTGTGAAAAGCAGGGTCTAATTAGTCCTCATGATTGTGATTTGTGAACATTCGTGATCATGCCTTTATAAATGTTGAATGAATTGGATCAGAGTTCCTTGTATGATTCATCAAAATTCCTTACCACAAAAGCATTCCAAACTGCGTTCGTCAAATAACTGGGCTTTGAGGTCCTGGCCCTTTCTATATAGTCTTGGATTGAAGTACAACTGATGGGTTCATCCAGGCGTAGGAATGGGATTTGTAGGGCATGACCCTGGACTGACTGCTAAAAGTAGTGAAAATTGGTATAAATAATCAGAATATAAAGTAGGCACTAAAATTGAAAGATGAAAGCTGTTTATGTTGCATAACCTATATGTAGACTTTGGTTACTTCAGTATGTTCTTGAAGGGTTTCACTTTAAGATTCCTGCAACGAGTTTTGGGCGTCATGCGTAAGTTTGCCTATGCTGTTGAAGAAAAGCTATGTGTGTTCATTGTTTTGCATCTGGCTTTCATAGTATATTTTATGCTACTGAACTTGTGCTATACAACGGGTGCCACATTTTCAAATCTGAAATCCCCATCTGAACTTGAATGCGGATTAATATTTTGTTGGAAAAATCCAAGAATCGAGATTGAATTGGCTGACAATCTGTAGATTAGATCTGAATTGATTTGTAATATTTTCAAGCTTGCTTTCACAACCTACAAATAATTGATCTGGGCTTGTTTAAATAATTTTGTGCAGATTTTAAAGGACAATAAGGACAAAAAGGATGCAGAGTTCAATGAACGGTTCAAGCATAGTGAGTACTAGTAGTTTTTATGCACATCTCTCTTTGGGAGATTACTCAAAGAAGCAGTGTTTTTAGGAAACACTTGCAAAATTGATAGATATGTTACAGAATTACATAAATAACTAGGGTCCTTATTCCTTAATGTGTATAGCTTGGAAAGATACATGAATAATTCAGTGTTTGATTCTGTATATTATTATGTTACAGGGCCTCCAAAAGCATTGGATGAAGATGAGACCGAGTTTCTTGATACGCTTGAGCTGGTGATTATCCTCTCTGGCTCTGATATTATTTTGTATAAATAATGAAATTTGTGTGGGTTTCAGATGGTTGCAATATACAAACATATTTATGTCATGTTTGGTTTTTACTTTTTATACATTTTCCACAACTTGAAATATTATTGATGATTCATTTGTTTGACTAGTCAAGAAGACAACATGAACAGCAAGTGGCTGATGATGAAGCCCAACAGTTGCGGAGTTTTCAAGTAAGTTTCCTATATATTCATTTTAGTCCATGTTTTTTGGTGCGATATAACTAAAAAATGTGTGTGATACCCTTGAAACGCTTGATTTTGTATGTATCTTTCACACTACACATATATATGGTGTATTCTTCTAATGGTTAATATCTACATAACGATTTTCTGATGTATCGCGCAGAAACAAGTAGCTGCACAGTCTGCCACTCTATATGAGCTACAAGAATTGCCGGCAGTGGTTCCTAAAGTTCAGGTTAGATTTAATCGTTACATTTTCTGACAAATATGTATACTGGGTCATGCAACAACTAGATAGTCATATATGTATTTCTGTAACTGGGTTGTAGGAACCACAATTTTCTGCAAAGAAGAAAACACACCCACGTCCATTAGGAGTAGTTATAAAAGTAAAGCCTCAAGCAAAGAAAGCAAAGACAGAGGAGCAAGCAAAGACAAACTCAGAAGAATGTGAAGGCGATTTAAGAAAAAATGTTTCTGCTGATATTAGCACTACTGATGCACAAAGACCCTCGGGGTTGAACGAGGGGGCTAATCAGGGTGTTTTTACAGGCGGGCTTGTTTCATATAGCGACGAAAGTGATGAGGATTAGACGTTTATTTTCTGTACTTCGATTTTGTGCAAATGGACAATGATTTATTTTATTTTTTGCTTAGAGATTATGTTTTTACCTCTCACATGATCAGTTGAAAATAGTCTAACACAGATATCGAAATCGAATGTTCTATTACTAGAGTAAGTTCCATATAATTTTGGTCCATGTGTTTAGATAATAGTTCAAGATTTCTTTAGATTGTGTTTAGTTTTAGATTGCATGTTGTTGGTCCAAAATCAACCTGTACATACCATGATGCCAATTTGTTTCAAGTTAAACAAGCTTCTTTCATCATTTTCTTCATTTAGCCATCAACTTATGAATTAAATACTGTACATGATTGTGGGTCCTGATCTTTTTCTTTATGAAGAAAGTGAAATGTTTTAAGTTTTGAATTTAACTTCAATAAGGTTTGATTTTCAACAATCATTTTGATTTTGGTTTATAGTCTATTAAGCTTAAGTAAGGATTTTGAATGTCATAAATTCAGTTTAAAAAATAAGCAATAAAGATGGAATTTGAGGTCAAAGATGACCAGGTATTTGGTCATTTGTAAGTATCATCAGCTTTGGACCAAACATGTTCAATTTAAGTTATTTACAGACACAATTATAGTATTCGTGGTTAGTTTTGGGGCTAGGATGGTAGAGGGTTTGGGGTTTGTTGTAGTTTAGGCTTTTTGGGGCCCTTTGGCTTGCCCCCTTTAGGAGATAGGTGCTTTTGCTTTGCCTCGGCTAGTGCTTTGGTTTTGCCTTTGTTGTGCCTTTAGGCCCTTTGCCTGTGCCTTTTGCTTGCTCTTTTTGCTTTGCCTTAGCTTTAGGCCTTTTGCGTTGCCCTCTTTGGTAGTTGCTGCTTGGTTTGGCCTTGGTCTTGTGTCCCCCTCGCTCCTTTTTTTGTTGGCGCTTGTCTAGGTAGTTTTGTTTTGGTCGTCTTGTCGTTTTGCTTTGTTTGCTCTTTTACTTGTTGTGTCGGTTTGCTTTTATGTTTGCTTATATGTATGTTGTGTCGTTTTGCCTATATGTTTGTTTTGCTCTGTTTGCTTTTATGCTTTTATGCTTTCTTTGTTTTGCTTTCTTTTTCTCGTTTGTCTTTACTTCGAGCACACTTTGCACACACTTGCCGGAGGTCTTTCTGGAAGCAGTCTCTCTACCTGCAGGGTTCCCTGGGGTAGGGGTAGGATCTGTCTACATCTCACCTCCCCCATACCCCGCCCTGGCGGGATTGGGTATGTTGTTGTTGTTGTTGTTGTAAAGACACAATTATAGTAAGATTTCTATAAGGAAGAAACCCTCAACTTTTAACAAATGGATGAAAACTGTATTTTAATCTTATTATTGTTCTTGTTTAATAATCAAGTAGCAATTACAATACACTTAAAAACTGTAAGAAAATCTTTGTTAGTACTCAATGACCGGAGGTAAAGTCTGCAATTGCATCCATCTCCTGCTGCAAAAGAAGGGCATCAATAAAGTAGTCTAAACTCTCTCCCTGCATCACATCGCTAATAGAATGATGAGTGAAGCCGATCCTGTGATCTGTAACTCGCCCTTGTGGAAAGTTGTATGTTCGTATACGTTCAGATCTATCCCCACTACCAATCTGTTTCAAAAGGTGTCAAACTAAGTTATTAAACAAACAATTTCAATATTTGCGCAAAACTATAATTATGTCTGATAATAATACCTGTTCCATTCGTAGCTTTGATCTGCTGTTTTGAGCTCTATATCTTTCCATCTCATATAGTCTTGCACACAATACTTTTAACGCTTTAGCCTTGTTCTATCAAACCAAATGGAAAGTAAAATGTAATTTGCAAGGTTATATTTAACAATTGTAATAACCAATAAGTTTATTAAAGATGAATTACCATATGTTGTGACCGTTCATCTTGTATAGCAACTGTGAGGCCGGATGGAATATGGGTGATCCTAACAGCACTATTTGTAGTATTTGCATGCTGACCACCAGATCCACCTGATCTGTATGTGTCAATTCTCAAGTCCTCGTTCCGCAGATGAACATCTACCTGCAAAACATCATCATCCCAATTAATGTGAATCACAAGTGTCTTGTCATATATTAATATAAGCATGTAGCAAAATGACAATTGCTGCAGCAAGTCATCACCTCATCTGCCTGGGGAAGAATAGCAACAGAAACAGCACTTGTGTGAACTCGTCCAGAATTTTCTGTGATGGGAACTCGCTGCAAATTAAAAAAACATGTCTATAAGAACAGTAAAAGACATAACTTCTCCAATTAGCACCCAAATTACTAACTGAGATGGTAAAACCTGCACTCTATGAACTCCACTCTCAAATTTCAGTTTTCCATATACATCTGCCCCAGATATAGCAGCACTGGCTTCCTACCAATAAAATATATTCGTTAGATGTTCTGCACCAGTTACCGTACATATGAAATGCACACAAGAATATAACCCTGGTCCAATATGATGTAACCAACCTTGAACCCTTTCAGATTTGAATCTGTGATATCTACCACTTCAAACCTCCAACCCTTTTTCTGCGAATATCTCTCATACCTGGTGAGTGTAAGCATCAAAGGTCAAACAGCAAGTAAAAACATTCTGATATAAATGTAAAAAACCCATAATCACATTTTAAAGACGTCCATCGCAAACAATGATGCCTCTTCCCCTCCGGTTCCTGATGCAAAATTGAAACAAATTATTGTAAGCAAACTTATTTTATAAGATTAAGCGTTGTGCTCGGAGAACTGTAATAATCGATTTTTCAGTTACCTGCTCTAACTTCCAAAATGCAATCCCTTTCATCTGCATCGTCTTTGGGCAGTAATGACTTAAGTAGCAGATTATGCAGATTTTGTTCCTCTTTTAAGGCTTGATCCAGTTCCTCATTTGCCATGGCCTGCATGTCTTTATCTTCTTGGCAATCGGTGACCAGTGATCTCAAACTTTCAATTTCCTACAGCCAAACAAAGATCAGGCTCAGATACAACATATTATGGATAGGTTAATGATCTCTGGGGGTCACTGTACATTGCGGAAAGTTCGTTTTTGTCAGCGTATTATTTTATTTTTTTCGTCTAGGTCAGTAAACCTATTAATTTAATATTTACTAAACTGTTAAAATTATACATTCAAGTTGCTAAACTTACTATATATTTGCTCAACTCATCATATTTTAACTAGTTAGCATAAAAATCAAGTTGCTAATGAACTGTATAGCCGGTTTTGTTAGTATAGTAATGTAAATGAACAACTAAGATAGTACAAAGACCAAAGTGAACAGTTCTGCAATGAGACCTTTTAGATCATTAACCCTTGTGGATGACACAAAATAACCTGAAAGTGGTGGCAACATGAAATTTCAATTATGAAAGTCCATATATAGTTTGTAGCAAAATATAACTACTTTAAGTAGTTATTCTTTTTCAAAGAAAAGCAGACACTGATGCGATAAGAAACCACAGATAATTTCCTAGCAAGGTGTCCTAATGAGGAGCCTATTTAAGGACATTGGTGGGCATGTGATCCTTCTGTTGACTGGATTTGGCAGCCATACATGTTTCCCCAATCTCTTACAACTTAAAGTAGCACTGTGTTAACCCATTACTGGAATGTCAAGTGATTTTTGTATCCTTGATCTTTTGTCCCATATTTTATCATCTCTCAAGCAGCTTGGCCCAAGTAGCCTTGTTGTTTGCATCTTTAAGTGCTTAACACAACTTCTTTATGTTGCCTTATCAGACAATCTTCATACTGACTCTGCCACTAACTTTTACGGTTTTACCTTATGTTATTATCGATTACCTATGCTACTAAATCATCTATCTGAATAGCATATCATGGACTAATGGCAATGGTTCTAGTGAGGAACTTACCAGAGAAAGAAAATATGAAGAAGCTAGCATGAAAAAGGTTTTCAGAAAAGGCAACCATTGAACCTACAGTCTTAAGTTCTCGGTCAATGTCAAATCATCCCTATGAGATTTAAGGCAACATGATATGACATTTACAAAGGATAAACACTGATAAAAGAAACTGAAATACGACAATCTCCGGAATCAAATATTTGCCTTATTTGAAACAAGGGTTTCGCACAAGCTCCCTCCATATTTTTACTCAAACTGATAAGCTCCATCGTAGAACCAACCATAAGGACATGGTGGTTGCTTATGGTAGTTGATACTGACAAATGTTATATTTAACAATACGACACATGTCATACTGCATAAAAAAAGGTTTAGTTTTAAATTTTAGAAAAGTTTCCTCGGCTTTTAAGGTACTTCTCATTAAAGTTTTATTAATTTTCAAACAAATGAATTATATCCTAAATTTCATATGAATGACACCAAATGGGATGTTGGGTGGATTTTTTGCATAATTGCAAGATGGTCTTTTTATAGATTATCCCCATAAATAATTTATAACAGACAAATGATGCATAGTTTAACCTATATTCAAATATGGTACAAAATCAAATCAAGGCCCCATGGGTGTGTAATAAAAGGCTACCTGCTACCAATATTTATGAAGTTTCTTAATTATGAAACTCAAAGGATACCACTTCACTCCGAAAAAATGAATGGCTGGCTTTTCCTATTCTAATGCAGGTTCTTGCGCAGTATATATCACTTCACTTTGAGCGAGGTTGACCTGTGCCTTAACAACTGCTGGTCCGGTTTCATTCCTATCTAACTCTTTCTTAGTACTACAATACAACTGATCCTTCCAATTATAAATAGTCCAAAAAGCTGTTCTCTAAGGTACTTCTTATACGTTTTGCCTTAATTCGAAAAGTTCACTTTCTATACTCTACAAAAATATCTAAGAAACTCCGAAAGGGCTGCACCCGATGGATAAGTGACAAAGTTGCTTTGACTACTCCAGAACCATGTATAGTGTGATTGTGATCGCCGTTCAAGACAAAATAAATGACATAAGCTTAATTTCAGTAATTCATAAGCACAAGGAATCACCTTTTCAATGGCCCTCAACTTACTTATGAGCTCCATGTTAGCACTGAGGTTCTGAAGCTCCTTGTTTGCTCTTGAATACTCGGTTGGTGTGGTTTCTGGCTGTCTTTATTCAAGAGAGACAAATATAGAGTAAAACATGATATTAGTATATAAACTCAATAACAAGGAAACTATAAGGAATTTTGAAACAATGAACTCAAAAGCATATAAGCATTTATAAAGAGAACATTTACAAGAAAGCATATCTAATTAGTTTCTGTGTGTGATTGTGTCTTAGCCATTTTTGGACCATTATCCCTAACCTTGAATGAAACCTTAAAACAGTCATGAGCTACCCATGATTCGCTAATCTAATGCAATAACGTAGATACGAGGATAACATGGCAAAAACAGACTCAACAAATACATAAGTTACTACCCAGTATTTGTAAATTAACTATATAAAGTTACTGACCCACTGTGTACTAGAATCAAACAGCTAATCATCATCACTTAGAAGTCAGGAATGTCCTATTTATAACAAGTAAATAACTAAAGCATGCTTATGTAAACAAAACGTGAGATGCTCACCTATGCTACGAGGGTTACAACTCATGTAACTTTAATTTTTACAACACACAGTTCAAAGGGCGTTTGGCATTGCATTTCGAAATTAATTACATGTCGTGAGATAACAAAATCAGTCACTTAGTTCTTTTTATTCTTGGGTAACCATGGTTTCCGACATTTTGACCGACTAATCAGTCATTTAGTTCTAACTTCTAACAACACGAGCTGCAGGAGAAATTGTTTGGATGTGTCTTACCATACTAAACAAACACAAGAAATTGATTATTCGAAGCTCGAGAGCCCGAAAGCGCAATACGATGTCCTATTACCTGATTAATAATATTCTGCAGATAAGCATTTCTATGCTCGATAGCCGACAACCTATTCTCCATAATCTTGATTAGTTCAGCTGATGATTGTGGTTGCATCTCCGCCACTATTAACATCAAACATCCAATATTAATCAATCATCATAACTAAATAAATAAATAAATAAATAAACATATGAACAGACCAGTTGAGAAATGAGACTGCAGCATATGATTATGCTGATGATTAAGGTTTCGATTAAGTAAGGATGGAGATGAGACTGCACGAATTAGGTTTCTGCATAAATTAATTCTCCTCATTTTTCTTCTATGTAATTAGGGTTTCTGTATTCGATTCTAAAGATTTTATTAGCTGGTTTATTAGGAGGAATGGAATCAATTCCTTTGGAAAGGAAACTACAGAGTATGTATGGATTTTGGGGTTTAGCTTCAACCCAAAACCTTTATGTTATGTTTTGAGTAACCTGCTAAACTCTAGGGTTGTTTTGGTAAATATCCAACTTTAAATATTTGAGGACGTTTGATTTATTAACGGGAATCATTATAGGTATGAGAATCACTATGGGTTTGTAAACCCACCATGCTTGATGGGTATGAGATTTGCCTATTTGTATAGGTTTGATACTCATATCTCAAAATAAAACCCACAAACCAAACAATTTATTAGGAATGAAATCCATTCCTTCATTCCTATTCTTATAAACCAAACACACCCTAAAGTTGGGAATCATAGACGTTAACGAGTTGAATCGAGCAAATATATTTATAGCCCTTACAATTTTTAGTGGTAGGCGATATTAGCACGATTGTTTAATGAAAATTTGACTCTCAAAATAAATACATTACAGTTTGACCCATTATTAAAACTTGTTAAGTTCGGTCTCTAGAGTCAAGCTTGAACTCCTTATTTGTAAAGCTCAAACTTAAGCTTGCTTGTCTCATTTTTGCGGACTTTATTATATTGCGAGCAAAGTAGCATTCTCTTCAAGCAATTATTTTTAAAATCTGTATGTGTCACCTAGTTTTAAAATATGGAAAGCTCATTTATGCCTTATTTTGGGGGATAATGCATAATTATTTAGAGCATGATAACTCACTGAGATACTTGATCTTGTTAGTAGTAAAATCATTTCAAACTTTATCACTGTTATTCTTTTGAGTGTAATAAGAGTGATTCTTAATGTGAACACAAGTTTTTACTATGCTTAGAGTGTGACTTATAATAGAATCAAGATGGATTTTGACCCGACTTGATACTATCAGGAATCACCCCCTGCCCTGGGGGGGGGGATAGAGCTACATAGAGCCGAGAGGTGTCACTTGACCCTGTTGAGACTTTTTTTCTTTAAATTAAGTATAACTTCAGTCATGAATCCATTGAGTTGATTTGCAAACATTCCCTATAACACAATTTTACACTAGGAAATAGTTTCTCAATCGAACACAAAATCGCTTTGACGAACAAACATTTTGTTATAAAAACCTATTTATACAAGTATGAATCTATCAGAAACATTAACTGTATTAACTTCTAGAAACTAACACACCATTTACCACTAGTCACTAATCAAAGACTTAAAGCTATGATCCAACTAAGCCAAGACGGAAAGGTGCACCACTCTGTTGTAACCACGGTTCACCATCAATAAAAGTAGCAACAGTGTATGGTTGCGCCTGAACATCGTCTTTAAGGATACTTAACGAGCTCCAGTTCACTCTATTCTCCAAATTGGCACCAGGTCCTCTATTTTTATACTCAAAAAACTTGCAAGTTTTCTCATTCTGAGCCTGCGGCCAAGGTACATACCCTTCCGGGTTCAAAAAGCCACCCAAATCACTCTCAATAATCGCCATCTTTGCTGCAGGCATCCAAGGCCGTCCCAAATATATCTCGTATCTCCCCTTATCAACATCCGTTTCGAGATCATTGTCCATCTTCAATGTACAATTATGAAGCACTAATCCACCAATCATGTATGATTTCTCGTTACCATCTGCTACTATAACTAAAATGTTTTGATTCTGTAATGGTTTCCTTACTAATATTTGACTGTTTTGGATCACCGTTGTTCCCTCACCAAATATGAAATCAACAGTCCCCATGATAACACACTCACGATAAAATTGACGATAGTTTTGGTACAAAAGGGTGTCTTGGTATCCTTCGATTCTACATCGATACACCACCGCACTTTCTGATTGTACTCTTAGTGCTACTGCTTGTTCGCCTTCAGGGCCCGCTGTGTTTCTGAATGTCATTGATTTCGCCATGAATCCTTTACCTTCCGCCGCTGCACACCCATAAAAGGTTTATAAGTTACGAGTCATTATGTGGAAACTAAGGGGGGGGGGGGGGGGGGGGGGGGGGGGGGGGGGGGCGTTTGGTTTTAGATTATCTGTAAGGCCTATGAGCTTGTTGAAATTGGAAAGGCCTATTAACTTCATTTTTAAGAGCTTTATGAGCTTATAGACTTGTATTCAATTATATATAATTAAGCTGATAAGCTCATATGCCTATTATAAATGAGCCTGTCAATTTTTCCAAATTTCAGTAAGCCCATAAGCACTGCATGCATAATATATAATCTAAACCTTTAGTGAAATGAAATGGCTAAGCTCGTTACCAAATGTTGCTGTATTAGGTGTATCGAGTTTGTGTTTAACTACACTTTTATCACACGTGACGATTGTTGCATTGCCATCGCCATATATGAAGACATTATCTTGGTGTCGTTGTATAACAACTTGCTCGTTATACACACCAGCCTTTACATAGATTATATACCGGTTTTTGCCAGGTGGTAGTGGGGTCAGGTACGCCGCCAGCGCTTCTCCAATAGTCTTGAATTTTCCGCTTCCGTCTTTTGCAACGACTACATCAGGTTTTTGTTGTTCCTCAGAGGACAAGAGTTTACGATCTGCTGCGGGAAACCACGTGGGATAATTGGTAGCATCTAGAAGCCTTCTTGAATGGTGGAGGTTAATATCATTGAGACCAAGGGTAATTAGGTCAATGCTAAGATCCTTAAGGATATCCGAGAGCCCAGAAGCAATAGCCAATGCGTTACCAGTAAGTTGTGTGGAATTAAGCATAAATTCCAAAATCGGGGACTTGAATTTTTCATCCGTGTTGTTGATAGCGTGCTTGCATTGTGATTGAAAACTATATACCGCGGTTAGCCAGTTTTGAAGGTCCTTCACATGCTCCCCAAGGGTACGGTTATTAGTATTCCCCAACATAACAATGGATGACTCGAGATCTTCCATGGCAAAAGACAACAACTTTTTGCATTCTTCAATACGGTCCTGATCATGGGCATTAACATTATCCAAACTTTGGTTAAAAGAGGCTTTCAAGACTTTGTCGACATGTAGTTTGGCAGATCGAATGGAAGCCAAAATATAATCTCTTAGTGTGGCTTTAGAATCGTTAGCAAGGGGATCAAGGGCCTCGTGGCAAACATCTTTGTATTCGGTTGGTTGACAAATGATGGTGACAGCTTTGACGGAAGAGGTGGTACTGTTCTTTTTATTGTTAACATCCTTTTTCTCATTAACATATTTGTTATGCATTGTGGCTATGATGAAAATAGCACAACCCACCAACAAGATGATAGTTATACATGATGCCAATATCCCAATTTTGTTTCTCACTGATCTCATTTTAATTGTTATTTATCAATTATATGTATCTTCTTCCATCTGTGAATATACAGATAGAAGAAGAACAACAAGATGACGATGATAGAGCTGAGCAAAGAAAACAACAATTACAAAATCATCTTCCTAAACCTTAACTTCGTCAGATCACTAACCAAGGAATTCATGGCAAGCGATATATAAGCAGAAACTTTTGCCATATTTTTCGATTTTAGTTTTCCCCATTTGCCCCCAATTTCTTTAAATAGATGGGTAAAATCTATAGAATAGCAACGAACTTACAGAATTGTCCCAGATTGATTAATCAACTAATTTATTACCAGATTGAACAATAATTTTGAAAGTTTAGTTCTAATATGAACAATTTTGCCACATAGTTTGGCGTCGTTAGTCCCTCCACCACTAACGCTTGTTAAGTGTTTTTTGGGTAAATTACACCGTTCGTCCTTGTGGCTTGCGTTGACTGGCGTCGTTAGTCCATTGACCAAAAAAACTGCATCGTTCGTCCTTTTTTTTTACGTTTTATCCGTTTTTTTCGTTTTCGTCTGTATTTTTACATTTTCTTCCGTTTTTTACGTTTTCATCCGTTTTTTTTTTTCGTTTTCGTCTGTATTTTTACGTTTTTCTCCGTTTTTTTACGTTTTCAACCATTTTTTTTACGTTTTCAACCATTTTTTCTCTTGTCGAAAGTATATCATAGTGCCCGTCTATAAAAAGATGATTAAATGCTCGTCGCGATGGTGTAATTATTTTCGATTAACGATTAACGGTTTAAGAAATATTTAAAATATAAAAAATGAGTGAAATATTAAAATGCTTTTAATCTCAACCATCGATTTCTTTTTAGATGAATAGTGGGGATGAGTTCCTTGATATGTAAGAAAAATTTGATATTTAATATAACTCGACTCGTATCATATCATATTACAACTTATTTTTTTATTGTTGTGTTAGGTTATAGTTGATAAAAATAAATTATTAAATAAATATTGATGTTATTGCTCAACAAGTTTCAAACCAAAATGATACTGTATTAGTATAATTATGATCTTTTATTAGTATGTTTTTTGTTTTGATCTTTTGTATTCATTTTTGTTTTATTATACAAATCTCATTCTCGGCTCAATCCCCCACTCCGTACCTCAGTTTTAATATCACAATTGTAAATAATCGTAATTATTTGTCGGCATAAAATATCGTTATTATACACGGCTATTCGTTAATTTATCCATATGTGAAAAGGTAAACTACAAAAAGATAAACTGGCTCGTTACCAAACGCTTTAAAAAAGTAGATTGCTAGAATTAACAAATGACAAAATTGAAAGTACAAAAGTGATATTGGTACTTAAATTTTTAACTTTATGATTAAAAAAAAAATCTATTTACCTTTTATAAATATATCGATAATTTTTTTACCTTTGCTTTTTTTCTATCGTTTTAAATAATAACTAAATATCTCACAATATATCTCACGCTATTTAAGCTGTATTTGAATTCTCAACCACTTGGCTAAGGAGCTACTCACACAACAAAAAATATCATCGAGGCCTAATCTTTTTGGTTTAGCTTGACATTTTCTATTTTTCTAATATTCGGTAATGTTATTTGATTTTTTCGTTTATTGTGTTAGTCAATATTCTTTTGCAACCAACATTCTTTTAAAATGAGAGATGTTCATTTTAAATATTCACATTTCGAAATGTTACATTTCACCAAAGAATAAACACTTTTGAAGAAAAGCAAAAATTGACCATGCGGTTTGATTTAGGCAAAGTGGATTTGCATTCTCTTTCCCCGCTACTAACCTGGCACACCCTTAGAAAAATTGCAAAAAAGTTTTTAACCATTCCTTTAAAAAGCATAAATGGTTGTTGCGGTTTGGATTTTGACATAAATGGGCCCTGCCTTTTATTTTCTTTGCAAAAACAGTCCTTGACATTAATATTCGATTAAAAAAACAATCCCTATGTTAAATCTACTAACTTTTGTGTAACAAAAATTACACAAATATCCCTCCAGTTTAATGATGTTGCAAAAATTGTCTTTGAAAAGTTGTAAAAAACCATTTGAGCCGTTACATGCATTTATTTTAGGGGTAATTGTGTATTTGCCCCATGAAATAGATCATGCTTCAAGCCTAACCCATGCGAATTCGAGTAAAGGGTTTTGCCCCAATTCGACTTATGCAGTTTATGCCATTATGTTCATATGACCATTTTTGCCCCAAAATCAAGTACATGTGTGTAAGTGTGTGTAAGACCCAAGTACACTTGTGTAAGTGTCCTTTTTCTTACAACTAGTACTATGTGTAAGTGTCTTTTTTCTTGCAAATAAAATATACATTATTTTTTTATGCAACTTGTACCATTATAGCAAATAAAATATACATTATTTTTTTTATGCAACTTGTACAATTTAATTCGATTTGATGTTTGCAATAGTATTTGTACCTTTTATGCGAACTGTACAAACTTTTTTTCGATTTGACATTTGCAATAGTATTTGTACCTTTTATGCAACTTGTACCATTTTTTGCAAATAAAATATTGATTATTTTTCTATGCAACTAGTACAACTTTTGTTCGATTTGACATTTGTAATAGTAATTATACCTTTTATGCGAATTGTACAAAATTTTATTCGATTTGACATGCATATATTGTAACTTGTACTATTATGCAAATTTGTCATATGTACTTTATGTGCTTTGTACTTTTTAAATAAAATTATATTAAGTAGTGTGTTGAGTACTTCTCACTAAATTATTCTTAAATTAAGTAATAAATTGTAAATATTTTAAAATCGATTTGACATATGTACTTTGTTATGCACTTTGTACTTTACAAATAATATAATATTAAGTAGTGTGTTGAGTACTCTTTCTATTAATATTAAATTAAAAACTAAATTGTAATTAATTTATATTTTGGTGGTAAAATTTCAAAACAAAAATTCAAAATTTTTAAATTTTGAATTACAAAATATGAAATTTTAAGTCAAATTTGAAAATATTTATTTTTAATAAATAGATATATAGTGTGTTGAGGACACTAGTCCCCCTACTCCCCCTCACTTAATACTGTAGATCTTCTTCTTAGATACGCTTCCCACTACTAACCTTGCAACTCAAACGACAAAATTCATAATAAACCTTTAGAGCTGTTTTTGTATTAGTTATTTATATAATCGTTAACATTTACAAGAACGACTGAAAAGATGCGGGTTCCCAAGGTAATTGCTCGACGACCGTCATAGTTGTATGTTACTAGTTTGCATGCCTACGGTTTAATACAATCTATCATTTATCCTTTTGCTTAGTTAATTTTTTGTATATGGATTAGGCTGTTCTTAGGGTTATACAGTGTATTAGCAAATTGTAAGGTTGGAAGTGTGAAAGCGTATGTTGCATAATGGTATTGTCCTTTTTATCATTTATTTAATTAACTTGGATTGGACATGGGAGTAGTAATTGGTATTGTCCTTTTTATGATCATTACTCTGCAGCTCTGTGAAGCTGTAAGTTGCATGATGTGGGTTTTTATTTACTTTAAATAGTTCCTCTGTTTTTTGTGGTTATTTGGTTAATGTTTATGTTGTACTCGTGTGTCTTGAGTGTGAATGTGTTTGTATATGTAAGGTGGTTTAGATTGGGTATGTAATATGTTGTATGAATATATGTTTCATTTTAATTTTATAGTTTTATTGGTAGTGTGTGAAGTGGCCGAGTTGAAAATAAGCCCAGTTTGAATGCAACTGTACAGCCATCTGATTTAAGCAATTTAAATATGTTTAATTCATTGCAAATGGATATTGGTGAGTTAAATTGTGATTTGACATGGCTGTTAGCCTCTCAAAGCCCAAACTGATGCACATTTAAGTTCCCTGTCATTATTAAGAACTTTGATATGACCCAACTGTAGAGTATGATTAATAGAAGGGTGTTGTGCATTAGTTTATGATTAGTTTTTTACTATATATAGAGTGCCAAAGAGTGTAAGTTGCATATCACAAAATTAGAAATTTATGGGTTTAATTGTGATTTGACATGGCTGTTAGCCTCTCAAAGCCCAAACTGATGCACATTTAAGTTCCCTGTCATTATTAAGAACTTTGATATGACCCCACTGTAGAGTATCATTAATATAAGGGTGTATAGCATTAGTGTATGATTAGTTTTTTACTATAAATAGGGTGCCAAAGAGTCTAAGTTGCATATCACAAAAGTAGAAAACTTCACTAAAAAGAAATAAGTCTTTATCCAATCCAACACAATGGCAAATGACCCCCAACAAAACCAGCTTCAACCATTTGAAACAACATCCATAACATCTGTGGCACAACAAACTCCAATGCACCCACCTCAAGACCAACCTCAAGTGTTACGACCAGTTCCAATGCACCCACCTGCAACCCAACCTCAAAAGACCAGGCTAGCTGAGCTGGTCTGTGCATCCAACTCCCATTACCTTAGGGATATGATGATTACGCTCTTTGAGCGTGAAAATGCAAGGGACTTTGCCCTTGTGGGTAACCTGCATGCCTTGGCATCTGAGTTGTCTCTCCGTGTTCAGGAAAGGGCTGAATACATAGGGGAACTGAATCGCTTGACAGGATCAGTTATTGCATATGAGAGTACCCAGGTTCTGAGGCAACAACAGGATGCTGATCTCGCCCGGTGCAGGATGCTTATGAGTGCCATGAATGAGATCCAGATTAAGATAATGAGGAAGATTGCCTTTGTGGTGAATATGCGCAACCAGAACCAGTGAATGGTTCTGCAGTAGTGCTCTCTTGTGCATCTTGTGTCATTCATGGTCCTCTTTTGTGAAGCGTTTGGTCTTTGTTTCTAGGGTGAAGTTTTAAGTTTGGTTTGTGTATGGTTGTATTACCGTAGGTTTTCAAGTTAGGCTGTGTTATCAGCCCATTTTGTAACATGCTTGTACGTACGTTAACGCAATGTTTCTTATGCTTTGTTAACTATCTATGCTATTTATTGTTAATTTAATCTTTACTACGATGATACATAACACCTTACAAAAATGATACATAACACCTTAGGTATGTTTGTAGGCCAAAAAAGTGACTAGTATCAAGCGCACCAACATTAATTGATTATATAGTCGGTATTGCTGTTGACATTCCACACTCCTTCATCCTTTATATTGTTAATCTTACGTTACTATACTGGTATACATTTGAACTTTGAACTGTCCCTCGCTAACTCATTCTCATGACAACGTTTGTGCATAGTGGTTGTTTTGTGCAGCCGTTATGCAAATAAAAAAGCCTTGCCATGTGAATGAGGTAGGGAGTGATGGTTCAAAGTACAATTGTGTACTAATCACTTATAGGACTACTCGTAATCAATTATAGTTGTGTGGTAATTACGTTACGAATGTCCAATACTCTGAATCAATTACATGTGTTATATGGTGTTTGTTTTCCAGTTTTATTAGCTTTTATTAACACGTCATTTATATTTTTATCCGATAGGAATATGAATCAAATGTCCTAATCAGAAGCAAGTTGAAATACTTGTGTTTAGTTAAAGAAAAACTGAATAAAAAGAGAAGGAAAATGTTTATGATGACGTGCTTTGGAAAATGGTTGGATCTCAAGTTTTTTGACCATGAACCGCGTATAATTGATTATATACTGCAAAAACAAGCACATGTAGATGATCATCATTATGATACGCCGCTTGTATACTCTGTTGAAGGTCACAGTCTACATTTTGGTCGACCCGAGTTTTCACTTATAACAGGATTCCGTTTTGGAACTGTATCATTTGGGTTATTTACTTCCGGGGAGGTTAAAATTCTATCAAGAGTATTTCCAAACAGGGCAGGTGTAAAAGTTTCTAACTTGGATCTTTTAAGTGTCATTGAGGATGAAGAGTTGTTTAGTAAGCTTTCTGATGATGACGCAGTTCGTGTATGTCTGATTTTGTTGTTAGAGGTGGTTTTTATGGGTCGTCTGTTGACAGATCATGTTGAAGACACATTGCTGAGGTTGGTTGAAAACCTGGAAGAGTGGAATGCTTTTCCATGGGGTGAGCATATCTGGCGTCATTTGTATGACCAAATGCTAAATGCAGTACAGAAGCAAAAATGGTCTCACCTACGTGGCCTAAACAGTTGTAGGAACTATATTCCCTCGTATACGCTATCTGGTTTTGTTTGGGCTTTCAAGGTTAGTGAATCAATATACATGCAATCAAGGTGAATGTTTGTAACTTTAGTTTACTAACTTTTATGGAACGTTATGTTATGCATAGATATGGATTTTGGAGTCTTTTGAAAACAGCAAACAATGGTGGAATAAGGTTCCAGATGTGACACCAAGGGGATTAGCATGGTCCCGGAACCACATGTAACACCCCGAAAATTTGATAAGCAGCGGAAGTCTAATCGGGGTCATTACAGTTTAGTACATAGTCATACTCATAGAAAACAATTCAAAAGATAGTCAATATCATTCCATGAAAACTCAAATAGTCAGAGTTACAAACATTTTTCCAAAATGTTAATTGTTTCGCAAAAGCAGTGATGAGTTTGTAAAGAATGATATAATTATTGAATGAAAGGGAGGTCCTGTGCCCTTTGCCAGCTCCGTGCCGCCATGCTTGCTAATTTCCTGAGATAAACATGCTTAAAAAGTCAACACAAAGGTTGAGTGAATCCATAGTAGTTTAAATAGTAATAGTGTGAACACAAGTCAAGCATTTGAAATAAACAAGCCAAGATAGACAGGTCTTGACTAATCTGGTGAAATATTGCTCCTAAGCCTCACGAAACGCAAGCCTTAACATTGATTTGACATATCATAAAGATAATAATAATCACCTACACCACAACGGATGTAAATGGCAAGGGGCCCTCGGTGATAGGAAATGTGCCAAATTTCCATAATACCTCGAATATAGTACACCTCCTGCCAAGTGATCACCTTGACAGAGGCGGGCTGCCATTCCAATAGATCTATCAACTATATTCGCGCTCACTCGCAAGTGATAAAGGTTCGTGATATGAGGGACTTGTTGCACAGGTGTCAACTTAGGCAATATCAGGTGATAACAGCATACAGAAAAATACTTGTGTTCGATTTATAGCATGTATCTCCCCACGGGGTTTAAAACAATTAAAAATGTGGGACCATGAACTCACCTGACAGGTGTGTGTGAATCACAACGGTGCTCAAAGGTGACGGTGTACTGCTATGGCTAGCAATGAAATTCCTTCGACTTGCGACCTAAATAATACATAGTGATTGGTGTTTTAGATTCGTTTCATAAATGACATGTGATATGTCTCGTGTGTGGTGATATCCGTTCGGGTGTCTTATTATATTCCAAAATAACTTCACGTAGTTATTTGTAACGTGTTACGAACCGGTGTTTGATAAATATTAACTCGTTTGTGAAAATAATATTGTTTAAATATATTTATAATTAAATATTTTTAGTAAAGTTATATATATATTTTAAAGTTACCCAAAATATATACATATTTATATATAAAATCAATTTATACAAAATAATTAATTATAAGATACCTTGTCATATTTAACCCTTAACTTTATTAAAGTTACACTTTTTACCCTTTAGTCAAAAATATTACATTTTAGTCCTTGGTATAACTTTTACACTTTTATTCCTTAAACTTTGGCAAAATTACCGTTTCTACCCCTCGTTCTTATTTAAAGTCGATAGTTTTATAAGTGGTCCGAAAGTTTGTGATTTTAACACTTTTAGTCCCTTAACGTGGGACTTTTGCAAATCTAGTCCGAAATATAGTTTTTGACAAGTTAACTTTCATTTTTATAAAAGTCACTATTTTAATCTTCTAAAATTTATAAAAATCAGTTTTTATAAATTTTATATCATTTCAAAAATCCTATAATTCCAATCCGAAAATTTCATATGAAAATGTATTGGGCTTATTAGCCCGGTTAAGGCCCAAAATGGGTTTTCTTGTTTAAAATTCATGCTCGACTAGGATTTGGTTTTGGTCTTGTTCTCGTGGTATAAAACCGTGTAAGGTTTGCATGTTTCGTTGGTTCGATTAAGTGTGAGCCAAAGAATTAGTGTGTCGAAGAAAATATATATATAGTACGCATAAATAACAAATGGCGAGCCCTTTCCTAAGGGTGTCGAGGTGTGTAGAAATAATGGTCACAAGTGTTATGATACTTTGTAAATAATGTGTGTCGTGTGAATGTGATATGCATGTTACGAGTAAATGTAGAAAATGAAAAGGGTGGTGATTAACTTACAACACCAACTAGGGTGGTGAGGATGTCGTGTGATGTGAGCAACGAGAACTAGCAAACGTGGTGTCCCTTCGTTGAAACGATCCCTTACCCTCAAGAGTTACCCAACTCGTTTCAAACCCAAAACCTTGCTTGTATTCCTTGCGTTCTTCGACTATGACCAAAAGAGAATGGAGAGTGTTTGATTTGAGAAATTTCGAGTGTGTGAGTTTTGTGTGCATTTAATGTAGGTTTATATAGGAGAGGCAAAGGTGGTTGTATGTTTGATCTTGAGAGACATGTCCCTAGGTTGTCAATCGAAGGTGGACAAGTTTGTCCCTTGCTTGTGTGTTCTAGTCTTGTCGAGTTGGAGTAGGGGGAACAACAATGGTTTTCTTTGATTTGTTTAAGCTTAGCTTAGGTTGTATAGGTTAATAAACAAATGAAGATTAGGCTCATGGGTAATAACATGTTGGAGGTAAAGAAGCATTCGATCCTTTGGTCCTTGGTCGATTATGGTTACTAGGTGTGTAATGCGAATGTCCAATGGTTTGACGGCTCCAATGGTGGCTCTTTGTCGCTAGGAACAAAGTCAATGGGAGGGTGATATGTTTGTGTCGAGTGATTAAGAAACCAAGCAAACAAGCATGTGTAAATTTCAAAATGCAAAAAGGAGTTGGTCTTTGCTTCGTATGGCATGCTACACAAAAGAAGAAAACATAATAAGCCATGTGGGCTTGTGGTAATCTTGGCCCAAACTAATCAAAAAAAGAAATATATGTGGGCTTGTGAGTGTGTTCGGCCCAAGTGAATCAAAGAAAAGAACCGTGTGGGCTTGTGATTTGTACTCGGCCCAAAATATGACGGGGTATCGGTGATTGATATAATCGTGACTCTAGTTTCGGTGTCGGTGTCATTTCGTGAAAACCATAAATATATAAACGGTGTCGTCATACGTATATATATACTTATATATACATAGTGATAATAAATTTGTAATAATTAATATATACATATCATTATATATATATATATATATATATATTAATAATATTTCGGTGTCCAAAAAGGGTGTCGGGTCGCAAGTGGGAGTTACCGGTGTTAACCTCATTGGGTGACATCTAAGAGTGACAATCGGGTGATATCGGGTGACAAAACATAATCGGGTGTCAAACAAACGGTGATCAAAACAATCGGGTGTTCAAACAAACAGTGACTCATATAAAAATTTCAAATTAGCCCGCAAAAATGGCTTAGTTTAGAATAGTGTCGATAATTAGCATTAATAAATGACCTGGAATTTTACGGAGTATTACAGTACCCACCCGTTAGATTGGATTCGTCCCGGAATCCAAAGTTGAATCGGTGCTCGGGGTTGTCTCATCAAATAGTTGTGGGTATTTGGCACGCATTTGATCCTCGCGCTCCCATGTGTACTCGGGTCCTCTCTTAGAGTTCCATCTGACCTTAACAATGGGAATGCGACTATGCTTAAGTCGTTTGACCTCCCTATCCATAATCTCAACGTGTTCCTCAATAAAGTTCAACTTATCGTCGATTCTGATCTCTTTCAACAGAATCACAAGTGTTTCATCCGATAAACACTTTTTCAAATTTGACACGTAGAAGGTGTTGTGTACTCTACTGAGTTCCTCAGGTAGTTCAAGTTTGTATGCCACGGGACCGATCCTTTCAATGATCTCGAAGGGTCCAACGTATCTTGGGTTTAGCTTTCCACGTTTTCCAAACCTAATCATCCCTTTCCAAGGAGATACCTTAAGCATGACCTTGTCTCCAACTTGAAACTCTATGGGTTTCCTTCGCACATCGGCATAACTCTTTTGCCGATCCCTAGCGGCTTGTAATCGTTGCCTAATCTTTACTATTTTCTCAGTGGTTTCAAGAATCAACTCGGGACCTGAGAGTTGTATGGAAAACTAGAAGGGGGGTTGAATAGTTTACCGCTTTTTAAATCCTTTTTAGCTTGATTATCTTTTAAAAAACTTTACGTTTGTTTAAAGATATAAACACAACATTATATGTTCAATTCCTTGAGAAAGCTTTACAAGTAAATAGCAATCCTAACTTTACTTGTTTTAGTTCTTTGAAAAGCTTTACGTTTTTTTAAGGATATAAACACAACTTAACTTGATTACTTCTTTGAAAAGCTTTAGGTGTGATTAGCAAATCTAACTAAAGACAATATGTAATAAGTAAAGATAAAGAAAGAAACGATCAAACCACAACACGATTGTTTATCGTGGTTCAGCTACAAGGACTCTTTTTCCTTGCCCTACATCCATGCCCCGAGTTTCCAACTCGAGAGTTATAAGCACTAATCAACAAGCTCCTTTCCCGGTGGAGAAACCTTTACAACATTGCTTATACTTTTACCGACACTAAGCTAGATGTCGAGTTCTTTTACAAGGGTACAACCACTCCCGTTCGTCGCTTACACTTTTACCGACACAAAGCTAGATGTCGAGTTCTTTACCAAGGGTACAACCACTCCTGTTAGTTCTTTTACAAGGGTACAACAACTCCCGACACACTACGTATTTTGAGGCCTAAAATACTAACCGATCACTTCTACATACATGATACAAATGAAGTATAAACTACCAAAGCTTATACATGACAAAGCTAACAAGTCTTGCAACTTGGAGTTGAAACTTGTAACTTCTTAGATGAATATGTGAACTCCTTTGCTACATAAGAGAATCACACAAGTTAGTAGCTACTGAGTATAATGAGAGGATATGTGTAAAATATGACTCTAAGTGATGAGGGATTTCTTGCAAGTCCTTTGGTATTTATACCAAAGGAAGTCAGCAGTCTGGCGGACACGGCGGTACCCTCAGAAGGGGTTCGCCCATGTTCCTCCAGGGGTCCGCCAAAACTGTTCAACCAAACTTACAATAAATCACTCCAAAACAAACAATGTCACATCTACTAAATACTAGTCAACATGCATTGCACCAAACATGGAATACTTCCAAAGTGTGTAAGAACTTCATGGATAGTCAAACACATAAACAAGCAATGTCACATCTACTAATTACTAGTCAACATACATTGTACCAAACATGGAATACTTCCAAAGTGTGTAAGAACTTCATGGATAGTCAAACACATAAACAAGCAATGTCACATCTACTAAATACTAGTCAACATGCATTGTATCAAACATGGAATACTTCCAAAGTGTGTAAGAACTTCATGGATAGTCAAACACATAAACTTACCATAAATGCACATTGATGAGATGTGACACTTTCTTATTAAAGAAATAAAAACAATGTTAAGTTTAAAAAGAAATGTAAAGACTAGTTATACAAGACTTAAACTAAAATGACGTTTTACTACAATCTAAAGTTTGTACTTTGTCATTAACAAAACTTAGCAAAGATCGTAAAATATAAATAACGTGTTTAGGCGATATTTGTATTAACAATCTCCCCCTTTTTGTTGATGACAAAACATAAACTTTATTTATAAGTAAGTCACTAGTTTTAGTGGTAAGTCTTATAAAGTTAGTATAAAAACTTGTTTTTTGCAAAGATGAGGTGATAAGCACTAAAAAGTTGTTTTTGCAAAGATGAGGTGATAAGCACAAGTTTATATAAATTCTCCCCCTTTTTGTCGAAACAAAAATAAGAGTAGCGAAGCGGAAGTATGCACTTGCTCCCCCTTGGACGATACTCCCCCTAAATGGAGTGCCAAGAGAGGAGACATGGATTTTGAACCTACAAGAAAAAAGGTTAATTGTCGCACAAGACAAGTCATGAAAGCATTTCATGTCTAGAACATAACTAAGAGTTGTGAAGTGGAATAATGCAACACTCATGCTCCCACTTGAATATTACTCCCCTAAATGGAGTATCAAGGAAGGAAAACATGGATAATGATCCTACAAAAAAAAAATTAGTTTCTAAAACACAAGATATATGTATGCTATCATAGCAAGGTATAGTTCACTTATTATACCTAAATGGTCAACAAACAATGCAAACCTTGTAGTAAAATGAAATTCATTTCATGTAAAATTTTGACTCTTAGAACGTCAAAGACAAGTAATTAGGATGAAATCATCCTACTTCTTAAAAATAAGGAAAAACAAAAAAATAGACTAAGAACATAAAATGCTACAAGGAAATCATCATTTTCCTTAATGAGAAACATTTTCCAAAAACAAGGCTAAGGTTGTTTAAGGATCAAAATGTGTGTTGGAAGGTGTAGCGGGTTTTTTTTTAATGTTGTGGAGGTGACACGGTTTTGGTTTGTTGGTTTAAATGAGAAACAATTTCCAAAAGAAACGGTTTTGTTTCATTTTGGAGACTCTAAACTTGAGACTATTTAAAATGTGGTTTAGGATAAACCTCATTTTATTGGATAGGGTGAAACAACAATGATTTTCGGTGGTGGTTGTTGTTGGTCTTGGTGGAAGATCATTGAGATGCTTTTATTTTCTTATACGAAGAAAATAGAGATTCAATGTGTTGGGAAGGTTCTTGTGGTGGTGGTAGTTATTGTTGTTGTGGTGGTTGTTGTTTGAACAAAATGGTGTAGGCTTGGTTATTTGTAAATGGTTACCATGAAGGTTTTTGTGAATGGGTTGAAACACAAATGATTGTAGGTGTGTATGACCTTGATCATTTGGAAAAATTTAGGATTTAGCATAACGGTAGGCCAAACTCTCAAGCAATGACGGTGGACGAGGTGCATCATCCAATGACTCATTTGGTTGAAATATTGGTTGTTGTTGGGTTTCCATTTCAGCAATGGTGTTAAAAAATGACAATGATGGAGGGCTTGATGGTTTAGGTGATAGGTTTTCAAAAGTTTCCAATAGTGGATGTGGTGATGTTGGTGGTGTATGGAAAAGTTCCATTGGTGTAAGTGTTGAAGTAACAAGATTAAGCAAATCTTGAATAGTGATCACATTGGTATTAAAATGTGTTGAGGATGGTGTTGAGGTAGTGAGGTTAAGGAAATCTTGGATAGGTGAAGAAATGTTAAGCGAATCATCACTTGAAGATGATGAGCTTGACTTGACGGTTTTGTTGAAGCAACAAGGTTTGACACTAATCCTAGTGGTTTTTGAGAAGGATTTTGATGGTTATGGTGTGATTTGAATTGTTGCAAAACTTTCAAATTTATAAGGTTGAAAAGGTGTTGAAATGGGTGTTTGGATTTGATGTTCTACCATTCAAAGAATGAGGTTTCAAATGATTTTCATGACCATGTCACATCATTTGATGTTAATTCGATGGAATAGGGTGGAGTGAAAGATCAACATATGCACTCAATGCTTTGTGATCATGGGATGTGATTTGGTTGAAAATGTTTCAATGGTTTGAAGGATCCTTTAAAAGGGTTCCTTGGGTTAGTTATGTTTGAATTTGAATTTTTTGGAGGGAAGTGGCTTCCTAATTGTTTTAGTGAGTGAGAGTTGTTCTAATATGGTTATTGGAGTTAATGGAAGATGTTTCTCACTTAGGATAATGGTTTGACACTTTACAAGTTTTGGACTTAGGAAAAATGACAAGAATTTTGTGCAGGTGACTGGCGAAACCCTTACAATACACAGGCGGAACCCTGTTTTGGGTTCCGTCTGGTCCGTTGAGCCATTTCTGGGTTTCCCAGAAATTACACTGGCGGACCCCAATTTTGGGTACCGCCAGATCCGCCAGTGCTGAAAAAATTGGCAGTCCACGATTTTGACCCGCGAGACGATTTTTAAATTTTTCGAAAACTCCTAAAATCTAAAAGATACTGCATATCTAGTTAGGCAATGCAAGAATTGAACATGTAAACACACATATCATAGGACTTTGACCTTGAGGTCGAGAATTTCACTATACTTAGTGAAAATTTCATAAACATGAAAATTTGACAACTTGCCAAATGTTGTCTTCCTGCATCATTGTTAGTTCCTACAAGTTCCAAATAGTACCAAATATCTTACCAACACACAAATACATAATACATAATGTTTAAATGACCAAATCGTTCAACTAGCACCTAGTGCCAAACACTCCTACACACCCGCTCTCATAGACGGTCAATCTTCTTCTTGAGCATTTCAAGAAATCTCTCGATGTTTTTGAACATCCCCTTTGTTTGCTTGAACTCTGCCGACTCATTTGGAATATCCGAAAGTTGGAAAATGTATTCTAGATGTGGGAGCCTAGAGTTGGGCAAAGCCTAGAATTTGGAAAATGTTTACCTTGGGCTTTGTAGGTTCTCCTATCACTTAGTGAGACAAAAGCGTGTGGAATAAGAGAGTAGTCTAGGTGAAGACCTCTAGGAGTTGATGGAATGGGAGAGATGAACCTAAAGAGATGGGTCATGAGCATTCCATATGGCATAGACGTTGTGCCTTGCACGGGAATGTCGGTCATTCTCTTGTTCATGTAGTAGACAAGGTTGAAAGGTTGCCTAACGGACAAGGAGTAGAGCATGTAGCAAACGCAAATATTGATGTGATCCCGGTTTCCTATGGTGCTAATTACATTGGTTCTAAGGAGTTCTTCCCATTCCTTGAATTGGGGCTTGAGTTCATTGAATTCCATTCCATATGGGTCCTTGATGACCTCATTTCCAGTTCTAGTTCTCCTAGTGTTGGTGGTCCTAATGAAGAGGTGGTCATGAAGTTCATCTTTGGACACAAGAGGGGTATCATAGGGATGGATGCGGTCAAAGAGTGTGTCAAGAGTTGAGAGGGAGTGCAAGTCGGAGTAGATGCAAGTACCATGGTTTGGGACACCTAGGATTTGAGCAAACTCCTCGAGAGTGAAGGAGTATTGATGACTACTAGTCCTAAAGTTAATAGACATGCGACCATACTCATCCTTGGAGAGGGTGACGGATGCATAGAATTCTAATATGAACCTAGAACAAATAGGCTCGTCGATTTCTGAGAGACACTCTAAAGTTGATTGTGGCAAATTCCGTATAGAGGTTTGTACCTTCTAAGAAGGATGGATCAATGGTTCTACCCTTATGGACATATCGTTTTTCTAAGGCTTTGAAGACAACGATTTGAGTTTGAGTAAGACCTTTGGTTTTGTGGTGTTTGGGTAGGTACTTGATGGTGTCCTTGTGGTCGTAGTGAGTTAGAGGAGGCATGATGATTCATAGAAAATCAAAATTTCACATTTTAGTCTAAATAAACGACTATTGTAATGTGTATGTTCTAGTGTGTGCCTATATGAAAGCAATGTGGAGGTGCGGTTAACTTGACTCGTTTTGATGCTTAAAAACGTTTTATAATGCAAGTGATGTTTCAATGACGTTTTTCATTTGTTTTAACAATGTGGTGAACGGTGGTAAAGTATGGGTGACGACCGAGAGTGGATATGTGAAATGAGGTGGTGATTGTTTGACAACACTTAAAGCTTGGATATCTTCTTTATGTTCTTCACTTGCTAGAAAGTGGAAGAGACGCATTTCATAATGAAATTCACTTGACTTTTGACGACATAGACAAATATGTTAATGAGAGTATGGATATGACAATTGCCCTTTGTTTCAAAGAGCAACACAAAGGTGAACATAGGTTTATGTATCATGAAAGGTGGTTTAATCTTAATAGGTTAGGTTATAGTGGGGATGACACACTTGTTTGGTTACATTGTGGAATCTTCTTGTGAAGATGACTAGGTGGAGTTATTGGTGAAGATGATATTGACTCTTGGTTTCTTTGAGGGCATGGAAATGGTGGATGACTCGATATTGATATGAAAGAGGATAACTCGGTTTCTCATTTCACATTGGTTGTTTGAGGTTCGAGTGATGAAAGGTTATGAGGAATATGCTTGAAGTTTTGCTCATTTTGTGAATCTTATGGGCTGATGGTAAGTTGGAGTTGTGAGTAAAGAGGTGTTTGGTTTTGAAATTAAAAATAAAATATCCTGTAGATTTGGCGGACCAGGCGGAACCGAAAAGTGGGTTCCGCCCGTATGGTCTGACGGTGCCGTGGGATCTGCAGGGAAAACTCAAAAGGAATTGTCTTGATTTTTGTGGTTTTATCCTAATGTTCAAAACTAAGGTTTTAGGTCTTATGAGTCCTTGACTAAGCCTAGGGATGATGAATGCTTCTCATTAAAGAGGTTTTGTGAAAACGTTGATAGAATGGTTAACGTATAAGACTTTCTTAGTTAAGATGTTCCTCAAAGAACATTTTTACCAAGACGATGATGATGGATCACAATATGTCAATTAAGAACATAATGGATTGAATTGTCGCTGAAGTCGATGCTTCCTTTGTTGAAGGTATAACAATGTTGATAAGATGAATTCCGTTGTTGATGCGAGTTTGCTTGTTCAAGCGGAGCTTGTTGATGTGCTTCTCCATCTGATACTAATTTGAGAATCATACGCGTTTTGGAGAATCATTGGGTAAGTAAGTATAAAAGTGCAAGTACCACTTGTGCTTTTCTTATCAACTTATTACCGACATAATTTCATTTGTCAAACACTATGGTTTCTATTCCCGTTCTTTTGGGAGACCATAATCCTAGTTATGTAGTACCTTATGATATATCCAAATAAGCTCAACTAACGAGTTGTTTTAGGATCTTCTTTAACACGAGCACATAGACAAAAGCTAAACATAATGTTGAATCTAATTGTTATGAGAACAAGTAGTCTTCCAAACATTTCTCTACATTTAGTTTTACCTACGGATTTACTAATCTCATTCTTGATAAGCCATCAATAACTTAACCATTGAGAACAAGAGAGCAACTAGGAATGTCTTTAAGTTAAAATCCCTTGCTTTTGTTGCTTGCTTTTATTATCAAAAGGTCTTTCAAATATTGACACTATACTCACTTGATTACTTTGAAATATCAATTTCGTTTCACTAGTTGTTTTATTCTAAATTCCAAAAATTGTTTTTGTTGAATTTGTTTAGACACAACTATGACCTATAAATAAAGTTTTAAAACTTATGTCAATTTTATTTGATTCAATGTTTGTCTCATGGTGAGGAGATGTTATTTTATACTTTTATTCTTAATGTTTTACACAACATACTTGTCTTGCCATCATTGTACTTTCGACTAAGTTATCATCTACCAAAGATGATATCATAGAAGGAGGAGATCACTCGTTAAATGTCATATTCAATGACTCCTCGACTCTTTGGGTTTTCTTACTTAAGACACTATGAACTCTATTTATTTTGAAAAAGTCCAAGAGGTACAACATCATGAGACTATGTGTCACATTTGATGTGTAAATCCTAGATGTTGAAAACTCATTTTCTTTCACACATCCTAATATATGCTAATGTGATTTATTTCACCTTGTGTGTTTTATGTGAGATTATCATAAAGGAGTGATTGAAGAAAAACACAATTAAAGACTCAAAGTATGGTGTTTGAGAAAATTGTTTAACAAAGGTCTGTTTTGCAAGCATCACAAAAGTGTTAGACATTTTAACACTTAGGAAATTCTTAGTTAGCTCACTTGTAAGCAAAAGTTGAGTGAGACATACTCAAGAGTTTTTCGTGTTTATCTCTTGATGGTTAAATAACCAAAACACCTTATATCTCCTACTAGTACTAAAGACTAAATTCCTTGTTGCATAGAATCTAATCTTAGTTATTTACAAATAGCAGGTAGACACTCTAGAGTATTACAAATAACACATATTTGAACACATAATGCTAGAAACAAGATACAATCAAAGTCAAGTTGAAGTAATGCGTACCTTTTAAATTGCATAAGGATGCTATCAAGCAGATAAGCATTACACGTAAAAACTTGGTTTGACGACACGCTTTGAAACTCAATAACTCATGTATCCAAGAAGGTTAGATAATCATATAAAGGCATAGAGAATGATAGTCTTAATCCTTTTATCATGAGTTTCTATTAGAGATTGAATTATCTCTAAATTTCTCTTCTAGGTTTGACAAATTTTACATGCTTTGTTTTATTAGTTGATGATGCTTATGAGTTAAATCCTAATCCGGTTTTATCTTTAAACAACCTTTGACTCCTCAACAATCTTTCAAAAGATTTTGAGCTTTCATCAAATTTAACTAATAATTTTTCCTTTCTCATTTTACATTTTAATCTCATGTTTGTAATCTAGACATAATTTACATTCTAGATTAATTTCAACATTACTCTCAATTCTAGACATTTTATCTTCTAATAAGATTTCCTTTTCAAAGATATTCTTAAGAGATTTTGAAGACTCATTCTTGAAGATAGTTTTTAGGTCCATGTTGCATAAACGTTTAGACTCATTTTCTAGTTTAGAAAACTCTAGGATAAATTAATCAAAGCAAAAGAGTTTGGTTTCAAAGTGTACCTTGCTTGATGTTTTATTAAATTGACAATTAACTACCGGATCATTGTCTTCGTCAACATCCATTACATTCCAAGATACGCAAGCAGGTTCATCAAAACACACGTACTCATCTTCACTTGTACCTTCATTTAAAACATTTAAACTAGTAGCACATGTATTAACTTCTACTAAGTGTCCATCAATTAGTTTTTCTAAAACTTCTAATTCATGTGTAAGATCAAATTAATCATCTTTGACTTGACATATTCCTTGATGAAAGTTTACCATATATTTCCAAACATCATTAGCCTTTTGACGAAAATACATTCTTTCATATTTGGTACTAAAGCTTTGTAAAGCGTTGTTTTAGCTTTAGTATTTTTATCAAGTTTAAGATAGTTATCTTGGTTTTCAAAAACTTGTTTTCTTTGGTTTGAAATTACCAAAAGAAATAATATGCCAAAGATCTTGATCAATTGATTTCACATAGTTTTCAAAATTACTTTTCCATTCAAGTAAGTTTTCTTTTTCAAATAGCGGTTGGTTTTGAATAGGTTGCCCTTCTTTGAGATTTTCAAAATCCATGGATCGATCCAAGTTTTAAAATACATTCTATTTTAGAGATCTTGAGTAACGTAGCTCCTGATGCCAATTGTGAAAAACTAGAAGGGGGGTTGAATAGTTTACCGCTTTTTAAATCCTTTTTAGCTTGATTATCTTTTAAAAAACTTTACGTTTGTTTAAAGATATAAACACAACATTATATGTTCAATTCCTTGAGAAAGCTTTACAAGTAAATAGCAATCCTAACTTTACTTGTTTTAGTTCTTTGAAAAGCTTTACGTTTGTTTAAGGATATAAACACAACTTAACTTGTTTACTTCTTTGAAAAGCTTTACGTGTGATTAGCAAATCTAACTAAAGACAATATGTAATAAGCAAAGATAAAGAAAGAAACGATCAAACCACAACACGATTGTTTATCGTGGTTCGGCTACAAGGACTCTTTTTCCTTGCCCTACATCCACGCCCCGAGTTTCCAACTCGAGAGTTATAAGCACTAATCAACAAGCTCCTTTCCCGGTGGAGAAACCTTTACAACGTCGCTTATACTTTTACCGACACTAAGCTAGATGTCGAGTTCTTTTACAAGGGTACAACCACTCCCGTTCGTCGCTTACACTTTTACTGACACAAAGCTAGATGTTGAGTTCTTTACCAAGGGTACAATCACTCCCGTTAGTTCTTTTACAAGGGTACAACAACTCCCGACACACTACGTATTTTGAGGCCTAAAATACTAACCGATCACTTCTACATACATGATACAAATGAAGTATAAACTACCAAAGCTTATACATGACAAAGCTAACAAGTCTTGCAACTTAGAGTTGAAACTTGTAACTTCTTAGATGAATATGTGAACTCCTTTGCTACATAAGAGAATCACACAAGTTAGTAGCTACTGAGTATAATGAGAGGATATGTGTAAAATATGACTCTAAGTGATGAGGGATTTCTTGCAAGTCCTTTGGTATTTATACCAAAGGAAGTCAGCAGTCTGGCAGACACGGCGGTACCCTCAGAAGGGGTCCGCCCATGTTCCTCCAGGGGTCCGCCAGAACTGTTCAACCAAACTTACAATAAATCACTCCAAAACAAACAATGTCACATCTACTAAATACTAGTCAACATGCATTGCACCAAACATGGAATACTTCCAAAGTGTGTAAGAACTTCATGGATAGTCAAACAAATAAACAAGCAATGTCACATCTACTAATTACTAGTCAACATGCATTGTACCAAACATGGAATACTTCCAAAGTGTGTAAGAACTTCATGGATAGTCAAACACATAAACAAACAATGTCACATCTACTAAATACTAGTCAACATGCATTGTATCAAACATGGAATACTTCCAAAGTGTGTAAGAACTTCATGAATAGTCAAACACATAAACTTACCATAAATGCACATTGATGAGATGTGACACTTTCTTATTAAAGAAATAAAAACAATGTTAAGTTTAAAAAGAAATGTAAAGACTAGTTATACAAGACTTAAACTAAAATGATGTTTTACTACAATCTAAAGTTTGTACTTTGTCATTAACAAAACTTAGCAAAGATCGTAAAATATAAATAACGTTTTTAGATAATATTTGTATCAACAAGTTGTACATCTCCAATCTCAGCCCAACAAACTGGTGATCTACACTTTCTTCCATAAAGTGCTTCAAACGGTGCAGCCTTAATGCTAGCGTGATAACTGTTGTTATATTAAAATTCTGCTAACGGTAGGTGTTTATCCCAGCCTTTTCCAAAATCAATCACACATGCCCTAAGCATATCCTCTAGGGTTTGTATAGCCCTAAGCATATCTTCGGTAACAATTAATATAATTTTGCATACACTTTTAATTGCTACCACTACCATTCATTCACATATGGCTTAATTTTGAGTACACTTTAAGTATATTTACTTGCACAGGATACTTTGGAGTTTAATGACGTTTTCCGCAACCTAAGTGCTGAGTTATGTGATGAACTAAATCATGACTTCCTTGAATTGATTTCGTCCGCCAATGAAGTTGACCCTGATGACGCTATTGTTCAGGCAATTTAGTCAACCAATCTCTAAACAATTAGCATTCGACTTTCCCATTCTTATTATGCATATATCTACATTGTTGACAGGACTGTTCTCTCCAAGATGAATTAAGGTTAATATTGGATGATGAAGAAAAATGACGTCTAGAAGAAGAAAAGATATTGGAAGAGGAGAATAGATTGCGCTTTGAGGAGGAAAAAAAATTAGAGCCGAACAAGAAAGGAAGGCGACTCTTGAAGCTGAGAAGAAGAAGAATTCAACGGAGTTTATGAATTCAGCTCATATGAGAAGGTACAGGCAGCGGTTAGGTCCTACAAAGTGGACGGACGGTTCACAGAACGTATCATCTTATTATTGGTCAGAGAAATATATTAAGTCTCATAGGAAAAGACCATACGGCATCGTAGATCCAGATATGACGGGTTTACTCAAAGATGTTGAAACTTGGGAAGAGGTATAAAACACTATTTTCATATATTTACATTTAGATTCCAATTTATGTCCTTCAGACGATGCATGTTTTATAAGTTGATGTGTTGTACACTCACATAAACTTTTCTTTTATTCAGGACCTTAGTCGATGTAACTCTACTATGAACACAGTTCATTTAAGTGAGGATTATGATTTCTTTCTTGGACAGCCTGGACCGCTTTATTGTAAGTTTCCATGGTGTGAAGATGTTTGCGTTGACCGTAGGTTCTAGGAAAGTTTAGTTTGCTTAGATCCACCTAGAAGAGGTTGGATCACGGATGAGGTTATTAAACATACATAAACCCTTTATTTAACTTTATTAATAATAAACTAAAATAACATTACTGTAATGTATGTCTTGTAGTTCTTTTAACCCACCTAATTGTGTTTGTTTTTTCAACAGCACATAGAACTTTGGGTGAGGTACATGTGGCACATAAGACCTGGAAATGCTAACTGGGCAATGGTTAACAGCTACTTTGTTCAACTACTCCTCCAAAAATCCATGCCACTTTGGTATGCTAACGGGAAAACATACAGTATTCCATGGGCTGATGTTGAGCAGGTGAATGTTTGATGCCTTACACCTACATACCATGTGTGTGATGAGGCGAAAAATGAACCACTTTTGGGGGGTCATTTAAGCCCGAATCCGAATTTATTTGGTCAAATATTGCCCTAAATCGTCCCTTTTGTGATTTTAGGTACTTTGGGAGAGAAATCTGGAAAAGGAAGCAATTCGGACGTTTTTGGAGCATAAAAATGAAGAAAATGCAAAAGTCTTAATTTTCCATGCTGGGAACAGTAGGTGACGGCGTCAAGAGCAAAACCTTGACGGCGTCAAGAGCAAATTTCATGAATTTCCATGACGACCCAGAACAGATTTGACGGCGTCACGTAGGAAGGGCGTCAAGAGTAAAAGAGTCATGACGGCCTGGAAGTGTTTAAGTCTTGATGGCGTCAGAAGTGGATCTAGGCAGTCCGAGGAGAGTTTTGGCGGCGAGGTGACGGCGTCACATTGTTTGTCTTGACGCCGTCATACCTATTTTTCTATATATAGTTTTCTAATTTTCACACATTAAGGAGAGAAGTTTTGGGAGAAACCCTAAGTACGATTTTGGTGTAACTTTACAGGTTTTTCAAGGGTTCCAACCCCTTGATACCTTGCATGATTAATCAAGATAAGTGTTCTTTTAATTCAATCAATATGTCTATGTGTTGGTTGTCTATATCATATTCTTATCTTAATTCTATCATGCTAGGCTAGATCTCTTTTGTGTTTGCTTAGATCTAATGAAACCTAGATGTTGATTATGTATTGATTACTTGTTTATTCTTGTCTTGGATGAATGATTTATATGTTAGGCTTAAGAAAACTGGCAGATCTCCAAATGGTAACATGCTTGAACGTCTTAAGAAACATGAACCGAGGCGCACTAGGTCTTTATTGGTTGTATTTAATGCATGAGCCACTGTTTACAATCCCTATAGTTGTGCTGGGCATGGTGTAGGAGGAGATAAGAGCTCATAGAATTGGGGAGTTATGTGTGCCACCCCATGAATGGTATTAAGGAATACGATCCGTCATCCATGCAATTATAACAAGTAATTAACGTGTAAAAGATGTCTAGGGAGTAGTGAAATCTAAGTAAACAAATTTTCTCCAATTACTGCTCACAACTTTAGTATAAATTAGTTTATTTTCATTTTTAGTATTTTATTTTGATTACATCTTAGTATTGGGTTAGTTGAATAGCAACTAATTCCGCCCACTCTTCCAAAACCCGAGATTTTACTTGCTTTCATAAAAATATAAAAATACAAAAATAATCATCCCTCACCTTTAGAACTAGTATTTAGGCTTTCTAATCCTAGCGACACTATTCCTAAGCTAAACGATCAATCCCCCGGTACTTGTCACTATACTATACTACAACGATCAGGTACACTGCCTGGTGGGGGTTGTAAGCTTCTCGAGATCCCTCGAGAGGTAAAGCCTGTTGCGATTCCCATGCATCAAGTTTTTGGCGCCGCAGCCTGGGGAATAGTTATTGTCTAGGTTAGAATCTCTTTTTATTAGGTCTACTTGCTAGATTCCTTTCTAGTAAGATTTTATTTTTTATTTTTAGGTTTTCTTTAGTCTATCTTTTCTTTGTGTCTTTGTTTGTAAAAACCTTTCCATTGACTATTTCGTTAGCCATTATGGAGAACGCGAATCCACCAAGTCCGACACTAGAGTTTTACCAGAAAAAATATAATTACACTAGTTTGGATATAACAAGATGGAGGAATGAAATGAGGAGGACAGGATTTTATATTGATTTTATTGAGTACCTTGAGAAAAGAGGCCAAGTGCATAATGCTTTTAAAGAATTCACCTTAGGAGCTCCATCAACCCCTCAAAATGCCTCACTTAGTGAAACCTATGCACCATATGAGCCTTCACCTAGGATAGTTTCGTATGAGCCACCTAGCTGCATGTCATGGTTAGGCCCTACCATAATATAGGATGAACACATAGGTGACCTTGATGTGATGGACGATGTAGCTGAACATGATCACATTGATCAAAAAGACCTAGGTTTTATGATCGATAATGATGAATCTCTAGAAACATATGATGAATCTTTTGGGCAATTTGTATATAGCAGTCAGAATATTGAGGATGATCCATATGATTCGGACATAGAAGTTGAGATGCCTAAAGAAGTACGTGAGATACTTGGGAAAATGTTAGGGTTAGATAATAATGAAACACATGTTGAGGATATAGGTGATTTTGACACAAGGAAGGATGAGTTAAATAACACAAACCTACAAAGCACCCCACAACTCCCATCATCACTTGAGTCACACACTTCTCCCTTGACTTACCCGGAAAAAGTAGAAGAGACTATAGGAACCCCAGTAGAGGTAGAACATTTGAACCAAACACAACTAGAGGATATAGGTTTGAATATTTATAATGATAACCTTACTCTTAGTTCTAGGAAAGTTCTTAGTTTTGATGAACCGGAGCCTCAACCAAAACCGTTACCTAATCTTCCATCCTTGGATGAAAATTTAGGAATTAAATTAGGTTCCGATCCACCCATCAAACCATATAGTCCGGGTAGTCTTAGGACAAAGGTAGTAGACTCTAAGCCTTGTAGAGAGGAAGCTGACATAGGAGTGGAAAATGACCTTACATGCTTACATCACCCATTTATGATTGTTCACAAGAAACATTATGGGTTTAAACCGGGTTTATTAGGTCAAGATGGATCCCCAACTAGTAATCTCTTGAAGTTGATTGAAAATGATCCCTTTCTAGGAGAAAATCTTAATCCAAAAACTAACTCGATTGAATTAGGTAAGGTTATGATGATAGGAGCACACCCCGTTGAGCATATAATTTATCCACCACTCTTTCCTCACGTGGCATACTTCCACCGAGAAGGTGTGTATCGCTACTTCCACCCGCACCTAATCCTAAGTGTAGGGAAAACTTCCCTTTTATCCATTAAATAAGGGTAGAGTCAGGCTCGTGACTCGAACAAAAACAAGCACTTCTTGGGAGGCAACCCATGTTTTGTGTGATTTTATTTGTTTGTTTGTTATTTGCTTCCGTATGCATGCTTAATTTTTATTGTTGGTAGATCATGTTTCTAAACTAAATAGTGGAAATACTTTACTTTGTTGTTTTGGCCTAGTCTTAACTCCACCTAAAAGTATTTTTTGCAAAAGATAAGTGTAAGGGGAAACCCTAAATATGTTTTTAAGAAACAAACCGATCATGATTCTCCACAATATTAAATGAACATGTATATTCGTATTTGTTAGAGTCAAATGCTTGTATTGAGTCATAATGAAGTTTTGCAGGATTTTCCAGGAAGTAGGACCAAGTTTTTCCAGAAATTTTCCGGAAACTTAACATAAGGATTTCTGTAGGTCAATTCTGACGGCGTCAGGGGTTTACTCTTGACGGTGTCAGGAGTTAAAATCTGGAAATTTTACCGGTTTTGTTTTTCTAACGGAGTCTTATGGTTTTTGTGAATTATTAAGTTTTATAATCTCCAGGAGATCTGCAAACTTCATTCCACAAGCATTATATCTTATCTTGTTTTCTAGGATTTAGTAACTTATATAGAATGCCGCCGATTTTACGCGAGGTTGTCTTGTCTATTTTGTCAGGTTTTACAGGTTATGTATGACAAGAAGATGATTTATATTCTGGAAGGGAAGCTTTGATTGTTCATTTTCTTGGAGGAAGATTTAACCTGACCATCCTATTATCCATACCGAGCGAATCAGGGGAGTATTTGATTTCATTCTCTTTACTTTTTCACTTTTACATTCTTTACTTGAACATTGGGGACAATGTTCATCTTAAGTGTAAGGGGAGGGTAAAAAGATGATACCTTACATATGCACTTTCGCTTGAGTTTGTTTTGTTTGATGGTAGATGTGTAATAAAACTATGAGAAATACTTGTTAGTGTAATTTTAGCGCCAAATTTAAAATTTTTTACAACATTTAGGAGTGAAACTTTAGCCATAGCAAGCGTCTCATGGATAGGAGATTGTATGACTAGCACATAATCGTATATTCAGAAAAATTTTCCACCCAAATATGTGAGGTTCGCCTTTAGATTTGATAGGAAAAGCATTCATTATTAGTGCTTATGAGTGTACCGGTAGCATTTAGATTCTAGAACTTGCGTTAGTGATGCATCCCGAGACCGCTAGTGAGACTACATTCGTGTGGTAGGATTTACTACATGATAAGAGGCATTAGGATCACCCTTGTGTTAAACCCGTAGCATAATTACTTGACCATTTAAGTCATATTACTTGGCTAGTTAAGTCAACTAATTTTTCCCACACCCTTAGTGTTGTACTCATTTTTAGTACACGAAACCCCTAGTACACCTATCCGAGCCTATCTTTTCGTTTCTAACTTTAAGCATTTTACTTAAAGGAAGAATTTGTTACACCCCACTTAAATGTACACCCAAATCGCCTTAGCCTTTCGTGTATGCGCTCATTTTTATTGCATTATTGTTATTTGTTTAAACCCTAAGTTAACTATCTAATTGATTACATGGTTGCTAAGTCGAGTCATATCTTTGTACATATTGTTTTGGGACGATTGGGACTCATGGGTAAGTACTTATTTTATGGAGTAATGGGGAAGAACATAATATTATTACCCCCATATGTACGTTAATCTTAAAAGTGCTCCAAGTGTTTTGATTTTCTTAATTCGAGTCATTAGATTAGTTAAATGTAAAGTATGTAAAAATTCAAGTGTAAGGGAAATGTTCAATCCCTATGATGTATTATTTTGGATGGTAGGGTAAGAGTGTATGCAAAAAAAAAAAAAAAAAAAAAAAAAAAAAAAAAAAAAAAAAAAAATCGAAAAAATTAAGAAAAAGAAAAAAAATAAAAAAGGAAAAAGAGAAAAAACATACGGACTACCATCCCGTTTCATTCTATGTTTATTTTATGTTTTTGTTATTTTTCATTTATTAGCTTAAGTCGAGTCTAGTCTTGGCTTAGCAACGCCACATTCTACATGTAATTGACTAAGATTGTTAACTCGCCACCAGTAAAACTTCCTTTATCCAACAAAACCGTGTATTTCATATCCCTACACCTAACGTTACAACCCTTTAAAAGACCTCTTTGATAGTTTATCCTAGGTGCTTACGCCATGTGGTGGAGGTTTGATCCTTTCCCAAGCCTATGGTAATCTATTTTGCTATGACAGGTAGTGAGAGATATCTTCCGTTTCCATATTGTAATCTATACTTTATTACACCCGAGAGATGTGAGTATCTAAACACTATTTGTGAGGTGCTAGTGTATGACCTCCGTGCTTGTTTATTGGTCTTTAGTGGAACGATTATTTGTTGTAATTACTTTTATATTAGTGTTAAATGACCCCTAACTTGTATTTTGACTAGAATAAAAGCGCATTTGCTTGAGGACAAGCAAATCTCAAGTGTAAGGGTATATGATGAGGCGAAAAATGAACCACTTTTGGGGGGTCATTTAAGCCCGAATTCGAATTTATTTGATCAAATATTGCCCTAAATCGTTCCTTTTGTGATTTTAGGTACTTTGGGAGAGAAATCTGGAAAAGGAAGCAATTCAGACGTTTTTGGAGCATAAAAATGAAGTAAAAGCCAAAGTCTTAATTTTCCATGCTGGGAACAGTAGGTGACGGTGTCAAGAGCAAAACCTTGACGGCGTCAAGAGCAAATTTCATGAATTTCCATGACGACCCAGAACAGATTTGACGGCGTTACGTAGGAAGGGCGTCAAGAGTAAAAGAGTCATGACGGCCTGGAAGTGTTTAAGTCTTGACGGCGTCAGAAGTGGATCTAGGCAGTCCGAGGAGAGTTTTGGCGGCGAGGTGACGGCGTCACATTGTTTGTCTTGACGCCTTCATAACTATTTTTCTATATATAGTTTTCTAATTTTCACACATTAAGGAGAGAAGTTTTGGGAGAAACCCTAAGTACGATTTTGGTGTAACTTTACAGGTTTTTCAAGGGTTCCAACCCCTTGATACCTTGCATGATTAATCAAGATAAGTGTTCTTCTAATTCAATCAATATGTCTATGTGTTGGTTGTCTATATCATGTTCTTATCTTAATTCTATCATGCTAGGCTAGATCTCTTTTGTGTTTGCTTAGATCTAATGAAACCTAGATGTTGATTATGTGTTGATTACTTGTTTATTCTTGTCTTGGATGAATGATTTATATGTTAGGCTTAAGAAAACTGGCAGATCTCCAAATGGTAACATGCTTGAACGTCTTAAGAAACATGAACCGAGGCGCACTAGGTCTTTATTGGTTGTATTTAATGCATGAGCCACTGTTTACAATCCCTATAGTTGTGATGGGCATGGTGTAGGAGGAGATAAGAGCTCATAGAATTGGGGAGTTATGTGTGCCACCCCATGAATGGTATTAAGGAATACGATCCGTCATCCATGCAATTATAACAAGTAATTAACGTGTAAAAGATGTCTAGGGAGTAGTGAAATCTAAGTAAACAAATTTTCTCCAATTACTGCTCACAACTTTAGTATAAATTAGTTTATTTTCATTTTTAGTATTTTATTTTGATTACATCTTAGTATTGGGTTAGTTGAATAGCAACTAATTCCGCCCACTCTTCCAAAACCCGAGATTTTACTTGCTTTCATAAAAATATAAAAATACAAAAATAATCATCCCTCACCTTTAGAACTAGTATTTAGGCTTTCTAATCCTAGCGACACTATTCCTAAGCTGAACGATCAATCCCCCGGTACTTGTCACTATACTATACTACAACGATCAGGTACACTGCCTGGTGGGGGTTGTAAGCTTCTCGAGATCCCTCGAGAGGTAAAGCCTGTTGCGATTCCCACGCATCAGTGTGATTGTTATAATTTTCATTATACTAACTGTACGATGCTAGTCTGTATATTACAAGAATGATTCCACATATTAACACATCCCATGGTACTATTTGGGTCGGTGTAGGTTTTAATTCCTATTAACGAACCGTTCAGCCACTGGCTTGTCGCACAGTTTGATATTCGCACTGGTGTGGTTACATTTTATGACAGCGGTGAGACACACAAAACCGAATGGCGTTCATGGTATGTGAACATGGGGGATTGTTTAAAGGTAATACTAACTAGCTTAACTAGTTATATTATGTGTTAGTAAATTAGTTATTATGTGAACAAATAGTTATTTAATGAACTGCAAAGTTGGCATAAATAGAAGGGGTAAACTAGGGCTAACCTATGGAGGTGGGTGACTGAAATAAATGATCTCCTATTTTAAAATATTCTTGTTATGCGACTCTTAAGCTTGCCTTTCACTCTTTGTTGTAATAAAACCTGATTCCAAACAATTTGTCTTTTCTTTCATAATAAAATCTGATTCCAAAACCCAACTCTCACATAACTAACCTAAACACCAAAAATGTCCGACTACATACCTTTCGAAATACAAGTTTCAATCATGAACAGACTTCCCGTAAAGGCTTTACTTCAGTTCCGAACCGTCTCTAAAAGCTGGAAGAATTCCATAGACAGTCAAAACTTCGTTATTGGGTACGGAGTTCGTACAAGTCAAACCTATCGTTTTACTTTAACCTATGACCAAGGTCACTTTGGTTACTTGTATCTCGTTGATGATGATCTTTCCTTCTACCCACTCAATTTAATTGTTCCTTCTTTCCCACGATCTTTTGACTTTATGAACTTCCCTTACATTGACCTTACACCAGTCGGTGCAAGTGAAGGAGTTTGGTGTTTTCATTCTTATTATAAGAGCATTGTCATTTGGAACCCATCATTAAGGAAATCTGTTGGGTTAATGGTCCCAAACTGGTTAAGAAATAAAAGTGGTCGTAAATCTTTTATTGCCTTTGGTGTTTCTCCCGAAAATCTGGATCTTACCGTTCTACACATTTCTTTACCTAAAACCGGACACGGCAAATGGTTTGTTACCGTGTTTTCATTTGCCACAAAACATTGGAGGCCTATAGAACCGCAAAATACTCCCCGTGAATCGATACGTCTGAAAAGGTCCTCGCAAGCAGTAATCGGTAGACATATTTTCTGGGTCGCTAGCGAAAACATTGTTCAACATGAATCTGATGGTCCCTCCTACAAACGTTACATGCTGATGTCGTTTGATATGATTACTCAAACATTTCTAGAAGTCCAGATTCCTGAATGTATAAGAGTCCATCTACCAATCCCTTTCACAATACTTGCTCATAGAGGCGCTGTTGTTATTCATGGAAACATCCTCAAAGATGTGAACAACGTGTTTTGTGTTAGGATGTTATAGTTGGAGGGTGCTTCTCTTACAGGAAGGATTTTATTAAACTTCACCAATGTGACCCATTGTTGCCTAAAGTTACTGGGGTTTACCATTTTCGATGAACCTATAATTGAGGTGGAGACGCTGTTCCAAGCTGAAGACACCCTAGAAGTCTACCAACATTGGTCACAACAGTTTCATAATTTTTGTGTTGAAGGAGATGCTGGTACTTTCTACATGGTGCCCTACAAGGAGTCGTTGATTCTGTTGACTGAACAAGATGGTTCTATATACTAGTTATTACGAGTAGCACGTATGTATGTTATAATTAGAGTTGTATGGTAGTGACTGCGACAATATAAAAGTTGTGTTCACTTCCTAGTTAATGTGTTTTATGATCTTTGTTTTGTTAAAATATATCAATTATTTTCATTAGTTTATGCTTCAGGGTTGATACATCAGTCATATTTGGTTGTTACATTTTTAAACAGGTTAAACTTCCATATGTGCTTGAAAAGACAAATTTATTCCATAAAAAGGGAATCGATCCCGCAAAATATACAATTTCATTTAAGAACGCTGAGCGAGTTCCTAAGCAAGGTGGGGTTTTCGGAGATTGTGGTATATGGGCCTGTATTTTTTTATACCGGCTGTCGCATTGCAAATCGTTGGATGTGGAAGATCCTATTCAGGCTTTTCATATCGCGAACAACTGGCTAGGTTTTATCTAAAACATAAAGTCGTTACTTGGTAGCTTGTAACACAGACTTCACAAGCCGTTCACAACCATGGTTAGCTGTCGGTACAGACAAGTAAGTGTTATGTTCTTGACCAACTATCGCATGTTTTAAAACATTATATTCATTGATAACCATAACCGAATACATGTAGTATGCCAGCCCATAAAATGGTTGATATAATAGGTCTAGCATAACAATGGTAAACAGTTAATATGAGGTTTAGCTTAGCATGAAATACATAACAAATAACAACCAACTGATTAATAAAAGGTTCTTGAATGTTGTGGCTCTTTTTTCATATGTTGTTGCCATCTGTTGAGCTTGATTGATATTCCTCAGAAGTCCTGGAATAATCTGCACAGATCTTGGGCACATTGGTGGGTCAAAAAACCCATTAAACCCGCAACTGTCTTGACCCTGTTAAAAGTAAACATATCTACATTATAGTTTCATAAAATGCAACTATACATGTCTAAACTGTCAATACTTACTGTTTTTGGACAACAATGAAATCTGCGGCCACGGTTAGTTGCTGTCCAGGATGTTCGCAATACTGTAGGCAACCCACATTGACAGATCCTTGGTCTGTACATACTTAGGGTTTGCAACTGTAGAAGATTGGGGATCAAATAAGGTGTTGATATTTTGTAATGGGGTTGGGGATGGTTGTGTTAGGTCTATTTATTTAATGGTGAAGTACAAAAAAAAGTACACATTACTTTAACAACACCATATTAAATTGATTAAATCTTATTTGTTTATATTGGTTTATTAAATAAAAAATGTTAATAGTTTTTTTTTTTTTTTTTTTTTTTTTTTTTTTTTTTTTTTTTTAGCTTTTGGTCAAACTACTTAAGTATATGAAAGGATGGGCATTAATTGTTTTTGGATGTATGGGAAGTGTATGTAATCATGGTTTAGTGTTATAAAGTGGTGTCTCAAGGTCTTCTATTTAATCAATTCCCTATCTTTGAGAAAAAAATTACACACATTTCTCTAAACTAAAAAAAAAAAAAATAGTAAAGAAAAACAAGAAAATGACCACTTGAATGCCTTTCATCGATGAATTGGCTAGAGCTGCGGGTTCAAGGCTTGTGAAAGACATGATGATCGTTAAATTTAAGAGAGACGTTGATGTTATCATACTTGAGGAAGCTGATCTGAGCAAAAAAGCCAATAAAATAAGGTCCAGGGTGACCGGTAGGGAGTCCGTTATTCAGGAGCTAGAGCTATTGTTTGCTTTTGATTCCACCCTGCAAAGCCTTGATCATTTTAACCGTCTGCAAACAGAAGACCTAACAGAGATCTCAATGCTGCTTCAGAATGCCAGGAAGAAACGAAATCTGGCGGCTGATCTCTTGAAATTGATTGAAAAGCTACAGGCTATGGAGCTCTAAGCCTTTATTTTATTTTGTCTTATGTAGTTTTGAATGGGTCTTTTTGGCTTTAGATGTTCAACAATCTTTTTTCTTGTTTTAAAGTTGTCTCTTTATGTTGATTATCTGTAAAAAAGGATGTTTAATATCTATTAGATATATATATATATATTTTGTTTATCCTGATTAAATATATAGTAGGCATACCTTGTGCTAGTTTAGTTTGTTAAAAACCTTTTTGTGTAAGGTTGCATTGTTTGGATGTCTTCTAACTAATTTGTAACCATATTCATTGCAGGATTGTTGCAATTTGTTCCGGTAAGAGGGTAGTCTGAACCAGGGTAATAGTCAATTTGGGTGAAACCCAAATGACAATTAAGGTGTTTATGCTTCACCCAATGCATAATGTAATGGATACCAGTAGTCTTTTATTTGTTTAACCAACTTATGGATAATGTAATGGACAACTTATTTTCACTAATGTAAGGTAATATGTCTCAATTTAAATACTATGACAACAATAAATCTACAAACATAACATCTTCATAGTGTTAAACATAACATATATTATGTAATATAATATAGCGACCGATTAGTGATCATAACTTTAGATATATTAGTTGTAAGATACAGTCAGTTGATGGTTACAAAACCGTTGATATATATCAGTACCAACACCACGCACATTCTAAACGCTTACAAACCCAACAACAGACCATACACAAACAACGAAAATAACCAAATCAAACATGAACTATTCTTCAAATGAGGCATAACTGCCGATTTGCTCATCCTTCTCGTTCAACCCATCACGTACTTCAGACATGATAGCAGTTAACGCCTCCAACCTTGTTCGTTCCCTGATCTGAACCTTACGCAAGTTTTCATATATAACCCAGCCAGCTACTTCATCTTCGTGGTCGATCAACCAGAGTTCTGCCATTCTAGCTGTTCTTATTTTTATCTTGGCTTCCAACTCATTGCGTCGTTCACCTAGGTACCTAATAAAGGCTTCGTCTTCGAGTTTCTCATGAACAATCAGAAACTTGAAGCATTTGTGAAGTTTCTGTGTGCCAAAAGTCTGTTTCAGTTGATAGATCATAGGAGTTTCTGAAGCCATTGATTTTATTCTTATGAGACTTAGGGTTTTTTAGAGGGTGTAGATAAGTTAGAGCATATGGATTACTATGGACATGATGCAAGCGTATATAAAGAAGTATAATGGAAAGTGAATAGGTGAATATTCAATGCAGGTCTTTAATTGTAATTAATTCACACCTTATGTATACTTTCCCATGCAGATATATCATAGACGTGTTTCATAAAATTGTTTTAAAAAAAAACACATCAATTACTAGACCAAGTGTGGTACCTAATGTGATTGAACGTTTTGTAGTCAAGTTTATGTATTTATTTGTACTATTTACTGGTGTAAGTTTGAGTCATTAACCCAAGAAACAAGGTTTCGTGTTTACATTCGTTAGTTATACTATGATAATTTAATTTGACCGGACTATATTGCTCGTTAAAACTAGAATTAATAGAGAATTAATAGAAATATAAGCATAAATTGTTCAACATGCATTACATTTACTTTTTTGAAGTCCATCCTTGATTGTTTATACTACATGGACACATAACCATTAAACATCAAACTGAGGATACTAGTAACTATCATCCGACAAATGTTGTGATAACCCCCTGGCGTCACCCATTGATGACTCGTTGTGAGCTGCAGGCGAATTATAGTGTTCAGATTCCATCGCATCTTCCACCGGGCATCATCATCTTGATCGTAATCCATCTCATTCCAACGGGGCATCATCTTCCAACGGGGCATCATCAGAAAATTCTCGGTCGTCGTTTGTATTTTGTGTACGCCGCAGCTGTAAATGGACGAGTGCATATGGTATGTTAGGAATATCAGCATACACACAAACTAGGTAGAGATAAATTAACTGAAAAACTTACGTTCTCACTTGGCAATGGTTCACGACAAGCGTCTTGATAGTGTCCTCCCGCACCACATCTTCCACAATGTACGATCATAGGCTCCTCCCCTTGTGATCTTATACGGTGATTTGCCTTTGGTCGTCCAGGTTGCCGCTTAACAAGAGCAGGCGGTAAAACAAGTTGCAAGTCAACTGGAGTTTCCCACGTGTCTAGAAGAGGATGCACCAAATGTTCATATGTACGTTTCAGAGTTGTTTGGGAAAACCAACCCTTTGCCCAATGATTACAGTTACTCATGTGACAAAATCTAGCGACAACACAAACGTGGCCACAAGGTAACCTGGAAAGTTGCCATTTGCGGCAACTACAATCACCCTCTGTCAATTTAACTGTGTGCACGGCTTTGTGGTCTCTAACCTCATAAATTTGTGCATGCTGAATACCACAGACAACCCATGTACTGCTTTTTATCATCCTTTCATTAACTTTACCACTAGCCCAAGCTGTCAACGCGGTTGCAGGCGGTTCACCTATGAAATGGTATTCATATTATTCGTTTTTAAAACATACATGACCAATCACAAATAAATAAATAAAATCTAATATGAAATAAACAATAAGTAAAATAAGAAATCCACATTCGTACCTTTCACAACATTACCTTCACCGTTGTATCTACGCTCAAAGAACCACCGTTGAATAAGCTCGTGGTAATACTCTATTAACATTGTTATTGGAACATTGCGCACAAACTTGGTTAACGAATTTATTGACTCGGCGCTGTTTGATGTCATGTAGTTGTATCTTTTTCCTGGACAGTATGCTCTTGACCACCTATCAAAACCAGCGTCTTCTAGTTTTCTGTACGCTTCAGGTCTTAACCTTCTAATCTCGGAGATTGTGTTTTGAAAATCAGACTCCAAGTACGCTTTACATGTCTTCCAAAATAGGCCCTTATGCTTTTTACTTTTCAATCTGCAATTCATCATCAAATGCCGACAGCAGTACCCATGAAAGGCTTGGGGAAAAACAGTTTAACATGCAATGATAATGGCGTAATGCCTATCAGATATAATAGCAAAACCATCACGTTCACCGATACATTCCTTCAGCTTCGACAGGAACCAGGACCATGATTCAACAGTCTCACCCTGAGCTACACCTGTTGCAAGTGGTATTATCTGATTGTTAGCATCCATTCCGACAGCAAGCAGGTTGGTTCCAAGGTACTTTCCTTTTAGGTGCGCGACATCTATCTTTATAAGCGGCCGCATATACTTTAAGAAACTCTGGATTTATTTAGTTAAAAACATATAAGTCAGTTTAAAAAATAAATTTAATAAAAATAGTATGATATATAAATTTGATATAATTCGTTAATTATGCTTACCGAAACACCAAATCCTACAAAACACATCTTGAATTGTCCTTCTGCATCTGTCTCAATGTGTGTCACAGTACCCGGATTTGCCAATTTAAGGTTGTAACAATATTTGGGTAAGATGGAAAACGAATCAGCATGGGATCCGTACAGCAATTTTAGTGCATAATTTTTCCCAGTCCATGCCCGAAGGTAAGAAATGTCTATTTTCCATTCTATTTTAAAATCTGTCTTTATGTCTGTACCTGTATACACCCGTCTGTTGTTCCTTAATTTTTCCATGATCATGTGACCAATTATAACCTTTGAAGCATTCCTATGGTTAGGGAGTAATTGTGTTTTTTCACATGTGTGTGAAGGGTGAAGGTTGGTGACCCTAAAAATATTGGAATCTGCAAACTTTCGTGTGTAAATGTTCCAACTGCATTCTGGAACAGCACATCTAACACTATACCTTTTCAAACAAGATTTAATAACGTAAAATTCAAACCCTTCTATTATAGTTTTCTTTGCTATTGCAATTATACACTCTGCCTTATCACTAAATCTATCACCTATTTTAATGCTACATGGAACTCTATTTTCCAATTTACATCTGTAATTATCTTTAATATCAATTTCAGGTGCAATTGGAGGGACAGGCATATGTGTAAACATTTTGTTGGGATTATTTTGTGATGATGCATCAGGTATGTAAGGCTTATTTAAATCAAAATCAGCAGACTTACAAGAAGAATACGTTTTCACCTCGTGCAACTTGATAAACAGTTTTGGTATTTGGTCGGTAACATGTGAAGAATCACACACAAAGCTTTCAACGTCTTCATCATCATTAACATCAATTACTTGAAAACATATTTCGTAGGACAACGATATCATAACATCTACGCTGATGGAGAACTTTTCTCTGCAATAATTAACTAGATTCAAGTACTTGATGTTGTGTGGGAGTAACACTTTCCGTGTTGATGTCTGACACACGAGAAAACATTTAAATTTGTTGGTGGAATTCTGAGAACTCATTGTGTTGAACCTGGTGTTAGTGTTTGTTAATTTTGAGTATGCTTATGCAGCATATACAGGACGAATAAGAGAAGTACATAGCAATGAATATAGTAGTAAATTGCCTTAACAACCATATGAAGTTAAGTAAATGAAGTTGCATAAACATAGTACAATCTAATAACTTCCCTAACCACCAATCATACATTTAATTGGTTCAACTACGCGATCCATAAAATCATAATTACAGCATAATAAGTACATTCGCATAATAATGTGAACAATCCTTAAGACTGGCATCATAGGAATATTAAAGCTCAAGTTTGTGAATTGGCAAATACTTGAAAAATTTTAATTTGTTGTCTGCATACGCAGTAGTTTGAAAAGATGAACCCAAATGAAGGTGAAGATTGGCAGCTATCGCTTGATGTAGACGATTCTGATCTATTCTTAACCTCCACCAAACGCACCATCAACAACCAGAAAGCACATGTGGAGAATACAAGCAGCCAAAAAAAAATGTCAAATAAAAGCTTTGTTGTTCAAAAAAATGATTCTCAACCGGTTAGGATAATACCGGGCCCTGCGGGTATTGTTCAATTAGCAAAGCTGCTTAAAACACAACTTATTGAGGATGGAGTCGAGGACTCCCAAACACCAACACAAGCTTTCATCATGAAGGCAGATGAACAATTAGATCCGAATGAGTGTTTTACACGTGGACCGTGGGTTGGAGCGGTTGATTATGTTCATAATAATGGGGGGATTGTCTACGGCTGTCTCGGAAACAGCGATAAATTTATGAAGAAAGGTAAACTTGAGCAAGTTATTGCAATAGTGATGTCTGTTTCTCCAAATGCAATTGGAGATCTAACAGTTACTTTGAAGGATCCTACTGGCTCAGTTAGTGGTGCAATACACCACAAAGTCATTAATGACGAGGGGGGTTATGGAAGGAAACATTTTACCGAGGGGACAGCTTTGGTACTTGCTAATGTTTCAGTTTTTACTCCAAAAGTGTCTTTGCATTACCTTAACATTACTAAAAGAAACATAGTCAAGGTTTTCAATAAGGATACGCTTCCTGATAGTGGCAGTGGTACACAACTAACACAAGGTTGCAGTGGAGTTGCAGATTTTATGAGTCAGCTACGTAGGCGAAATGACTCAAATTTGTATTAGATTGACTGTCAATGTTTTATGTCTTAAATGCTATGATCGTTAAGTATATATGCGCTGCTTAACCGACATGGCTACACTTAAATGTGTGTCTATGGGTTCCTTGAATTGGATTCCTTGAATATTTATGTGCTGCTAATTTTTCACTTGTTTAACCAAACAAAGTTAAAATACATAAGGTAGGATTACAAAATATAGTTAATACCAGAAGTAACATCGATAAAAAGAAGACATACATATAATATTATATTACTGCAATGTAATTCAACTGTGCCCGGTGTTCATTCGCCTTTGGTAGAACCACAACCTTCCAACCCATTCCTTTCTCTTAGGTATGCGAACACAGTTTCTAGTTTTGTTATTCTGTTTTCTAAATCCTCACTCATTCCGTCAACAGGTGTTGTCTTCTCCTTTCCAACACCTTCCAGCTCATCATAGTAGTAATCGTTTTCCCTGAGCCATTTAAGGATATTTGATCTGAGATCGTTAGGTATTTTCTTTAGCGCATCAAGTATTTTGTCAAACAAATGTAGGTTTGACAAAACTGTATCCCACTCCTCCTCGTCTGATCTAAAGGACAGTGAGTTACCCTTTTTATTGTTTGACATTCTTATTGGATTGATTGTGATAGATTATTTTTGTGAATTTGTTCAATGAAAATTTTAGGGTTTATTGGAACAACAAATGAATTATGGAAAAAAAAACCCTTTTGTTCTAAGTATTTGACTTTTCAACGACCCACACTTTTTGGACAATCAGGAAAGCCAAACCCGGCCCGGTTAACACAACTTCCATTACTATGTAAACTTTAAACACACATTAAACTTAAAAGTTACTTAAAATTTTAACACGCATTAAACCTACAATAAACATAAAACATAAAACTACACTTCAATTAAATGAATCATCAGACACATAGCCCTCGCGACTCGAATAGGAGGCACTTGAATCGTCCTCACTCAATGGCACAGGTGGAAGACCCATTTTCCATCGCCGTTCCGCTCTTTGGTTTCTACGATCCTCTTTACCTTTTAAATACGCCTCACGCTCCCTTAACTGACGTTCTTGTTCAGCTTCAAACTCTAATAAGACTTCCATATCCAGCTCGTACTGTTCTTCTTCAGTCAACCCTACGGTATTGGGTTGGTTTCTTGGTGGAAAGTTTGGTGGTTGATTGTTTTCTGGTGGAAACAAAACTTCTACTGGAGTGGCCGGTGGTGGGTTGTCATATTGGAATACGGGAAATAGATCTTCCGGTGGAGTGTTTTGGGCGGAACTGTCTTCCGGTGGTGTGTTGTAAACCGATTCGTTAACAGGTGATGTGTTGTGCGACATTGTAAAGTATGAAGAAGAAAAATGAATTCTTGGTAATTTGTGTCTGAATTGTGTGTGTGTATTTCATTTTGAATTTACGAATATGTATTTATAGGATGATTTTTTGATTTTAAATTTAACATTTTATCCCGCTTTAATTTTGAATCCAAATTTTGAAAGTACCCCGCTTAATTTTTTAATTCAAAAGTTGAAAGTGTCAAGCTTTGTGAAAGGGCACACCTTTATGAAAGGACACACGATTACGTTCAAATTACTACAAAGGATGATTAAATATTACAAACATAAAAAATCCTAAAGATACACTATTAATACAATTGTTGTTTACAACATCCATGGAAATACTCCCAGCAGTTACAGATACTTCACATCATCTCCCTCATCAATTTCATGATGGACATAAAGCACCTTGTGTTTCCAGAAGTAAGAAACCATACGTTCACGGAACGCAAGGGCAACTTCGCGGGGGTCACCAAACACTAGTGGTATGTTGTTCGTCAACCTGTGTAACAGCAGACAAACCCAAACACCACAATCTCCATACCCACCCGATTGACATGGAACACATTCTGAAAACTGAAATGTAATTTGGTACGACCCCAACGCTAATCCCTTACTTTCTAAAACTCCACTCTCATTCAGGAACACCGGAAGTTGATGCGACAATTTTTCCCTCATAGTTAACCACCACCTTCTGTTCTCCTGTATTGGCAAATTCTTTTGTCGCTTACGCGGGGTCGACGAATCATAAATTATGATACTCCCTGTACTGATTTGCAGCTCCGCAAGCGCCCAATGAGTGCCCGGTTCATTCAGAAGGAAATATAACTACAAATCAAGTTAAATAACCAATGAATATTAGGATTATATAAATACACAACCCCATATATTATTTGATATACACACCTTCTCTACACTCGTCAATGGCACATGGTATCTATTGGAAGTTGCATACGAGAGAGGCATGCCACCATCTAGTAGAGTTAAAGCAAAAAAAGAGCTAAAAAGGGACCAGTCTGCAGCGGGTTGCCTAAATCGCCATATTACGTCTACCCAAACTTCCATATGCTGTTGTGACAAACAAAAATTGGTATAAGATATCCTATTTTATAACTTAAGCATATGAATAATTACAAGCCATAAATTAAAAAATTAGAATTACGATTCACAAAAGGTAATTACAACAGAAACTTTCAATTAAGAAGAAACAAACACCAATTTGTATACCATTCTAGTCGTACTTAACAACCAATAAAAAACACCATTAAAAAAACCTAATGCGATTCAGACACAAGTTAATAAAAAGGGATTCAACAAAACATCAGTTGCAAGATTGCTGTAATTGAATATAAACCAGTAACTTACCATGTCTGTCAGCCACCCTTTTTTTACCTTGTCCAATCCCAATAATGCAATCCATAATTCATCATCAACAACAATATGACATCTGGCCCACGGAAACTTGTACATTTTCATGGTCTCTTCACTGTCACCTTTTTTTAACAAGTATTTCAAATATCCAGGCACAGTCACTTTCCATGGGTTTGCTTTTTTGTGCCGCTTAGGATCCTGGAACAAAACAGGCCAGGCGTTACATATTTTGTGCATTAAAGATTAATAAAGTAGCACACAATGTTTTTGAATACTGTACCTCTCTGAAAGGTTCGACATGTAGTTTTTGCCAATCAATGTCGTCTGTAGTTAACGTTCGGGGACCATAGCTGGTATCATTGATTGGGCATTCTACTGGCACCAAAGGCTTAGTCATCTTTGTGGCTATCTTAGCCCATTTTCTTGGTTGTGGAGTGGTTTCGGGTTGCTTTTGGTAAGGTGTTACGCATGCAGGACCTGGTTTTCAGCGCCTCCGCGTACATCCGTACACATCCTCTTTAAAACCATTTGGGGGTGGGGATGCCATCAATTGCTTCATCATTTCATTGTTCGTTAATTCTCCAATGAACTTATCAAGATCATTCTTTTTTTGGTTAAAACCAATCAAGTCACTAGTATTCGCCTCCAACGATGTGGCACAATCCATAGTTTGGTTCACCCGTGTCTTATCTTCTGACCAAACGTCTGCACCAACCACGTTTTGTTTTTGTTCTTCATTTTCCGTTACAGAGACATCGGTATTGGCGACATTATCGTCTTCAAAACCAGCTGACATATTATCCAAAGAATAATTTGGTAATTGTCTCTCAACATCCATGTAATCACTCAAGGGATCGTTCCCCTGTAAAATTTTCATTACTGTGAACATATAACCAAACAAATTACGAAAAAAATAACAATTAACAATATATTACTTTGTCAGGCATCTCGCAATCACCAACAGGCGCAGATGGTGGATCTGTCACAAGACAATGCTTTGGCTCTTGTCTCTCAACATCCAGCTTATCACCCGTCTCATGCTTGGGCTATAAAAAATAACATTACTATAAATGCATAACCAGACAAATTTGATACAAAAAAACCAATTAAATTTAATTAACCAACAAAATTATCTTACTGTATTGGGTACGTGGCAATTAACACCAGTGAATGAAGGTGGATCGGTCACATAAGCCATTGCATCAATCAACTGAGTAAGTGTGGATGGCTATGTATATGCCTCATAAGTAATATTATCTACTGCACCAGCCATTCCAATACGTGGTTGTGAGTTTACATGATTCAACTTTTCGGTAACTTCTTCATGATTTTTCTTAAAACACTCCTTTTCTTTGACTTTAATAGGCTCAACCGGTATTTGTACAGAAGCACCATACAGTTTCCTTAATTCATCAACCTTAGAAACAAGTTCCGGATGCACATCCAGAACTTCTTTACACAGTGCTTCAAACGCGTCCATTAGCTGACGTGATTCTGTAACAACATACTTTTCAACATACTGACCATCATCCCGAACAAAAGGTTCGTGATCAATGTCCTGTCGGACATTGTTCTCTGGTAGGGCCACATCATGTAAACCATCTTTTCCATCAACAATTTCTTTGGGAGATGTATCCTTTGAAACAATCTCGCTCCCTATCAAAGATGAACCCTCTTTATCCTTATCCAACCCAACAACAACTGGTCGAATGGCTTGGATAAAAGGAACATCCTCTCCTCTAAAAAAAGGCAAGACTTCGAATGAACCATGGTTGCTGCAGCTCTCTCTCAGTTGGAACAAGTTCAATGATGGGTTTTGGATCCTATTAATTCATTCAAGATTAAACATTTACTATTTGTATAACAGCACATGTTATAACAAGAGGGACAAAAATGTGAGTATGATTACCTGCACAAACAACCGCTCATAATCTGTTTTTTCAAATCTCCTAAAGTTTGACCAACCTAGTCCCCGCGGAATTACATTCGTGTCTTTCAACCACCAGTTTTTGCTGTTAGGGTATGTTTCAAGAACCCATATCTAATTTTATCATGAAAATAACAACAAAATTAGTTAATGTATGCAAAAAATGGAATATTAATATAAAAAAAACATTATTAGACAGACAAAAAATAGGTCTTCACATACTACTAACCTTTAACGCCCAAACAAAACCATTCAGATTATATGTCGCCTGTTTCTTCGATTCAAGCTTCTTTAACTCCAAATGCATATTGGCATGCTTAGGAACCACATTGACTGTTCTTTTGTAAAAATATGTCCACATGTATTCTCCCCATGGATATGCATTCCAAGCAAAGAAATCATCAGCTAGTGTCAATAGATGGTGAGGCACGTTTAAAAACTCTTCACGGCCCATAAATATGAGCTCGCACACAACCAAAAGTCATACCATTACGGCATCTTCATCGTTCAATGCAACCCAACGGTGTTTATTTTGAACAACAGCCCATAGCTCGCTGGCCTTTACACTCTTTGTTTTTTTGGATTTCTTCTCAGGAAACACACGGTAAGTAAAACAACTTTGCCTACTATCTTCAGGAGGAAGATTGCCACATCTAAAACCAGTAATTAAACAAAACTCACGCCGACCAAAATGAAGTTCCTGATCACCTATTTTGTAAATTAAATCTGGGGAAGAAATACTTACTTGTGGCACAAAAACTTGATGTTGAAGAACATAATTCAACAAATGATTATCATTGGGGCTATAGGGGATATCTAACCAACGCCCAAAGACACTATTCCTAAACATAATATCACGATTTGGGTGGGCTGCCAACTTAGCTTTAATCTTTACCAGGTAATGCAACTTAGACCGGACACTAACTTTTGCATCAAATACCTCGGTTTCAATTGACATATCCGCAACTGCTACAGTTAGGGTTTCTGAAAAAAAAATTGAAATGCAATATGTGTTTGGGGAAGTTTGATCGGGTATATGTTCTTGTTTTTTGTGGTTCGCTCTTTTTGCTTCTTTTGTTTGGGAAACTGCTACTAATTTTTCCAATAGTAAAAAGGTTTATTCCGTGTTTGATTTAGATTGTGTTAGTTTGTATTTTGAATTTTTTGTTTTTTTAAACTATCAAGTCGCATATTGTAGATTTTTTTACAACTTGCATATATTAAAAAAGTAATTAAAAGTACAAATCGCATTAAAAGTAGTAAAATTAGCAAGTCTAAGTTAAAAAATACATTAAAGTACAAAGCACATAAAAAACACACATATCTAATCAAACAACATTTGTACAAAGCGCATAAATAGTTCTTATACTATTTCAAATATCAAGTCACTTAAAAAAAATTGTACATGTTGCATAAATAAAAAGTACAACTATCTAATCAAACAAAAATTGTACAAATCGCATAAAAAGTACTAATACTATTGCATATGTCAAATCAAAATAAAGTTTGTACAGTTCGCATAAAAGGTACAAATACTATTTCAAATGTCAAATCGAAATAAATTGTACAATTCGCATAAAAAATTAATGTATATTTTATTAATTGTACAAGTTGCATAATAGTACACTTACACATGGTACAAGTTGCATAATAGTACACTTACACATAGTACTAGTTGTAAGAAAAATGACACTTACACACATATACTTGTGTCTTAGACACACTTGTAAAAATGTACTTGGTACTAGGACATGTGGCAACATTGTATTGGTTTGTACGATTCGCTTAGGCTACATAAGTCGCAATGAGGCAAATGCGAAATGTAAAAAAAAAAAAAGGGCAAGGCTTGAAGCATGGTCTATTTCATGGGGCAAATACACAACCTTTATTTTAAGGGAAGTGATACTTACACCATATTTTTTGTTTCTTTCACCACAATATCACATCATTAATGCACAAGTTACAACATGATATATGCATAATTGTGGTGTGTACATCAAAAAATATGATGTAAGTATCACTTCCCTTATTTTAAGAGCCCCTTAACTAAATCTAAACCCCCTCCTATCACAGTGCAGACAAAAAAAATCATATTTTTTCATATTCACACGTGTTTTTAAGACAATATACGAACATTATCTATAATACTATAAGATTCAGTCCCTAAATTTAATGTGGAGTTATGATGATAGAGTTTTTAGAGTTAGAAACAAGTTGGAGTCGTTTAGTAGTTGCATAGAGTACAAGATAGCTAATGCTCGAAATTCAATGCAACCTCATAATAACTATACAATCATGAAAGGAGATAAAGTGTAAGGGTTGCCCGAATTGATGACATGACATTTAGTATAGAATTAAAAGTTGGTTAGATGAATGCAAGGGTTGCGAAAGATTGCAAGAATAATTAATGATTTAACCTAATTCATGCCTATATGAACCCACCAAATTCATATTTAGTATGTACATTTGAAGATGATTCACACATCTTTTAGATCTTTGATTGTTGATAGCGGTATGTAAATTCTCTTTTGCAACATTTTGGAGATGATTCACACATCTTTTAGATCTTTGTAATTAACTTGGTCTTTTTTTTTTTCTTCTTAATTTAGTTATCATACGCAGCTACCATGAAAATCACACAAGATCATGCATGCTCAGATAAATGGAACCAAAGATTGGGATACCAACTATTTTCTTTGTTTCTTACATATTTAGGCGATTGTTATAGATAAGCATATATATAGATATATGTATTATGTTAATGCATTTTCATATACAAGTAATTTATGTGCGTTTTCTATTGATGTAGCGCACATGTGTAAATTGATTCAAGAAAATGTGCACGAGCATGTATGAAAATCAACATTTAAATGGTTAAATGATACTTTTTAGCGTGATTAGTTTATGTAAATAGTTGCTTTCGAATGCTCTTTGAGAAATATTAGAATGAATTTATCATGTGCAATTGAATTATTATTAAAAAGAAGAAGGTACACGCATCGCAAAGTGTTTTCTTTTGATATATATAGAATCATTAGTGAGAAACTAATATTTACACCCATTAATTGAGTTTGCCATAATAGCAAAATACGGCATATTAAAAATATCACATTGAGTGATGAATAGAAAGGAAAAAAATACATAATTTTGACTTAAATCAGTTTGTAAATTATAATATCAAATAAAAAAGTTGAGTTTTAAACATAAGCAAAAGTTCAAACTTTTATCAAAAAATAAAACCGGTGCATTTAATATGAAGTATATACAAAATCGATATGGAAGTGCAAGGCTTGCCGGAATTCATCACATAATATTTAGTGATTAGTATAGAATTAAAAGTCAGTTATGGATTGAGATGAAGTTGAAAAGGTTGCAAGAATAATTGATGATTTAACCTAATGCAATATATATAGATATATGTATTATGTTAATGCATTTTCATATACAAGTAATTTATGTGTGTTTTCTATTAATTTAGCTCACACGTGCGAATTGATTAAAGAAAATGTGCACGAGCATGTATGTAAAACAACATTTAAATGGTTAAATAATACTTTTTAGCATGATTAGTTTATGTAAGCTTGCAACTTGAATAATGAATATAAAAGAAAAAGTACATAATTTTTGCTCAAACCCATTTGTAAATTAAAAAAATTAAGTTTAAGACAAATAGTGGAGTCCAAAGGTTTTAGGAATTATTAATAGTGTGTAAATTAGTATTCATTTAGTTAGCTATTTATAATTGAGTTTATTGATAAAATTTATTAATATTAGTTAGACTTAAATGTTAATTTTCAATGAAATTAGTTGTACAATAAAACGAGATGAAGATAAAAAGGTTTGTAACGATTTTTATACAGTTTATGTGGCATTATTATATATACATTATTACACAAACTTTAACTTACAAACTTAATAAAGAAAATATTTAACGCACATTAAATTATGACCAATTAGATAGACCCCGTGTGCTTCATATTACCATGCAAAAAATATCTAATGCACAAGTATTGCAGGGCTAAGTAATAGACCAAAAAAAATAAAGACATTTTTTATCATGCAAATAAGTAATAGGACAAAAGAAATAAAGCCATCACAACTTATTAACCAAAAGCCGATATATAAAATACAACACCACAAAAGCAAAACAACATCAAACACTTTTAAATTTTTATACAAGAAATTTAAAACATTTCATACAACATACTAAACAATAATTAAGTATACACTCGCCAATATACAGATAGAATACACGATTAACAATTAGATTCTTAGCCCGTGCGTAGCACGGGTTCTGGCATGCCTCGTTCCGGTATAAGTTTTAAATTATACGGAGTATTTAATAAGATCACGGGTTTTAATAGTAAACAAAGCTCAACCACTCAGTTGACAGTTGACATTACTACAAAGACCTTATTGTTAAAATCCAAAAATGAAACAGGCCCACAAACACACTTGTTATTCTCGTAGTATTAAATACTACAAAGACCTTAGTTGTCGCCGGCAAAGAATTTGATTTTAGCGGTGACGATGGTCGGGCCAAGAAGACCCCAATTCGTTTTGTTCGGTTCATCAATCGTTGAATATAGTTTTGGTGAACAAGGTTGGGGTGCTACTCTTGCTGACATTTATTCTCGTAAGGTTTGTTTTCATCTTCTTTTAGGAGTCATTTTCTCACTGAATGCATATTGATAAGCACACTAGTAGTTGTTTATCTGTTAAGTTATTATTTGCTTATTTGTTGGTAGGTTTGAAAATGGGATTGTGGTGTATTTTTCCAACTTAGGTGGTTAGAATATATAAAAGTAGAAGAACTAATCATTGGAAAGTATTTGTTTACACTCTTATTTTCTAAAATATGAAAACGAGTCGAGTCCGAGACCGCCACAGTTCTGTTTCGAGCTCGTTTATAAGTATAAAGCTCGAGCTTGGGCTCTAGCTTGATTAGAATCTTGTGAATTGTAATATTAGCTTGATCTCGGCTCATGACAAATTTCACAAGCTTGGGCTCGGCTCATATTTATGACTGAGTTACACGAAATAAAGCTCGATTCAAACTCGGCTTGTTAAGCTTTTATTTAATTTGAGCTTGTTTATTCATAGTTATACGTGTACGCGATATGTATACATGTATATTTCTAAGACTCGTTTAGTCTCGCGGGCCTAGTCGATCTTTATACATGAAGCTCGGGCTCGTGCTCGATTATTAATTAATTAGTCCAGCTTAAGCTCGAGCTCGTTTCAGCTCGGCTCATTTCGAGCTTTTAGCTATCCGTTCCAAAGCTTTTCACAAGCGGATTGGCCCGTTTCCACCCCTATTTATTGAGCTTTTGAGCCTAATCTTTCATTTCAAGTAGAAAATTACATTTAATAAACATAAATTAAATTTATAAACTGCTTTAACTAAATGTGATAGTTAATTTAATGAACTCATTTTTATTTTTATTTTTTATCCATCTTAACCAACGCCGTAAGGTTACTCATTAGTCAAACCCTTATAAAAGCTACCCTGAAAATGAGGTTTTCTGTGAGTTTATCTATTACTCGTGTCGAGTGTCAGCGTTGTAGACTTTGAGGGATCAAATGATCTTCATAGCAAGAATTTAATTTAATCTAGTCCCTTAGACCATTTTTGTTTCAACGAGATCAAACTAATGCACCTCCGAGTGTCAGATTTGTTACTCTCTATGAACCTTTTTAACGAATAGTAGGTAGAAATTTGCATGACCCAATGATAGAATTCGCATTTCATGGGATGCTACTGCCTGGAGTCAAAATACCCTATATGATCAATTCTTCCATTGACATAGGTGTTCTTAATTAATCTTATGTTATATTCATGGAAAAATCGCATAAAATGGTATCAAAGTTATGTGCAATTTCAATTTTTCCATTTTTTGATTATTATTTTTTTTGTAATTTAAGGTATCGAAGTTATAATCTTATGCAAATTAAGGATCGATTTTCTTAGCTTCTAGTCAGGTACCAGTCACTAAATGAAATCTAAATCCAAACAATCTTTTTTGTCAACATCCCTTCTACCAATCATCAAACACATAAACACACATTTACTGATTATGCTCGATGACAAACACAATTGCGTTAAAACATTTTTTTCCCCCCACCAATAATGAGGACATGTTCCAATCCTTTGTAAATGTGTAAATTAAATTCACGTTTAATCCTGATAGGTGATATAAAAAGCACAATTGCACACAGAAATAATTTATATTAAAAAAGTTTTAATTTTGAGACATATTTATAAATCAATCACAGGTTAGAATCAAAGTTCAGTAATTGATGTGTATTTGTATTAGTTTAGGATCATGGTCAATGACTGGAGTTCATGTAAAGTTGAGAAGTATTGAGATTGTGTTCAAGTTTTGCTAATTAGATGCACGTATATATGCTATTTATGTACATGAATATCTGTTTATATGCAAATGGTACAGGCTGACATATTTTTGCGGGGATATGGTGGTTGGAACTCGAGGCAAGCACTGCAAGTTCTGGATCAAGTATTTCCAAAGGTAATTTATTCATTTTATATGTAAAAACATATATAGGAAGTGCTGCGCATAACAATCATATGGATCTGTTTCACATTCCAATGGATCTTATTAGATCTATCCACAACGCTTATCAAACAGTCATATTCCATTTAACCATAAATCATACAGAAGGATAAAAGAGTAAAATCTTCTTCAATTAGACAGTCCATTCTCAAAACTTACCAAAAAGTCATGTATTAAGATAGAATCCCGACAAAGCTTAAACCACTAAATCATATTGTGTTATCAAACAATCTTTGGATTATCGAGAAATAAATTGTTTGTACACAGGATGATCCAGTACAACCATCTCTCGTGATAGTTTATTTTGGAGGTAACGATTCAAAACTTCCTAGTCCAGATGGCGTTAGTGCTCATGTACCACTTTCTGAGTATGTTGAAAACATGAGGAAGATAGCTATCCATCTCAAGGCAAGTTTTATCATATATCTATGATCTTATTAGCATATCAACTGTTTTGCAAACATATAAAAAATCCATGGCACATATCATAAGACTAACATTTACAAAGTAATGTGTTCAACCCACGTGTTGTTACCAGAGTCTTTCAGAGAAGACGCGTCTAATATTTCTTACTGCTCCTCCAGTGAATGAAGCTCAAATATTAGAAATTTTCGGGTGATATTATTATTATGAGCTTTTTTTTTTTTGTTTTCTTCTTCTTCTTCTTCTTCTTCTTCTTCTTCTTATAGTTCTTTGTAATTGTATATTCTCATTGACACTTCAAATTGTTTTTTCATGAAACCAGTACTGTTGATCGCAAAAATCTGCTGGTCCAAAAATATGCAGATGCTTGTGTAGAGTTGTGCCATGAGATGGGAATTAAGGCTATTAATCTTTGTAATGCATTTAAGCAGCATAATGGCTGGATGACAACATGCTTTACGTGAGTATCCTACCATATATGTTTCTAGCATCGAGTTCAGAACATCATATTTAATTTAGCACAAAATTATTCCCAGGGGTAAAATGGTAAAATTATGCCATTTAGAATGTCAGTTTTCGAGCACATTCAGATTCTTCTAGCCCAATTATTCTACCTTAATAACCTTCGTTGCGCGTGATCAACTGATTTCATTACCTTTAGTTATCGAAACTGTTTGATAAGGAAGTATATCTAAAGAATTTCTGTTATTATTTGTTGTAAGATGTAATTAACTAAACTTTCATAATGGCAGAGATGGGATACATTTAACACCTGTTGGGAGCAAGATTGTGGCAAAGGAGATACTCAAAGTCCTTGCAGAAGCTGACTGGAAACCGAGTTTGCATTGGGAGACTCTGTCTGCAGAATTTGCTTAGCATTTTTAATGTTCAATGTTAGTTGGTTTTATTGAACAAGCACCATAAACGTTCGTGTATCAAGTGTTGGTATGTCTTTATATTTCTGTTTATGTATGTAAGGTTTCATGTGGAAATAAATTATGTGTATTGTGTATCATCCATGTCTCAATTGCTCCAAGTCGTGGTTGTTTGATGTTTTCGTTATTTCTTTTTTATAGTTACCTAATGCGAAGGAATAAAACTTAGGAGTTAAGATTACCATGTTATTAAAATCCATATTTCCAAAATTTGGGAGAGAACTGTGTGAGAATCTTCAATGAGAAGAGAGAAATGATAACTTGAATAAAATGATTAAATCATATTTACTTCTTTAACATAGATGGAAATAGAAGAGGTTTAGGTATTTTCCTCGGCTATAAGACAAACAAAACATACCAAAGGGCCTCTGGTCTAGCGGTATGGAGGTTTTACCCTCCTAGGCAAGGTCTCAAGTTCGAGTCTTGTCTAGGGTGATAGGGTTTCCTCCCGCGTGTGTAAAGGGAAAGGTGTCATTGCCTTCTGGGCTGAACCCAACCTGATTGTGTGGGCTCGCTACGCCTTCTGGGCTAGGGCCATGTAGCCACAATTGCCGTTAAAAAAAAATAATAATAATAAGACAAACAAAACAGCAAAACTGCGCCATGAGACTTTTCACATTCACATTCTAATACAATGTTAGATGCATAAGTTCCACCGGTTTACATACAATTCCGCGATGTAGGTTTTGTGTAATTTGTAGGATCCCTTTACAGCTTGGAAATTCTCCCGATGATATTTCAAATGGCAGTCAGCAACTTCCGAAAAATAACTCACTTCAAACATAAAATTTCCCCAAAACTCCATGGTTTTCAGAGAACATGCTTTAAGGTGACATGACAATTGAAACTTGCGACTTGGCTTTATCTTTCTCCTGTTCAAATCAAATACATCAAATAACCACATGCTAATCTTTTCATTCTTTATTAAGCGAAAAGCCAAAATATAAAATTAATCCATTTGCGCTAAAAGTTGCAACATTTTACATTGCTTGTAATCTTTAGGGAATGAAAATTTTATTTATATTTTATTTATTTATCTTTTTACTTGGAGTTAGAAAAACAAGATGTAAAGAGTGCATTTTTTTTTTTTTTTTTTTTTTTTTTTTTTTTTTGCAATGGTGAATATTTATATTAATCTCCAAACATTTTGTACACATCATAAAAAACTGAATCTTAATTGGACATACCCAATTAGAAACACAAAACTACCATGAAACATACATCAAATTACAGAAACTTCAACATCTAAATCTGCCAATACACTACATATACTAACTATGAAATACACTAACATTTTTCATCATAACTGCTATTCCATACTTCAGCAACTTTTTTATTCACCATTAGAGTGCACCAATACCATCTAGCTACATTTCTATAACTTCTCCCACCAAGATTACTCAACCTGCCACCATAGTAATCAAGGTAGTGAGAAGAATGCCATCACTAGGAACCCATACCCATCCATTGAGAGGCTCTTCCAATACAACCTACATTTCCCTCTCTAGAAGGGCTTCAGTTGCATGGAAACACTCTCCCCCAATGATGACCAACCTATCCTTATGTGACAATGTATTGAATGGACCAAGCATGTTCATCTTTCACTCCTCGCTATTCCACTCATCATACATTTTCCTCCAAAGCCATATGCCCTTCACAAAGGATGCCCTTCTTTATGGTACATCTTATCCGATTATACCTCCTTTTCATCCAATATAGATGCATGTTTCCTCCCAAGGCCAAACAGCATAGCTATAAGGATTACGCAGGTACAGTCTTACCAAAATAGACTCCAAGGTACAAGGTACATTGCCTTTGTTATGACTTGATACAACATTGATCTTAATACAAACACTCTGAAGTAGGATACCATATAGAACCATTAGACCAAATGCATGCTACATTCATTCCTCTGCCAAACACTCCTTAACAGGCTTGGATAACAACACTTATTTCATCTCTGCAACCCAAATGTCTTGCCTTATCATATTCATTTGCACTTGCCATTCTTTGGATACTTTACTTATTTGTGTAGAGCTTTTGACTGTGAGGCTAGCCAACTTAAGTCTCACATTCTCTATAATTGCTTTCAGTAGCTCATTAGTACCTCTTTTTTCCTCATTGAAAAGTCTTTTGTTTCTCTCACTCTAGTTACAGCTAACACTATTCTTCTCACAATACTTGAAATAGAGTTGTTGCAGGGTAAATTTAACATCTTGTGCATGCATCACTTCCTCCCAATCATATGAGAAAACTTCAAGCTGACTTTTCTTTCTCAATTTAGCACAAACTTTCATAGCGTATGAGCATTCAAAAAATAGATGTTTGATTGAATCAGGTTTACTTCCACAGAAAGTGCAGGTCATTTGTCTTTCTGGATACCACCTCAGCAATCTTTCTTGTGTGCTCAGTCTTCCATTGATAGCCAACCATAAGATGAAGGAATGTCTGAGAGTACATTGTGAGAACCAAACCAAGCTACTCCACTTCACTTTTTGACCTTCCTCTCTCCAGTCTTTCCAGACATTACCAATAGTAAACTTCACCTTTTTGTTATCTTTAGTCACCCACATTGCTTCATCTTTAGTTTCACTGTGTAGCATAGGAACAAGTATGTTAATAAGCAAGTTTTTAACCCTATCCTCATTTGTGTTCCATTCACCATCTACAATCATTTCATTCATTTTTACTTTGTCATCAATACCCTCATTCCTGTTATCATTACTTACAATTTCATTGATTAAAGACCTTGGTCCCCACCATCTGTCATGCCAAAAGAAAATGCTTTTACCATCACCCACATTAAAGTGAACATGACTTTGCATTTTACTTCTCAAGCTTAAAATCTGCTTCCAGCCACAACTTGTGTTCTGATCACACTTAATTTTCCAGACACTTTCACCTTTCAATCTATTAGCTTGTATCTATTTTACCCAAACATAGTCTTTGTTACATGCTAGATTCCATAAGTGTTTTGACATCACAACTTCATTCCATGCTTCCAAATCTTTAATTCCTAAACCACCTTCACTTTTAGGTCTACAAACCTATTTGACTGTTTTCATGAAACTTTAGCTTTGCCTTTTTGGAGCTCACCGTTGTTCCATAGAAATCCTTTGAAGACTTTGTTGATATCCTTTATTCCTTTAGGTAGAACAAACACAGAAGCCCAATATACTTGCATGGAGGCTAACACTGATGCAACAAGTTGTAGTCTTCCAGCATAAGATAGCATCCTGTTTTCCAGTTGTTAACTTTCACTTTAACTTTGTCAATCAGTCCTTTGCAATCAAGGTATCCAATTTGTTTTGTAATAAGTGGAACTCCAAGGTAAGACACAGGCAAGCTTCCAACTTTGAAGGGTAGAATTTCAAGAATACTCTGTTTTACATGCTCTTTCACATTACCAAAAAACACAACGCTCTTACCAATGTTTGGATTAAGACCAGACACAACACTGAAAACATTCATAGCTTTCTTGACCACCATCACAGATTTTAAGTTTCCAATAGAACAAGGAGATCATCAGTGAAACATAGATGTGATATTTTTAGTTGTTTACATCCCCAGTGATATCTGAACTTATTATCATCATGAATCTACTTATGCATTATTAGTGTGAAAACCTCCATAACCAATGTGAAGATGTAAGGTAACACTGGGTCTCCTTGCCTTAGCCCTCTTCTTCCTTTGAAGTAACCATGTCTGTTGCCATTAATACACAATGTAAAACCAGCAGATCTCACACATGTCATTATCCATTTAATCATCATTTGTGGAAATTCAAAACAACCAAAAGTCTTTTCAAGGGAATCCCAATTCACAGTGTCATAAGCTTTCTGGATATCAATTTTAAGTGCCACCCTTTGAGCTCCATTCTTCCAATTAGGGGTGAGCAAACAAAACCGAAAAAACCGAAACCGAACCAAAAACCAAAAAAACCGAACCGAAAAAACTGACCGAAACTAAAAATCGATGGTTCGGTTTTTAATTTTTGAAAAACCAAAAAATGCGGTTCAGTTTCGGTTTTTGTCAAAAAACTGAACCGTAAAAACAGAATCAAACATATTTTATTATATAATAATATATAATTAATATAATACGAGTAAATAAGTAAATAAATCAAATTTATAAATTTATAAATTCACATTCATTTTGTGGGTAGATTTATAATATATGTATCTTAACGCTTATGTTTATATGCGTGTTTGGCGTGTCGTGTGTTTACTTGAGAATATATCAATAAATATATGACGTTGATCATACTATGTGTATGTTCACTTGAATGTATGTGTCTCATCTATATGTGTGTGATGTGCTGGATTGTAGTCTACATAAAAGTTTTACTTCTCAAGGGATCTTGAGAAGCTTACAATCCCAACGAGGCAGTGTACCTGACCGATGTAGTATAGTGAAGTGGCAAGTACCGGGGGATTGATCGTTCTCCACTAGGAATAGTGTTCGCTAGGATTGAACTTAATCTAACTAGGTCTAGAGGTGAGGGATGATTCTTTTTGTATTTTTATATTTTGTGGAAAGCAAGTAAAAATCTCGGGTATTTGGAAGAGTGGGCGGAATTAGTTGCTAGTCAACTAACCCAAATAACTACTTAAACAAATAAAATAAAATAAACAAGAAAATAAATGTGAGAGACTTCTAATATGAGAAAAACGTGTTTACTTGGATTTCACTACTCCCTAGTTATCTTTTATTGATTAATTGGTTTTTCATAATTGCATAAGTGAAGGGTTGCATTCCTTAATACCATTCGTGGGGCCGTGTATGATCTTCCCCAACTCTATAAGCTTTTATCTCTTCCTATGACGACACGTTTATTATCCTATCATGGCCTAATTAATAGTTACTTATGCATTAAACACAACCAATAAAACCGTAGTACACATCCAATTACGTTTCTTAAGACGTTCAAGCAAGTTAGCGTATAGGAGGTTATCCAGTTTTCTTAAGCCTAACGCTAAAATCAATCACCCACAACAATCAATGACAAACCAACAACCAATAATCAATAACTAGGTTTCATTAGATCTAAGCAAACACAAACAAACTTAAGCTAACATGTTAAAGAAAAGAAAAGCATACGATATAATCAAACAACACATAGACATATTGAATGATTAAAGGATAACTTATATTTAATTGAACATGGAAGAAAAGAGGGTTTGAAACCCCAAAATAGCGGCAAAATTCGACTAGGGTTCGTACCCTAAAGTTCTCTACCAAAAAGTCCTCTTTAATGAATGAAAGCTTGAGAACTATATATAGATTTACATGGGTGACGGCGTCACCTTTTGATGGCTGACGCCGTCATCTCGCCACGACTAGGGTTTTTCGTCGTCCAATCCAAATTCTTGACGCCGTCTCTCCCTATGTCTTCTGGGCCGTCATGCTTTAGTATGATATGTGACGGCCTACCCTTGGTAGAACGTGATGCCGTCACGTGTTAAGTCATGATTTCTCTTCTGGCGCGTCAAGTGTAAAAGTAATTTCGATCTCTTGTCAAATAAGCTGACGGTGTCTCCTTGAACTCCTGACGCCGTCAAGTGTAAATTCCAGCATGGATTCTTAACTTTGTCGTTTTCTTCACTTTTATGCTCCAAAAACATCCAAAATGCTTCCTCTTTCAGAATTCTCTTCAAAAGTACCTAAAATGACAAAAGAAACGATTTAAGGTAATAATTGATCATATTATCACGACTTAGTGCTTAAATGACCCCTTAAATAGCGTAACAAATTTCGCCTCATCATTGTGTAATTATAGAATTATGCTATAAACATTATTATGCCTAGATTGATTTAAAAAAAAAGTAAATAAGAATAACCAATTTTCTATTTAATACAAGTTTGTTGGTATAAATTTGCCATGCCCAAATATAAATAGTTAGAAACCGAAAAAACCAAACCAAAACCGATAATAAACCGAAAAAACCGAACCGCCAAAAACCGAACGGTTTTGGTTTTGGGTTCTATAAAAACCAAACATTTCGGTTCGGTTTTGGTTTTAGCCAAAAACCAACCCAAACCGAACCGTGCACACCCCTACTTCCAATTATACCCCCTTAGTAACTCTTGAGTCAATAAGATGTTGTCAGTAATCTGCCTACCAGGAATGAAAGCACTCTGTACAGGACTTACTACCTTACATAATGCCTCTTTAATCCTTGTAGTAATGATTTTTCTGATGATTTTGTAGATTATGTTGCAGCAAGCTATAGGTCTAAAGTCTGATACTTTGTTAGGAGTGTTTGTTTTGGGTACCGGTGTAAATAAAGTTGCATTAATCTCCCCCAACATCCTACCTTTCACAAAGAACTCCTTTACATCATCAGTAACATCATTCCCAACCTTGCTCCAAACTTCTTAAAGAATCTTGCAGTGTAGCCATCAGGACCTGGTGCTTTGTTGTCACAAATATCATATAAAGCATCTTTGATTTCATTATCTCTCACAGGCTTTGTCATTTTCTCAGCATCTTCAGGAGAAACTTTTATTGCATTATGAAAGATACTTTGGCCAAGAGGTTCCACATCAACTGCTTTGCCCAAAAAATTTTGAAATTGTTTTACAAATTGTGTTGGCATTTGGTCACCTTCAAGCCTCTCACCATCTTCATTACAAACAACTTTGATTATCCTTCAAAGATCCATTCATCTACACAATTTGAGTAAAATTTATTTTTTACAGGAGGCTAAACGTTCAATTTTTAAGCGAAATTCAAATTTTGGTATAACGGTGAAAATTTTGGCCAAAAATTCAAATTTTTAGGGCAAAATTTGAATTTTTTCGGTGAAATTTTGCGTCAAAATTTTTGAAACTCAACTTTTTCTTGGAACCTTAGGATTACATTTTGTAGTGATTTTCAAAATTCCGGGAGACAAAATTTTTCAAATTAAATTTTGGTGGGAAACGAGATCTCACTCAGAAAATTAGAAAATTGTTTTAATTTAGCTTCGTTCATGGAACCTTTCAAAACTTTCTTTCCATCAATGGACATGGAACCTCTCAATGGAAACTACATCTTTATGGCAAATCATCACATACCAAAAGAGAAGTTGACTATGCAAGAAACACAAGCTGAGACTGTTGAACCTAGTTACGATCTCTTTGCACCAACTGACACGGAACTTCCAGAAACAACCTTTTCCCCATATTCTGAGAATGTGAAGCAGAAACAGTTGGAAGAGCAACTTGCCTACAAGGCTAGGTTTGATGAAGCAATGTTGAGACAAAAGCAACAAGCACTTGAGGTTCTAGCAGAAATGTTTCCAACTGACTTTACTCGGAATCAAGGTTCACTAGCAAATAAACATTTTATAGGGAATCAACATAGATATTGATGAGGCGAAAGATGACCCGTTTTTAGGGGGTCATTTAAGCCCGGAATTGAATTTATTTGATCAAATATTGCCCTAAATCATTCCTTTTGTGATTTTAGGTAAATTTGGAGTGAATTCTGGAAAAGGAAGCATTTTGGACATTTTTGGAGCATAAAAGTGAAGAAAATGGCAAAATCTTAATTTTCCTTGCTGGGAACAGTACCTGACGGCGACAAGAGGCTTCATATGATGGCGTCAAGAGTTGGAAGTGGTGACGGTCTAGAGAAAATGTGACGGCGTCACGTATGGCCGTCAAGGTTCAAGATATGGTGACGGCCCAGAGTGATATTACACATGACGGCGTCAAACTTGGATCTAGGCAATCCAATCTCATTATGGGCGGCGAGTTGACGGCGTCAGACATTTCTTCTTGACGCCGTCACCTTGTAAAATCTATATATAGTTTTTCAATTTTCATTCATTGTATGTAACTTTAGAGGGGGTAACTTTGGAGAAACCCTAGCACGAATTTTACTGCTCTTTCAAGGGTTTTTACCCTTTGAAACATTTCATATTCAATTGAGATAAGTATCCTTTTAATTCATTCAATATGTCTATGTGTTGTTTGAATATATCTTACACTTGTCATGAATTTAACATGCTAGGCTAGATTTCTTGTGTGTTTGCTTAGATGTAGTGAAACCTAGATGTTGATTATGGGTTGATTGTTTGTTTATAGTTGTTACGGATGAATGATTTCGATGTTAGGCTTAAGAAAACTGGCAGACTTCCATAGGGTAACATGCTTGAACGTCTTAAGAAACATGAACCAATGCGTACTAGGTTATTATGGTTGTATTTAATGCATGAGCGAATTCTAATGATCCCATGTTAGGAGCTTCTTGCAGGCTCGACATAGGAGTGAATTAGGAGTTTATAGAGTTGGGGAAGTACATACACCACCCCACAAATGGTATTAAGGAATATAACCCGTCATCCACGCAATTGTAACAAACTATCAACCTGTAAAAGATATCTAGGGAGTAATGAAATCTAAGTAAACACAATTCTCCCCATTATTGTTCACACCACTAGTTTAATTAGTTTTATTTATGTTATTTTATTTTGATTGCATCTTAGTATTGGGTTAGTTGATTAGCAACTAATTCCGCCCACTCTTCCTGAGTTGAACAATCAATCCCTCGGTACTTGTCACTATACTATACTACAACAATCAGGTACATTGCCTGGTGGGGGTTGTAAGCTTCTCGAGATCCCTCGTGAGGTAAAGCCTGGTGCAATTCCCACGCATCAAGTTTTTGGTGCCGCAGCCCGAGGAATAGTTATTGTCTAGGTTAGGATTTCTTTTTATTAGGTCTACTTGCTAGATTCCTTTCTAGTAAGATTTTATTTTTATTTTTAGGTTTTCTTTAGTCTATCTTATTTCTTTGTTTCCTTTGCTCGTAAATTATATCGAAGGATAACAATAACATTGATCGTTTGATTCCTGTTATTCGTGTTTTTCATTGTACGATTTTCCAAATGCCCGCCCCAATCCTTTTAGTGGAAAATGAGAACCCGCCTAACCTCTCGCCTAACCATCACTTTGACAATAATTCTGAAATGGAGGAGTCTGACCATGATGATGACCATAGGGCTAGTCCTTTTTACTATTCAGACTCCGATGAGGACCTAGATGATGGTGACGTAATTAATGAGGGTAGGATGGAAGATGAAGTGGACCCTCTTAGGTATGTCGACCCTAGAACAAGGATTGAGAATGATAGCTCATTTAATATGCAATTTCCTTGTAAGATTAGATTTAGGAGCTTTGATGCCTACCTTAACTCATCTCTACCAATGAACATAATCTCGCGTAGTGAATACAAAAGGAGATAATATTATTGCTAGGGCAATGTCATTGCATGTGTTTGTAGGAAGCTTTGTTTATCTTGTTGAGTTCATGGTTATGGAGAATCTAGGAGAATTTATCGATAGTAAGTTAACCCAAGTTGTGTTTGGGAAACCCTTCAAAAGGTTAACCAACCTTGATGAAAAACTTATGGAAGGGTTAATTACATTCTCGGAGGGGGATGAAGATTTTGTCTACCAAATGCCCCGTGCACACCCTAGGTTCAAGGATATTTCCATGGAGAGATATAGTAGGTATCCGCCCCTAGAAATGCTAAGTGAGAATGATAAAAGAAAAAGGGCTTAAATATTCTCATGCAAAAAATAAAAGGTATTATCGTGGATGTTTAGAGTTAAGTGATGATTATAAGAAAGATGAGGCAACTATTAGGTGGCTCACCCTTGGTTATGTGAGCATAAGCGACACACGATAGCCCATGACCTTGAGTCTAGCTACAAGACTCGTAAATAAAGAAAAGCGCTTCTTGGGAGGCAACCCATGCTTTGTGTGATTTTTATTTGTTTGATTGTTATTTGCTTCCGTATGCATGCTTTATTTTTATTGTTGGTAGATCATGTTTCAAACTAAAAATGTGAAAATACTTTATTTTGTTGTTTAACTTCGTCTTAACTTCATACAAAGGTATTTCGCAAAAGATAAGTGTAAGGGGAAACCCCAAATTCGATTTTAAGAATGAAATTGATCATGATTCTCCACAATATTAAATGAACATGTGTATTAGTATTTGTTAGAGTCAAATGCTTGTATCGAGTCATAATGATGTTTTGCAGGATTTTCCAGGAAGTAGGACATAAGTTTTTCCAGAAATTTTCTGGAAAATTAACGTAAAGATTTCTGCAGATCACTTCTGACGGCGTCATGAGTTTACTCCTGACGGCGTCATGTGTAAAATTCTGTAAATTTTGCTAGTTTTGTTTTTCTAACGGAGTCTTGAAGTTTTTGTTAATTCTTTAGTTTTATAAACTCCAGGAAATCTGCAAACATTCATTCCATAAGCATTATAACTTAATTTGTTTTCTAGGATTTATTAGTATATATAGATTGCCGCCGATTTTACGCGAGGTTGCCTTGTTTGTTTTCTCAGGTTTAACAGGTTATGTATGACAAGAAGATGATTTATATTTCTGGAAGGGAAGCTTTGATTGTTCATTTTCTTGGAGGAAGATCTAACCTTGTTACCACACTATCCACACCGAACGAATCAGGGGACTATTTGATTTCATTCTTTTACCTATTTTACTTTTACATTCTTTAATTGAACATTGGGGACAATGTTCATCCTAAGTGTAAGGGGAGGGTAAAAGATGATACCTTATAGTATACAATTGCACTTGAGTTTGTTTGTTTGATGGTAGGTGTGTAATAAAACTAAGAGAAATACTTGTTAGTGTAATTTTAGCGCCAAATTTAAAATTTTTTACAACATTCAGGAGTGAAACTTTAGCCTTAGCAAGTGTCTCATAGATAGGAGATTGTATGACTGATGAGGCGAAAAATGAACCACTTTTAGGGGGTCATTTAAGCCCGGAATTGAATTTATTTGATCAAATATTGCCCTAAATCGTTCCTTTTGTGATTTTAGGGACTTTGGGAGTGAAATCTGGAAAAGGAAGCAATTCGGACGTTTTTGGAGCATAAAAGTGAAGAAAACGCCAAAGACTTAATTTTCCAAGCTGGGAACAGTGTGTGACGGCGTCAAGAGTACTTTCCTGACGGCGTCAAGAGTAAAGATCATGACGACCCAGTACAGAAATGAAGGCGTCACAAAGTAGAGCGTCAAGAGTTAAATGTGTGATGGCTTGTAAAAGTGGATAACATGACGGCGTCAGATGTAGATCAAGGCAGTCCGAGAATTATTTTGGCGGCGAGATGACGGCGTCACAAGGTTGTTCTTGACGCCGTCAGCCTCTTATATCTATATATAGTTTTCTAATTTTCATTCATTAAAGGGGAACAAGTTTGGAGAAACCCTAAGGCCGAACCATATACGTATTTTACAGCTTTTTCAAGGGTTTTCAGCCCTTGAACCCTTACATGTGTTATTGAAATAAGTATTCTTTTAATTCAATCAATATGTCTATGTGTTGGTTGTCTATATCTTGTGCTTGTCTTGATTCCACCATGCTAGGCTAGATTTATCTTGTGTTTGCTTAGATCTAATGAAACCTAGATGTTGATTATGTGTTGATTACTTGTTTATGGTTGTATTGGATGAATGATTTCAATGTTAGGCTTAAGAAAACTGGAAGATCTCCAATTGGTAACATGCTTGAACGTCTTAGGAAACATGAACCGATGTGTACTAGGTTTTATTGGTTGTATTTAATGCATGAGTAAATTCTAATGATCCCATGTTAGGAGCTTCTTAGCCGGCTCGACATAGGAGTAAAGCAGGCACTCATAGGATTGGGGAAGTAAGTACGCCACCCCATGAATGGTATTAAGGAATACAATCCGTCATCCACGCAACTATAACAAGTAATTAACGTGTAAAAGATATCTAGGGAGTAGTGAAATCTAAGTAAACACATTTCTCCACTTATTGCTCACAAGCTTAGTTTAATTTAGTTTTATTTTCATTTTTAGTATTTTATTTTGATTGCATCTTTAGTATTGGGTTAGTTGACTAGCAACTAATTCCGCTCAAATCCTTCAAACCCGAGATATTTACTTGCTTTCTAAAAAATATAAAAATACAAAAAGAATCATCCCTCATCCCTAGAACTAGTATTTAGGTTTTCTAATCCTAGCGACACTATTCCTAGCTGAACGATCAATCCCCCGGTACTTGTCATTATACTATACTACATCGATCAGGTACACTGCCTGGTGGGGGTTGTAAGCTTCTCGAGATCCCTCAAGAGGTAAAGCCTGGTGCAATCCCTACGCATCAAGTTTTTGGCGCCACAGCTCGGGGAATAGTTATTGTCTAGGTTAGGATTTCTTTTTATTAAGTCTACTTGCTAGATTCATTTCTAGTAAGATTTTATTTTTATTTTTAGGTTCTCTTTAGTCTATCTTTTTTCTTCGTGTTTTTGTTCGTAACCATTACCATCAGCCATCATGGAAAACGCGAATCCGCAAAATTTTTCAACCAATCGACCAAATCCATTACATAATCTACCCCTTCCACTCCAAAATGACATCTTTATGTTCCGTCGACATAATGGTGAATCTTTTTCCGATGCATGGACTCGTTTCAAATATTTACTAAAAAAGGTCCTTCATCATGGTCTTGACTTATTGTTTCCACTTCAAATCTTTTACACTCGTATCGACTGCCAAACCCAGAAGCAGATTGATGATATGGAAGATGGAAAAATGTGGGATTATGATGATGAAGAGGTATGGGAAATCTTTGAGATTCTCGCCCATAAAAGAAGTGCAACATTGCACCCAAAAATGGTAAGCTTAGACCTATTTGGTATTTGGATGGATCAATCAGAAGGTTTGTTTAGAAATGAGGTAGGTAGAGTTGAAGTACCTAGTTGCATGTCATGGTTAGGCCCTACCATAATACAGGATGAACACATAGGTGACCTTGATGTGATGGTGGATGTAGCCGAACATGATCACATTGATCAAAAAGACCTAGGTTGTATGATCGATGATGATGAATCTCAAGAAACTGATGATGAATCTTTTGGGCAATTTGTATATAGCAGTCAGAATATTGAGGATGATCCTTATGATTCGGACATAGAAGTTGAGATGCCTAGGGAAGTACGTGAGATACTTGGGAAAATGTTAGGGTTAGATTATAATAAAACACATGTTGAGGATATAGGTGATTTTGACACAAGGAATGATGAAGTAAATAACATGAGCCCACAAAGTACCCCACAAGTCCTACCATCATTTGAGGTACACATACCACCCGTGACTTACCCGGAAGAAGTAGATGAGACTTTAGGAGTCCCAATAGAGGTAGAACCCTTGTACCAAACACCACTAGAGGATATAGGTTTGAATACTTGTAGTGATAACCTTACTCTTAGTTCTAAGGAATTACCTAGTGTTAATGAACCGAAACCTCAATCTTCACACAACTTTCCATCCTTAGATATACATCTAGGAGACAAAAGAGGAGCCGACCCACCCATCAACCCATGTAGTCCGGGTAGTCTTAGGATAAAGGTAGTGGACTCTAAGCCTTGTAGAGAGGAAGCCAATATAGGAGTGGAAAATGACCTTACATGCTTACATCACCCATTTATGATTGATCACAAGAAACATTATAGGTTTAAACCGGGTTTATTAGGTCAAGATGGATCCCCAACTAGTACTCTCTTGAAGTTGATTGAAAATGATCCCTTTCTAGGAGAAAATCTTAATCCACCCATTAACCCGATTGAATTAGGTAAGGTTATGATGATAGGAGCACACCCCCCTGAGCATATAATTATTCCACCACACTTTCCTCATAAGGCATATTTCCACCCTAAGGGTGTGTATCGCTACTTCCACCCGCACTTAATCCTAAGTGTAGGGAAAACCTCCCCTATTTCCGTTAAATAAGGGTAGAGTCAGGCTCGTGACTCGAACAAAAACAAGCGCTTCTTGGGAGGCAACCCATGCTTTGTGTGATTTTATTTTGTTTGTTTGTTATTTGCTTCCGTATGCATGCTTTATTTTTATTGTTGGTAGATCATGTTTCTAAACTAAAAAGTGGAAATACTTTAGTTTGTTGTTTTGGCCTAGTCTTAACTCCACCTAAAGGTATTTTTGCAAAAGATAAGTGTAAGGGGAAACCCCAAATATGTTTTTAAGAAACAAACCGATCATAATTCTCCACAATATTACGTGAACATGTATATTCGTATTTGTTAGAGTCAAATGCTTGTATTGAGTCATAATAAAGTTTTGCAGGATTTTCCAGGAAGTAGGACCAAGTTTTTCTAGAAATTTTCCGAAAACTTAACATAAGAATTTCTGCAGGTCACTTCTGACGGCGTCATGAGCTTGCTCTTGACGGCGTCACATGTAAAAATCTGGAAATTTGACTAGTTTTGTTTTTCTAACGGAGTTTTAAAGATTTTGTTGAATTATTAAGTTTTATAATCTCCAGGAAATCTGCAAACTTCATTCCACAAGCATTATATCTTATTTTGTTTTCTAGGATTTAGTAACTTATGTAGATTGCCGTCGATTTTATGCGAGGTTGCTTTGTTTGTTTTCTCAGGATTTACAGGTTATGTATGACAAGAAGATGATTTATATTCTGGAAGGGAAGCTTTGATTGTTCATTTTCTTGGAGGAAGATTTAACCTGGCCACCTTATTATCCATACCGAGCGAATCAGGGGAGTATTTGATTTCATTCTTTTTACTTATTTTACTTTTACATTCTTTACTTGAACATTGGGGACAATGTTCATCCTAAGTGTAAGGGGAAGGTAGAATGATGATACCTTACAGATACACTTTCGCTTGAGTTTGTTTGTTTGATAGTAGATGTGTAATAAAACTATGAGAAATACTTGTTAGTGCAATTTTAGCGCCAAATTTAAAATTTTTTACAACATTTAGGAGTGAAACTTTAGCCATAGCAAGCGTCTCATGGATATGAGATTGTATGACTAGCACATAACCGTACTATTCAGAAAAATTTTCCACCCAAATATGTGAGGTTCGCCTTTAGATTTGATAAGAAAAGCATTTACTATTAGTGCTTATGAGTGTACCGGTAGCATTTAGATTCTAGAACTTGCGTTAGTGATGCATCCCAAGACCGCTAGTGAGACTACATTCATGTAGTAGGATTTACTACATGATAAGAGGCATTAGGATCACCCTTGTGTTAAACCCGTATCATAATTACATGACCATTTAAGTTATATTACTTGGCTAGTTAAGTCAACTAATTTTTCCCACACCTTAGCGTTGTACTCATTTTTAGTACACGAAACCCCTAGTACACCCCTCCGAGCCTATCTTTTCGTTTCTAACTTTAAACATCTTACTTAAAGGAAGAATTTGTTACACCCCACTTAAATGTACACCCAAATCGCCTTAGCCTTCCGTGTATGCACTCATCTTTAGTGCATTATTGTTATATGTTAAACCCTAAGTTAACTTTCTAATTGATTACATGGTTGCTAAGTCGAGTCATATCATTGTACATATTGTTTTGGGACGATTGGGACTCATGGGTAAAGTACTTATTTTATGGAGTAATGGGGAAGAACATCATTTATTACCCCCATATGTACGTTAATCTTAAAAGTGCTCCAAGTGTTTTGATTTTCTTAATTCGAGTCATTAGATTAGTTTATTGTAAAGTATGTAAAGATTCAAGTGTAAGGGGAATGTTCATTCCCTATGATGTATTATTTTGGATGGTAGGGTAAGAGTGAATGTAAAAAAAAAAAAAAAAAAAAAAAAAAAAAAAAAAAAAAAAAAAAAAAAAAAACATACAGACTACCATGCCGTTTTATTCTATGTTCATTTTATGTTTTTTGTTATTTTTCATTTATTAGCTTAAGTCGAGTCTAGTCTTGGCTTAGCAACGCCATATTGTACATGTAATTAACCAAGATTGTTAACTCGCCACCAGTAAAAACTGCCTATATCCAACAAAACCGTGTATTTCATATCCCTACACCTAACGTTACAACCCTTTAAAAGACCTCTTTGATAGTTTATCCTAGGTGCTTACGCCATGTGGTGGAGGTTTGATCATTTCCCAAGCCTATGGTAATCTATTTTGCTATGACAGGTAGTGAGAGATATCTGCCGTTTCCATATTGTAATTTATACTTTATTACACCCGAGAGATGTGAGTATCTAAACAGTATTTGTGAGGTGCTTGTGTATGACCTCCGTGCTTGTCTTTGGTCTTTAGTGGAACGATTATTTGTTGTAATTACTTTTATATTAGTGTTAAATGACCCCTAACTTGTATTTTGACTAGAATAAAAGCGCATTTGCTTGAGGACAAGCAAATCTCAAGTGTAAGGGTATATGATGAGGCGAAAAATGAACCACTTTTAGGGGGTCATTTAAGCCCGGAATTGAATTTATTTGATCAAATATTGCCCTAAATCGTTCCTTTTGTGATTTTAGGTACTTTGGGAGTGAAATCTGGAAAAGGAAGCAATTCGGACGTTTTTGGAGCATAAAAGTGAAGAAAACGCCAAAGACTTAATTTTCCAAGCTGGGAACAGTGTGTGACGGGGTCAAGAGTACTTTCCTGACGGCGTCAAGAGTAAAGATCATGACGACCTAGTACAGAAATGAAGGCGTCACAAAGTAGAGCGTCAAGAGTTAAATGTGTGACGACCTGTAAAAGTGGATAACATGACGGCGTCAGATGTAGATCAAGGCAGTCCGAGAATTATTTTGGCGGCGAGATGACGGCATCATAAGGTTGTTCTTGACGCCGTCAGCCTCTTATATCTATATATAGTTTTCTAATTTTCATTCATTAAAGGGGAACAAGTTTGGAGAAACCCTAAGGCCGAACCGTATACATATTTTACAGCTTTTTCAAGGGTTTTCAGCCCTTGAACCCTTACATGTGTTATTGAAATAAGTATTCTTTTAATTCAATCAATATGTCTATGTGTTGGTTGTCTATATCTTGTGCTTGTCTTGATTCCACCATGCTAGGCTAGATTTATCTTGTGTTTGCTTAGATCTAATGAAACCTAGATGTTGATTACTTGTTTATGGTTGTATTGGATGAATGATTTCAAGGTTAGGCTTAAGAAAACTGGCGGATCTCCAATTGGTAACATGCTTGAACGTCTTAGGAAAAATGAACCAATGTGTACTAGGTTTTATTGGTTGTATTTAATGCATGAGTAAATTCTAATGATCCCATGTTAGGAGCTTCTTAGCCGTCTCGACATAGGAGTGAAGTAGGCACTCATAGGATTGGGGAAGTAAGTACGCCACCCCATGAATGGTATTAAGGAATACAATCCGTCATCCACGCAACTATTACAAGTAATTAACATGTAAAAGATATCTAGGGAGTAGTGAAATCTAAGTAAACACATTTCTCCACTTATTGCTCACAACCTTAGTTTAATTTAGTTTTATTTTCATTTTTAGTATTTTATTTTGATTGCATCTTTAGTATTGGGTTAGTTGACTAGCAACTAATTCCGCTCAAATCCTTCAAACCCGAGATATTTACTTGCTTTATAAAAAATATAAAAATACAAAAAGAATCATCCCTCATCTCTAGAACTAGTATTTAGGTTTTCTAATCCTAGCGACACTATTCCTAGCTGAACGATCAATTCCCCGGTACTTGTCATTATACTATACTACATCTATCAGGTACACTGCCTGGTGGGGGTTGTAAGCTTCTCGAGAAACCTTGAGAGGTAAAGCCTGGTACAATCCCTACGTATCAATGACTAGCACAAAACCGTACCATTCTGAAAAATTTTCCACCCAAATATATGAGGTTCGCCTTTAGATTTGATAGGAAAAGCACTTACTATTAGTTCTTATGAGTGTACCGGTAGCATTTAGATTCTAGAACTTGCGTTAGTGATGCATCCCGAAACCGCTAGTGAGACTACATTCGTATAGTAGGATTTACTACATGATAAGAGGCATTAGGATCACCCATGTGTTAAACCTGTATCATAATTATTTGACCATTTAAGTCATATTACTTGGCTGGTAAAGTCAATTAATTTTTCCCACACCTTAGCGTTGTACTCATTTTTAGTACACGAAACCCCTAGTACACCCCTCCGAGCCTATCTTTTCATTTCTAACTTTAAGCATTTTACTTAAAGGAAGAATTTGTTACAACCCACCCAAATGTGCAACCAAATCGCCTTAGCCTTTCGTGTATGCACTCATCTTTAGTGCATTATTGTTATATGTTTAAACCCTTAGTTAATTATCTAATTGATTGCCTGGTTGCTAAGTCAAGTCATATCCTTGTACATATTGTTTTGGGACGATTGGGACTCATGGGTAAAGTACTTGTGTTATGGAGTAATAGGGAAGAACATCATATTATTACCCCCATATGTGCGTTAATCTTAAAAGTACTCCAAGTGTTTTGATTATCTTAATTCGAGTCATTAGATTAGTTTATTGTAAAGTATGTAAAAATTCAAGTGTAAGGGGAATTTTCATTCCCTATGATATATTATTTTGGATGGTAGGGTAAGAGTATATGCAAAAAAAGAAAAAAAAAATAGAAAAAAAAGAGATAAAAGAGAAAAAAAAACATACGGACTACCATCCCGTTTCATTCTATGTTTATTTTATGTTTTTGTTATGTTTGATTTATTAGCTTAAGTCGAGTCTAGTCTTGGCTTAGCAACACCATATTGTACATGTAATTAACCAAGATGATTAACTCGCCACCAGTAAAGATTGCCTATATCCAACAAAACCGTGTTTTCCATATCCCTACACCTAACGTTATAACCCTTTAAAGGACCTCTTTGATAGTTTATCCTAGGTGCTTACGCCATGTGGTGGAGGTTTGATACTTTCCCAAGCCTATGGTAATCTATTTTGCTATGACAGGTAGTGAGAGATGTTTTCCATTTCCATATTGTGATATATACTTTATTACACCCGAGAGATGTAAGTATCTAAACACTATTTGTGAGGTGCTAGTGTATGACCTCCGTGCTTGTCTTTGGTCTTTAGTGGAACGATTATTTGTTGTAATTACTTTTATATTAGTGTTAAATGACCCCTAACTTGTATTTTGATTAGAATAAAAGCGCATTTGCTTGAGGACAAGCAAATCTCAAGTGTAAGGGTATATGATGAGGCGAAAAATGAACAATTTTTAGGGGGTCATTTAAGCCCGGAATTGAATTTATTTGATCAAATATTGCCCTAAATCGCTCCTTTTGTGATTTTAGGTACTTTTGGAGTGAATTCTGGAAAAGGAAGCATTTTGGACGTTTTTGGAGCATAAAAGTCAAGAAAATAGCAAAGTCTTAATTTTCCTTGCTGGGAACAGTACCTGACGGCGTCAAGAGGCTTCATATGACGGCGTCAAGAGTTGGAAGTGGTGACGGTCCAGAGAAAACGTGATGGCGTCACGTATGGCCGTCAAGGTTCAAGATATGGTGACCGCCCAGAGTGATATTACACATGACGGCGTTAAACTTGGATCTAGGCAATCCGATCTCATTATGGGCGGCGAGTTGACGGTGTCAGATATTTCTTCTTGACGCCGTCACCTTGTAAAATCTATATATAGTTTTGCAATTTTCATTCATTATATGTAACTTTAGAGGGGGTTACTTTGGAGAAACCCTAGCACGAATTTTACTGCTCTTTCAAGGGTTTTTACACTTTGAAACCTTTCATGTTCAATTGAGATAAGTATCCTTTCAATTCATTCAATATGTCTATGTGTTGTTTGAATATATCTTACGCTTGTCTTGAATTTAATATGCTAGGCTAGATTTCTTGTGTGTTTGCTTAGATGTAGTGAAACCTAGATGTTGATTATGGGTTGATTGTTTGTTTATAGTTGTTACGGATGAATGATTTCGATGTTAGGCTTAAGAAAACTGGCAGACTTCCATAGGGTAACATGCTTGAACATCTTAAGAAATATGAACCAATGCGTACTAGGTTATTATGGTTGTATTTAATGCATGAGCGAATTCTAATGATCCCATGTTAGGAGCTTCTTGCATGCTCGACATAGGAGTGAAGTAGGAGTTCATAGAGTTGGGGAAGTATGTACGCCACCCCACGAATGGTATTAAGGAATATAACCCGTCATCCACGCAATTGTAACAAACTATCAACCTGTAAAAGATAACTAGGGAGTAATGAAATCTAAGTAAACACAATTCTCCCCATTATTGTTCACACCACTAGTTTAATTAGTTTTATTTCTGTTATGTTATTTTGATTGCATCTTAGTATTGGGTTAGTTGATTTGCAACTAATTCCGCCCACTTTTCCAAAAACCGAGATTTTTAATTGCTTTTATAAAAATATAAAAAATACAAAAAGAATCATCCCTCACCTCTAGATCTAATTTTTAGGCTTTCTAATCCTAGCGACACTATTCCTGAGTTGAACGATCAATCCCCCGGTACTTGTCACTATACTATACTACAACGATCAGGTACACTGCCTGGTGGGGGTTGTAAGCTTCTCGAGATCCCTCGAGAGGTAAAGCCTGGTGTAATTCCCACGCGTCATATATGCTACGAGTACATAGATGGGGATTCAGATAAGGGAATATGTTGGAGATCCAATGGATCAGTTTGTAAGTCAGAATGTGGTCAATCAAAATGGGAATGATTGTTGTTTCATGACTTCGATTAAGAAACCTACATCAGCAATTCACAGCAGTGTTATTGGTAGAAATCTCAACAAGGTTGAAAAGATCAGTACTTGTTGATGCTAGCCAATAAAGAAAAATCAGGAATACCGTTGACTGCTGAGGAAAATGAGTTTAGAGCTACAACAAGAATTAATGACAATTCAGCAGATCCTAATGAAACCTACAACTTTGTGGAAAATCAGCAAGCAACAATGATACATGGGAATCGCACCAGGCTTTACCTCTCAAGGGATCTTGAGAAGCTTACAACCCTCACCAGGCAGTGTACCTGATCGTTGTAGTATAGTATAGTGACAAGTACCGGGGGATTGATCGTTCAGCTAGGAATAGTGTCGTTAGGATTGAAATTAATCTAACTAGGTCTAAAGGTGAAGGATGATTCTTTTTATGTTTTTATATTTTATGAAAAGCAAGTAAAAATCTCGAGTTTTGGAAGAAGGGGCTGAATTAGTTGCTAATCAACTAACCCAAAAGCTACTAATTAAACTAATTAACAAGAAAAGTAAACTAGGGTTCTACAAGATAAGTGAAGCATGTCTACCCATGATATGTTACTCCTTGCTAGCTATCCAATCCTACCTATTGAATTGTAACCTTGTTTTAATTGACGGGTTGTATTCCTTAATACCATTCATGGGGTGGCGCACTTAACTCCCCAATTCTATGAGCTCTTATCTCCTCCTATACCATGCCCAGCACAACCATAGGGATTATAAACAGTGGCTCATGCATTAAATACAACCAATTAAGACCTAGTGCACATCGGTTCATGTTTCCTAAGACGTTCAAGCATGTTACCATTTGGAGATCTGCCAGTTTTCTTAAGCCTAACATCGAATTCATTCAATCAAAACAAGAATCAATAAGAAACAAGAATTATAAACTAAACCAACTAGATCTATTGAAGTTGTCACGCCTTAATTGATGGAGATAGACACACACATCAACAAGCCCCTCGTTAATGGAGATAGACACAACATCAACAAGAAATCAATGAGATCTAATCAATTATATACAAGTTTCACATAATCATAAGTAGACACAAGGTGAATTAGCAAATCATCATCAAAGAAGAGCAAACAACAATGATAATGGAAAACATAATTAAGATAGAATCATCAAACCAATACATGATGTTTATGGAGTGATTGAAACCCTCTAAGTTGCTGGAAAAACACCCACCTAAACCCAGGAATCGACCTTAGGGTTTAGGGCTTACAAAAAGTGAAGTTATGATGTTATATTTATAGGCATGTTTTCTGTCGGTAAGGCTTGACGGCATCAGATCGTTCTCTTGACGCCGTCACAACTATTTTTTCACCAAATTGTAGATCTCTTCGTCCTCTTCGCGTGGGCTTTTGAATCACCTAAATCCGAGTTCGTATGCAAAAGTTATGACCAAAACAATATCAGCTACTTCGCGCGCAAGTTTTGACCAGTTAACATGTGACTGCCTTGATCTACTTTTGACGCCGTAATGTGTTATGTATTTCTAGGCCGTCATGCATTTTCCTCTTGACGCCCTACTTCGTGACGCCGTCAAATCTGTACTGGATCGTCATGGAAATTACTCTTGACGCCGTCAAGATTTTCTTCTTGACGCCGTCACCTACTGTTCCCAGCAAGGAAAATTAAGACTTTGGCGTTTTCTTCACTTTTATGCTCCAAAAACGTCCGAATTGCTTCCTTTTCCAGATTTCTCTCCCAAAGTACCTAAAATCACAAAAGGAACGATTTAGGGCAATATTTGATCAAATAAATTTAATTCCGGGCTTAAATGACCCCCTAAAAGTGGTTCATTTTTCGCCTCATCAAACAACATCAAGCAGTGATTCTGATCTTCCTCCTACTTATGATTCAGATCCATTCCATGAGGTACCAAATAATGGTAATGATGCTAATCTGTTTGCTCATAAGAAGCCACATTATGTGCCACCTGAACCTAATTATGATACATATGTAGGGGAACAAGTTAATAGCAATGTTAACTATGAATCTCCAGATATGGATCCTAATGGAGTTCAAGTTGCACAAAATGGTGCTAATGATGAGGAAACCCGTGCTTTCTTTGAATCATTATTGAATAACTGTAGCATTGAAATTGAGAAAGTGAAAAAGGTCAATCGCGATGTTAAGGCCGCGAATGAGAGATTGACCACTGAGCTTGAGAGATATAAGGAAAATTCAAAAAGTTTTCAAATTCACAAAGAACGCGAGTCAGAACTTGAAATTGGTTATAAGAAGTTACTTGTTAAAGATAGGGAATGGAAAAACAAATTTGATACTCTTGAAATTAGTTCAACAAAAACCATTAACTCTTTAAAACAAGAAATTTATGAATTAACAAACCAACTTTCAAAACAAAAATCAGCTTATACCAATCTTGAAAAAGAACGGGATGAGTTGAAAAAGGACTTTGCAAAGAAAGAAGATAAACTTTTGGATGAAATCATAGGTCCGAACACAAGATTGCAAAACTAGAAGAATTAGTGGTTAAGTCGGGTCAGTCAAGTCAAACAATGAAAATGATTTCAAATCAAACTAATCCGATTTACCATACGAAACACAAAATAGCTCTTGGTAACAACAATCCTTGTAATCTCAAGAAAGGTCAGGAAGAACATAATGTTTTGTATAATGGAAAGGTTATATATGTTAAACATGATCCTCCCATTGTTCGGGATTATGTGGAAACAATTGAACTTGTTGAAGAGAGCATAAAAAAATGAAACAAAAGAATCCGGATTTGAAACCAATTGATTACAACAAACTGAACAAATTTTCTGGAGTTACTTTTGTTCCACAAAAAGAACCATCAGTGTTTTCCATAAAACGACCTTTCTCAAAAATAGTTTCTAAAATGTAGTTGCTTCCAAATTGCTTTCAAACATGGAACAGATGTCTTCAAATGCTTTTAGAATCTAAAATGAGACTGAATGAGATCAATTGGAATTCCACAATTCATTTACAGTTGAAAAAGATTCTTGAAAAAGACTTTGCTCCTCCAATCAATATGATCATTGCTCGGGTAATTCATTTTGAGCAAGCATTTTTGAAAGAAACAACTGACTTTATCAAGGACCACAAATCCCTGGTAAAGGAAGCTAATTCAAATCTTCAAAACATCAAACTTTTGGAAAATCTAAATGATTCTCTTTTCGAAGCCGTTATGACTACTGACATAATGTCCATCATTTTACAAACATATTCTGTTGAGGATGATGAAAGACTGCGTGCTGAGACATCTGAAATTGTTTCAAAATATGAAAATGCTCTTGTAAAACTTGAAAAAGAAAATATGTCATTTTTCAAACAACTTGATCGAAAATCAGAGGAATGTAAGTATGACAAATTGTCGTATGAGCATGCCTACAAGGACATGAAAAAGGAAAATGATCTTTTGAGAGCTCAGCTTGAAAGTATAAAAAGGGAAGGGTGTGGATACTAAGTTTGCAAAACCATCGACTTCGGAGACACCAAATGCTTCAAAAACGGTTGAAAAACCAAAAATGTTAATTTCCCGGTTTGCTCCAAAAGTCGATGCGAAAAAGGATTTGACAAAACCAGTCACTCCACAACCCTTGCCTATGCAAAAGGAAATTGAAAAGATTGTTGATAAACAAAAATTGGTTGTTGAAAGAAACACAAATGTGAGTGCACCTAGCCCTTCTAGGAATAGTACACCAAATGTGACTACTAAAACTGTTAAAGAGTCTGTTGGTTCTAATGACATGGTCCAAAATCACCATCTAGAAGAAGCTAGGAAAAAGGCACAACTTCGAAATGACGGAATTTTAGGTGCAAAACCTAGTGTGATGAATTCTGCAAGATTCCAAAGCACTGCTAGTAGTAGTAAACCATTACCTAAGTACAATCAACAAAACACTAGGGAGTGGCTTGCATCTAAGAGTAGTGGCACAAAAGAGAATGCTAGGAAAGTAGAATGCAACACAAAGAATTCCAAGGTCTCATCGAACAACAAGCTATTTCCAAAAGACTGTAGTGACAAAGTTAAAGTTGCTGTGTTCAACAACGATGTTGAATTTGTTTGTCCTACATGTCAAAAATGTGTTTTTTCAGCTAACCATGACGCATGTATTGCACAATTTCTCAAGAAAAGAAAGTCAAGTGTCAAGACACAATCCACAAAGACACCAAATAGAAACAAACCCGTTGACAACAAGAAAATGGATAAGAAACCTAATAGGTGGATATCTAAAGGATGTAGTTTTTCAAAAACTGAGACTTCCGCTGCATCTGATAAGAAAACTACGTCTAGATCTTACCTTAGGTGGATTCCCACGGGAAAAGTTTTTAAAACAGTTGGTCTTAGATGGATTCCCACAGGAAAGATTCTTGATTGTTGCACCAAGACAAATAATAATGAAAATCATCAGGATAAGGAAGTAGCAACCACTACAACCATTGAAAGTGAACACCCTCAATGTGAGGAAACATGTACTTCTAACACTGTTATTTGTGCAAAGTCTTCTTCTGTGGATGCAGGTACTTGTGAAAGTGATGAGAGTTCATACACCCAATGTGGTAATGAACTTTACGCCAACATCGCATGTGGAAATCCTTTTCTTATTCCACTTTTAACTCCACTTTTACTTGTCCAAGCTTAATTTTTTTCTTTCTTCAAATCTTCTTTGTAAATATTTTTTTTCAAAAACAAAGTACAAAAATATAAAATTTTCAAAAATCCAAAATCATTATAAAATTAAAAAATCCAAAACTATTCTTCTCACGACATGTCTCTTGTATAATCGATATTCTGTACGTGTCTAAGAATGAGATCATGAAATTCACGCAGAAATTCGATGAATCATTCAGTGAGGCATGTGACCGTTTTAAGGATATGCTTCGCAAATGTCCTCATCATGGTTTCTCCGAGTTATTGCAACTAGACACTTTCTATAATGGAGTGAGCCAAATTGATCAAGACTCTCTCAATTCCTCCGCTGGAGGTAATTTCTTGAATCGAACCACAAGGGATGCTTTAGTGATCATCGAGAATAAGTCTAAGGTCCACATTCCACGAAGCAAGCCGGTTGTTTCCCAAGTGAATGTTGGTCCTTCTACCTCATCACCCGTGGCTCAATCTAGCACCGATGCTAGGCTTGACAAACTCACGGAAGCTATTCATGCTTTGGTTATCACCAAAAACAAGAAAGTTTCTTTTCAGCAAACCTCTCAACCTGCTGAATTCAAAAAGGTAGAAGTTTGTGTTACTTGTGGTGGTCCACACGCATATTACAATTGTACTACCACCGATGGCAATCCATTTGAAGTTAATGCGATAGCCGGTAGTTCTAATCAAGGAGGTAACCAATACCGTCCTCAAGTGGAGCCAAACTACCGTGCTAGCAACCAAAGTGGTCCACCCGGCTTTTCTCAACCCAATAATCCAAATCGATTCAATCAAAATCAACAACCAAGAAATCAAAATGTTCAAAATCAATTTCATGCCCCGATGAATCAATATCCAAATCAAGGGAGAATTTCAATCAAGGTTTTCAAAGTCAAGGAAACTTGAATAGAAACCAAGGTTATGGTAATTTCAATCAAGGAAACAATTTTTATGGTAACCAAAACCAAGGAAATTTTCAAAATCAAAGTTTCAATCAAAACAACCGAGCTCAAAATTTTCCTCATCAAAACCAAGCCATTGTTCAAACTCAATCATCATCCGATGAGTTGTTGAAACAATTCATGAAAGCTCAAGAAGAAACAAATAGGTTGTTGATCAGTCAGATTTCTGAACTAAAGAAGTCTTTAAATGATCGACCTTCGGGATAGGGAACGCTTCCTAGCAACACGATCTCCAACCCGATGGGCGGTGTAAAGGCGATCACAACCCGTAGTGGTGTTTCTTATGATAGACCCGCGATTCCTACTACCTCTTCTACTTCTCCTCCAAAGGTAGTGGAACGTGAACCTGAGGCGACAAAGGACAAAGTGCAAATTACTAGCCAACAAAGTACCGCACACGTCCAACCTCATGTTGTCCCAAAAACCAAATCCAAACCGGGAGTTGTTTTTGAACCCCCGAAAAATCCCTTTCAATCCAAAGCTTCAATACCTTATCCATCACGTTTAAATGTTAAAAAGCTACGTGAAAAGGCTAGTCAACAAATGGACAAGTTCTTTCAAATCTTCCAAGATTTGCATTTTGACATAAGCTTCGCGGATGCTATCATGTTAATGCCCAAATTTGCATCAACAATCAAAAACTTGTTAAGCAACAAGGAAAAACTATTTGAAATGGCTAAGACTCCACTGAACGAAAATTGCTCCGCAGTTATATTAAAGAAGCTTCCCGAGAAGCTCGGAGATCCTGAAAAATTTCTCATTCCTTGTGTTTTTCCAGGAATGGTTGAATGCTTTGCCTTGGCCGATCTTGGCGCTAGCATCAACCTAATGCCTCATTCAGTGTGGAGGAAACTTTCACTTCCCGAACTTACTCCTACATGCATGACTCTTGAGCTTGCAGATCGTTCCATCACTCGTCCACTCGGCATTGCCGAAGATGTATTCGTGAAAGTAGGAAAGTTCCATTTTCCAACTGACTTCGTGGTAGTTGAGTTTGATACGGATCAAAGGGTTCCTCTCATTCTTGGAAGAGGATTCCTAAGAACGGGTCCTGCTCTTATTGACGTATTTGAACATGAGATCACTCTACGTGTTGGTAATGAAGCGGTTACCTTTAACCTTGATCAAACTTCTAGGTACTCCTCAAATTTCGACTCTGAATCGGTTAACTGAATAGATGTCATTGATGTTGCTTCTGAGGAGTACTCTCAAGAAGTTCTTGGTTTTTCTTTAAGTGGCAATCCCACTCCATCTTCTGCACCAATCATAGCCGACTCTTCCCCTTCTCTCACTCCGTTTGAGGGAAGTGACTTCCTTTTGGAAGATGTCAAGGCTTTTCTTGCCCAAGATAGCTCAATGTCACATGAAGTTGATAGTAACTATCTTGATTCCGAGGGGGATATACTTATGCTTGAAAAATTGTTGAATGAAGATCCTTCACCCCCTCGTCCTCCAAAAGAACTTCATAACGAGGAAGTCAAATATGTTGAAAAAACTGATGACTTCCCTGAGGTCGAACTCAAGGACTTACCACCTCATCTTGAGTATGCATTTTTGGAGGGTGACGATAAGTTTCCGATCATAATTGCTAAAGACTTGAATGAGGAAAACAAAGCCGCTCTCCTCAAGGTTTTAAAGTCACACAAGCGAGCCATTTCTTGGAGACTTTTTGACATCAAGGGTATTAACCCAGAATTTTGTATGCACAAGATTTTGATGGAAGATGACTTTAAACCGGCGGTTCAACAACAAAGAAGGGTAAATCCTAAATTTATGAGGTTATCAAGCAAGAAGTCATAAAACTTCTTGATGCCGGTTTGATTTACCCTATATCGGATAGTTCTTGGGTTAGTCCCATTCATTGTGTGCCCAAGAAGGGTGGTATTACTGTTGTTAAAAATGATGATAATGAGTTGATTCCTACTCGATTGGTAACGGGATGGCGTGTTTGCATTGACTATCGAAAGTTGAATGACGCCACCCGTAAAGACCACTTTCCTCTACCTTTCATGGATCAAATGCTTGAAAGATTGGCGGGAAACGAATACTATTGTTTCCTTGACGGTTTTTCGGGTTATTTCCAAATTCCCATCGATCCTCAAGATCAAGAGAAAACGACTTTTACGTGCCCATATGGAACATTTGCTTATCGACGCATACCTTTTGGTTTGTGCAATGCTCCGGGCACATTTCAAAGATGCATGATGGCCATTTTTCACGACATCGAGAAAACAATGGAGGTCTTCATGGACGATTTTTCGGTCGTTGGGAATTCATTCGAATCATGTCTCACCAATTTAGACAAAATGCTTCAAAGATGTGAAGATACCAATCTTAGTCTAAATTGGGAGAAAAGTCATTTCATGGTTAAGGAAGGCATTGTCCTTGGCCATAAGATTTCTAAGAGCGGGATTGAGGTTGATAAAGCTAAAATCGATGTCATTGCTAAACTACCTACTCCCACAACTATTAAAGGTGTTCGGAGTTTTCTGGGTCACGCCGGCTTCTATCGTAGATTTATTCAAGATTTCTCAAAGATAGCTAGGCCTATGACCCGAATTCTTGAAAAAGAAACTCCGTTTGTCTTTTCTGATGAGTGCATCGAAGCTTTTCAAACTCTCAAGAAAAAGCTTACCGAGGCACCAATTTTAGTTGCCCCCGATTGGGACCTACCTTTCGAACTTATGTGTGATGCAAGTGATTTTGCCATAGGTGCGGTCTTGGGGCAACGAAAAACCAAACACTTTCAGCCGATACATTATGCAAGCAAAACTTTGACCGAAGCTCAAGCTCACTACACCAGTATGGAAAAAGAATTACTAGCCGTGATGTATGCTTTCAAGAAATTTCGGCCAGACTTGATCTTGACTAAATGCATAGTGTATACGGATCACTCGGCTCTCAAATATCTCTTTGCCAAACAAGATGCAAAGCCGAGATTGCTCCGTTGGGTTCTCCTCCTACAAGAATTTGATATCATTATTCGTGATAAAAAAGGAGCCGAGAACCTTGCTTCTGATCATCTTTCCCAATTGGAAAACCCTCATCAAAGTGTTCTTGAGAAAAAGGAAATAAATGAAACGTTTCCTCTAGAGACACTTAATGTGATTTCTTGTCGTGGTGATTCTAGTACCCCATGGTTTGCCGACTTTGCAAACTACCATGCGGGGAATTTCGTTGTTAAAAGGATGTCGTCCCACCAAAAGAACAAGTTTTTCAAAGATGTGAATCATTACTTTTGGGATGATCCCTATTTGTTTAAGATTTGTGCGGATCAAGTCATTCGTAGGTGTGTTCATGGCCAAGAAGCCATGGAAATTCTTAAGGCTTGTCATAATGGACCCACCGGGGGATATCATGGCCCGAATTACACCGCTCGAAAAGTATTTGATTCCGGTTTCTATTGGCCCACAATTTATAAAGACGCCCATGACTTAGTCAAATCTTGTGACTCTTGTAAACGTCAAGGAAAGATAACACAACGGGATGAAATGCCGCAAAATGTCATCCAATTTTGTGAAGTCTTTGATGTTTGGGGCATTGATTTTATGGGGCCGTTCCCATCTTCCCGAGGGAACAAGTACATACTCGTGGCCGTCGATTATTTGTCGAAGCCAAAGCTCTCCCAACCAACAATGCCCGAGTAGTTGTGAAAATTTTAAAGTCTCTCTTTGCTAGGTTTGGAACTCCCCGTGCTATCATTAGTGATCGCGGTACTCACTTTTGCAACGACCAATTTGCAAAAGCCATGCTCAAGTATGGTGTCACTCACCGACTTGCTACCGCGTATCACCTACAAACTAGTGGGCAAGTGGAGGTTTCAAACCGAGGTTTAAAGCGAATTCTTGAAAGGACCGTAGGCGAAAACCGTGCCTCTTGGTCAGACAAGTTAGATGACGCGCTATGGGCTTTTCGCGTGACTTATAAAATACCCATCGGGTGTACCCCTTATAAGCTTGTGTATGGAAAAGCGTGTCATCTACCGATCGAGCTCTAGCACAAAGCTTATTGGGCCTTAGAGCATGCCAACTTCGATCTTAAGTCTGCGGGTGATCATAGGAAAGTTCAACTCAATGAACTAAATGAACTTCGTGATCAAGATTATGAAAACTCTTTAATCTATAAAGAGAAAACAAAGAAGATCCACGAATCCAAAATCAAGAACCACGTTTTCAATGTTGGTGACCGAGTCCTTCTTTTTAACTCTAGATTGAAGATATTTTCGGGTAAGCTCAAAACCCGCTGGACTGGACCATTTACCGTTGCTAAAATTTTTCCTTATGGCACCGTTGAGTTATCTCAAAATGACTGTCCAAATTTCAAAGTGAATGGGCATCGGTTGAAGCATTATTTTAGAGGGGACATACCACCCATGGTTGTCCCGGACCTCCAAACTTTCCCCATGGACCAATGAATGCGGGGTCGAGTCAAGCTAGCGACTCGATTAACAAAAACAGTAGCACAACATGGGTTTTCACCCATCTTTCTAACTTCTTTCTCTTTTCTAAAAACTAAGTGTGGGGGAGTTACCCATGCTCTTTAAAAAAAATGGTGTTCCCACACTTGTCCAAATCTAAACTTTTTACGTTTCAAAATATCGACATAATAGCCGGTACTTTGAATATTGAGGGCAATATTCAATTCTAAGTGTGTGTGTGGGGGGGGGGGGGGGTAAATTCTGGCGAATTTAATCACATTTGTACCTTCTAGTACCATAATACCCCCGTTTTGGCCAAAAAAATGTTTAGTGAAAGTGCTTTGCACTAACATAACAAAAGGTTATCAGTCCACCACGCCTAACATAAGGACTGACTAGTACAAGAGCAAACGGCTCTTGGTAAAGATATCTCAAATCCGTTTATGGTTGGCAATTTGCTAAAAACTGTATGGTGTTCAACTCATCATATCTTGCTTTGATAGTGAAGAGTTGGCTAGCTCACAAGGTATGGCTTGTGGTAAAGGCAGTGGAAAATCATAATTGGTAATCAAATCACCAAGATGATGATTGTATTCAATCAAAGAGTTGGCTAGTCCAGAAGCAAACGGCTTTTGGTAAAGACAAATCAAAACCGTTGACAGCTTATGGTTTGCTAAAAATCATATGGATATCAGTGTACCATAGTTCTTACTTGAACTGAAACATTTGGCTACTCCAGAAGTAATGGCTTTTGGTAAAGAGACTTCAAATCCATTAAATTTTCATAAAAGATTGCTAGGGACTAGCAATAGTTTAGTGTGGGGGATTGATAAGTGTGTAAATACTCATCATTTTTTGTCAATCTGAACTGCAAAAACATTTAAAAACACCCAGAAATGCATCAAAATACAGAAAATATTCCAAAGATCATGTTTTATATGTTTCAGATGCAAAATGATTGGAAACGGATGAAAAACGAACAAAGTTTGCATAATTGGCAGTTTTAGTCCCCCAACTTTTAAAACTTGACAAAAGTAGTCCCTGAACATTTATTTTGAAAGAAAAGTCAACCCAAGTCCTTAGAAATCAAAAGTTGTCAAAAATGATCTTTGGGTGAAAATTTTTCAAAAGTTTACAAGTTTAGTCCTTGGAGTTTCACATTTGGCAAGCTTGGTCCCTATACTTTCAAGAAATGACAAAAATGGTCCCTGGTGAGAATTTATGAAGAGAAAGTCAACAAAAGTCCTCCAACAATCCTCAACTAACAAAATTGATCCTTGGATTGCATTTTCAAGAAATTACAACTTTGGTCCTTCAAGTTTCCAAATTGGCAAAAATGGCCCCGGAGAATTCTAATTTGAAGAAAAATGATGAAAGTCACATTGGGAAATCATTACTTGGCAAAATCAGTCCTTGGATGAAGTTTGAATTGTTGGCAAGTATGGTCTCTCAAAATTTAGTAAATGGCAGTTTTGGTCCTTGGGCTTAATCCATTAATAAACCAAACAAACCCTTCCTTTATTACAAATCTAATCCACCCAAAACCAAACCTTGATCCAAAACTCACCCTGGCCCAACTCCTATCAAGCCCAAACTCCCACCCGTTAATAATAAAAGTAGTCAAATGGTCAACATAAGTCAAAAAAATGGGTCAAACACCCATCTTCCCTCTCCCCATTTTACCCCCTGGTTATACCACCACCACCACCACTGCAACACTCAACCCTCCCCTGCTCCCTCAAAAGTTCCGCCATCACCATTCCCCATCCCACTAACATCTCTTTCTCCTCATAAACCCGTACCTAACACCTTTGACATCCTAGCAATCCACAACTCAAAAGGGCGCCAAATGCAATAAAGGTCTAGGATCAGTTTCACTTCAATTGAAAGGCTGGGATTAGACCAAGAAAGCACAAGGATCAAGTTTATGCTGTTTGCACTCACTGAACAAGTACAAGAGCAGGAAACCCTAGCTTCTCTCATTGAGTATAAATAGAAGCCATTTGTAAGCCCTTAGAGGTATGTCTGAATTTTAGTAGTTCCTTAAGTTAATCTTATTTGTAATCTATTTTCAATATTAATTCAAGTTTTTCAGTTTTTAAATTCCAAGCTTTGTTCTCATTTTTATCTTTTAAGTTAAGTTTCCAATTGTCTTTGTTTAAGCTTATTACTCTCTCAAATATTTCCAGAAGCTCATTTAGGTTCTAAGTAAGCTCAAGTGAATCTTAAATTAACTAATCAGAAACAAAATAATATAGTAAATTACCTATGCATTGGATTGTGGAAGCTTTCGAAGTTTCCAGTAATGGATATGGCAAGATGGACATTACCTAGCTTATCTTTGATAAGCTAGGAGCTTGTAGCAGAATCAAGAATCCCTAGTTGAGCTAGGTTCAAGGTTTCTAAGTTTTGATTTTCATTTTATAATATTTTTGTGTAATTTTAGCATAATTGGTTATTGATAGTTTTAGGTATAACTTGTTGCTTATTCATGTTTAAATTAGGTTCATATAATCTCAACATAAGCTTGTATTTGAGTTTCATTGTTTAAATTGGTCATTTGCTTCATAACTAGCTTAAATCTGTTTTTAAAGGGGTGTTTGGATTTGTATGCTTAGCTGAGCTTTTGTGACCTTTAGTATGTATAACCTTTAGAGACATCATTCTTGGGTTCAAATTATCACAGTCAAACTTTAAAATTTAGAGGTTATTCAAGAAAAGTCAAAATTGGCCTTTAAATCCTCTAGCAGTCCACTGTTGGAAAGTTGAGACGCCAAATCATCATGTTGGGTATGAAACTTGTTAAAATTGCTTAATCTAGTTTTATTTTAACATAATACACCATAATCAATGGTCTAGGAAGGTTTACATTTCACTTTGGTCAACATTTGCAAACTTGAAAAAGTCAAAGTTTCTAAAAATTGCTCAAAGTTGGAGGATTTTTCATTTGCTCATGTTTAGGAGTTAGGGTCTGTACTTTTGGATTTTTAATATTTGTTAGTTTGTATTTCTTAGACTATTTTTGTTGTATTTTTTAGATTTTTTCTTAAGTGCTTAATTGTTGCTTTTTGTTGCCTGTTGGAACCTGTTCTGCCCTGCACCAAACCCAACCCCACACTGACCCATTTTCAATTGACCATAACCTGCTCTATTGTTGACCAATTTCCTTGATTCTTGTTGATTTGGGAACCTAGCAGTACCAACTTGTTACATCCATAATTTGTTTGCCCACTATAGCCTATTCATGTGCTTAATTTTGGCCTACAGACTACCAAATTTGGACCTTTACTGCTTGTGTATGCTGATGTGCATCAACAGCTGATCTGAGCTTGTTGAATATTTCTTGTTCATGTTTGATTCTTATGCATTGTTATGATGTTGTTTGCTTGTGTTTGAGGCAGTGTTTGCCTACTTGAACTTTTGTTCTAGCTTAATTGCTTATGTGGATAACTTTTCTAGTTCAAATTTTACTCTAAAACTTGAAACACCAAACTATTGAGAGCATAAGCTTGAAAAATCTTATTTTGAGCTTTTCAATAAAAGTGTTTTCACAAAAATTTCTTACTTTTAGTTGTGTTAAAGGTTTGTAAAAAGAAAAAAATGAAAAAATAAATAATTGACAAAAAGTGGGTTTTGTGGGATTCGAACCTGGGTCACCTGATACACAACACCACACACTCACCAAACGCCCTTGGGTCTTTTTTTAGTAATACTTTGCAACAATTAATATTAGACCCTTGATTGTTTGTGTGGCTAAAATAAGCTTGTCAGCTTATTGCTGCTTATTGTGTATTGTACCTAGCGTTTTTATAATTTTCTTAGGATCTTTGGTATGTGTTATTTTACATATACTTTTGACCTTAGTTTAGGGACCAAAATGACCAAATACTAACCAAATATGCCAAGAGAATGTATGTTTTTGTATTTGGGTATGTGCAGGTACGGATATGAGAAAAATGAACAAAAACGAAGCAAAATCGACAAAAACGAGCACGAGAATGGAAAAAAGTCAAAAGCTGAAGCCGAGGAAGAAATTTATCCAAGAAAAGCCCAAAATGACAAAAGTAATCCTTAGAGATTCAAAGAATAACAAAAGAGACTCTTAGTTGAAGTATGAAGACCTTAACAATAACGGTCCTCCAAGTTTCAGCAATTTGTCAACTTTGGTCCTTTGAAGAACTTTGGAAGAAAAGTCAACTCGAGTCCTCCAAGCTACAAGATCATTACGTTAATTATTAAGTTATATTAGTCGCATTTTAATGAGTTTTAAGTAGCTTTTCATGATTTTGTAAAAGTCTAGGGGCTAAATATGCAATAATGGCAAAGTTAAGAGAAGCCCTAGCCCCTAGCCTATAAATAGATCTCATAAGCCTCATTTGAGAGGTTGGTTAGTTTTAGGGTTAGCCTTAGAGTTGTTGAGGGTTGGTCCTCATAGTAGTAGGAGTAGTGTAGTTTTATTTTAATGACGTATGTGTTTTATTTTACTTTCTCTCTCTAAAACTTTATCTTTCTAAAAATCTTTAATTTTTAGTTGTTTAAATCTTGTTTTTATTGGTGGGAATTAAAGTTTATGGTTAAACTAGTTAGTCTAGTGTTAAATTTTGTGAAAAACATTAGTTTTTAGGCTTTATTTTGGGTCAAAATGTTGTTTTGTTACGGTTTTTATCGAGTTATGTTTTAAAAAAAAAAATATATCGAGTTTGGTATTTAAAAAAAAGTATCGAGTTTCATTTTTTTCTTTTAAAAGTTACCGAGTTTGGTTTTTGAAAAATAAAAAATTATCGAGTTAGATAAATATAGTTTCGAGTTAGGACATTTTCATACAAGGGACTAGTTTGAAATTTTTTTTTCTTCGAGTGTACTTTCTTTTTAAAAAAAAAGTTTATCGAATTAGGAATTAAATATATATTACCGAGTTAGGAATTTTTAGTTAGGGACCTAAATGCAAAAAAAAATATAATAATAATATCGAGTTAGTAGTTTTTAAAAGTTATCGAGTTACGATTTCTTTAATTTTTTTGTCGAGTTTGGTTTTTTTTTTTTTTAAATAGTTACCGAGTTTCATTTTTTTTGCGAAAAAAAAAAAAAATATTTTGTCGAGTTTAGTTTTTTTTATTTTTCTAGTATTGATTTTACCAAGTTTCATTTCTTATGGCGAGTTAGCCAAGATTATCGAGTTAGATAATCTATACCTCATCGTTTATCGAGTGAGGTTCTCTTATGCTTTATGCTAAGGCGAAACTCTGCCGAATTTTAGTTTGGCATATCTAGTTTGTTTCTTTTATCGAGTCTTTTTATTTTATCAAGTAATTTTATCTTATTAATATGAGTCTCGAGTAGTTTTTTTTAGTGTTTGCTTAGTGGCACGAGTTTGTGAGTTAAGTGTGGATTACTTAAAAGGGGTCGTGATTAATAATCGTTATGATTAATTAGATTTGTAGTTTTATTATTTGAAGGGCAAAAGCCGGAGAATAATCAAATTACACATCTAGTAATTATTTTCTTTTTAAAGGATTATTTTCAAAATAAACTAACGTTGTGAGAAAATAGTCTTGTTTAAGGAAAATAATTCGTCGTCAATCCTTGACCCACACTTGATAAACTTATTCACGTCGCTTAGCAAACATATTGTTTTTAAAGTCTTTTCCCGTCTTAGTTTTCTTTCTTGTTTTAAATCTCTTATTGTTTTATTGTTTTTAATTGCTATTTCATTTCTTTTAGAATAAAAACTCCAAAAATTCTCAATTATATTTTCCCATTCACTTCAAAATCACGCGACTCAAGCCGGCTCAATCGCCGTCTTACCTTCGTTGGGACATAACGACCCGGGGAATTACTTTCACGAGTATTTCTTCGGAATAATTATATACTACAAAAAGACTTTATCAATCTTAATCACCTGTAGTTTTACCAAAAAAGTTTCACATTTTTTTAATTAGTTTTAACATTTATTATAATGTAATTAGTGTTATTTAGTAATTAATTCATAATAAATAGAATTTTTCTTAAAAAATTAATTTTCTTTTTTCTAAAATTTTCTTTTGTCATTTTGTGCATAAGAAAATTATTTGGAAACCCGTAGGACTTGTGTAGCTTAAATTTCACGTTTTATTTTGCGCGTTGACGTTTATTTTAAATAAACGTCACGTTTTTTGTTTAGATTGCGTTTTAGGATTCCCCGCATTCCCTATTATGTTTCCCGTAGTATCTTAGGTAGTTTTAAGTATTCCTTAGCATTCCCTAGTTTATTTTCCCATTTAGGTTGCGTTTATTTTATTTTCGTTCGTTAATTATTAAATCTCGTAACTTTAACGTACCACAAATCCAAATAATCTTTCACAACCAAACATACAAGGTTTTAATCTCGATCTTTTCACGAAGCTTTCCATTCACACCTCGTTGGGGATACAACCCGGGAAATCACTTCCCGGTCTCACAAATAAATATCACTTGCACGAGTTTACGAGGTAATCTTTTTCCTAAAAGGTTTACTCGTAATTCTCCACGTCTTGTTGTCTCACGATAACATTGACATCACGTTTGTTGATATTTTGATAATTTGTTTTGCACAAAAAACACAACGAATCAAAACTTCACTCAGGTGATCTGGTATTGTGTTATTGTCTTTTTGTATATTTCTTTTCTTTTTATTAAAAAAAAACACTAACAAATTTGTATAGTGCTATGTTTTGTTGTATGCAGGTTTTGGTGTTGGTTATTCACCACACCTTATCTGGTTATCAACTTACCATGATGTTGACTATTCCATCAAAAAGTTGGCTAGTCCAAAGGGTACAGCTTTGGTAAAGACACACCAAATCTGTTGATAGCTGTAATAGTTTGCTAAAAACTATTGGGTACTCAACTCACCCATGCTTCACAGCCGAGAGTTGGATGGTTTTCAATTTACCATGGATTTTTCCTTTTGGATTCCAAATAATTGGCTAGCCCACAAGTGTTTGGCTTGTGGTAAAGGTAGTGGCAAACCATACTTGGTATTCAATTTACCAAGGTGATTTAATCAACCAAATAATTAACTAGTCCTGAGCAAACAGCTACAGGTAAAGACGTATCAAATCCGTTTATAGCTGATGATTTGCTAAAAATCATATGGTTATCTGTGTACCATAGTTTTTGAACTGAAATATTTGGCTACTCCAGTAGTGATGGCTATTGGTAAAAAGACATCAAATCCATTCTTTTTTCAATGATTCACCTCTTACTGGAGTTAACACACCTGGAAGTGAAGAGAATAGTCTGAAACTTATGTTTTGATGTACATTTTGTCATTTGTTGCTGCAAAGAATGGAGGCTTAAGGTTTTTGCTACTCATAGAGATGTTGCTGATTTGTTTCTTTGCTGCTGGTGTTCAAAGTCAATCCTCTTCTTTTGAAAGTTAAAGATCTATCAAAAATTTTGAAGTTAACCGTGTCAAATTCAAGATTAGGGGAGGATTATTAGGAGTTATTGAAGTCAGAAGATAGTTTTTGCTGACTGATACTGCTGACAGGATCCTGCTGACAACTTAGTGGTTTCTGCTGATAGTATGATCCTGCGGATATCTGGTTACTGCTGATAGTGCATCCGTAGGAATGATATAGAATGGATATCTTTGTTTATTTTAGGACAAGATATATAGAATATCTTTTATAGTTTTATTGTTATTCGTTTCTTGTAAGATGGTTTAGGGTTTCTTGTAGTATCAAAGGAAGCCACGGCCAATGCATTAGCAACACGATTAGTTTTCAACTTTGTGATTAATAAAAGATCCATAGAGGATCAAGTGTTATTAGTATATTCTGTTTGTATTTAAATTCTGCATAGATACAAGCATACAGAGATTGTCCATATAGTTTTGCTTTTGATTACATTGGCAAGCTATCGATCCATTGGCTCAAAGATCTATCAAGGAGTAGATCCTACATACCTTAACTTGGATATCCCATTCTTTTTCAACAATATTCAAAAATTCCTCTTTATCAGCTAAGTAATTTGAGAATCTAAATGCTTTTTTCTTTTTGCATAACATCAAAGGCATCATCAAAATGGCATGACTATGATCAGAAGTTAAATGAGGAAGAAATAAAGCATATGAGTTAGTGAACTTACTCATGAAGCTATCATTTCCCATGATTCTGTCTAGCTTCTTCAGGGTTCCACTACTAGGATTGAGTCTACTTTGAGTCCAAGTAAAATGCACCCTAGTACAATTAATGTCCCATACTTCAATATTATCAATGCATTCCTGGAATTCAACCATATCACATGTTTTACATGCTCCTCCTTCGGAATGATCTTTAGGATTAAGACTAACATTTCAATCACCCATCAAGACCCATGGATTATTATTCACAATTCCTTTGTACACAGCTAAAGTTTTCCACAACTCTCTTCTATGCTTCCCTAAGTTATCTCCATATATGAAACAACAACAAAATCTTCTAGAACTTGTAATTGTTTCAACAACACATAGCATAGCTTGTCTACTAGAGTGAACCAGTTGTACATCAACATCTTCAGTGTTCCATCCCACAATGATTCTACATCCCCTCAAGCTCTCTTTCATGTTTGAAATCCAATTCCATCTTCCATGCACAAAATCGCATATCTTATTGATTTGCTTTTCCTTAATATGAGTTTCCAAAACTGCACATATGCTAAGCTTTTCTTTTCTAATAAACTTCTTGACCTCTTTTTGAGTGATACCATTACATATTCCTCTTACATTCCATGCTGCAACTCTTAACTCTGCATTATTTATATTCATTGAGAGCTATCTAATACAGTACTCCCCTTATCCAACATTCCATTAGCCACTCCTTCCACCTCATTGGCTACCATACATTTAGTAGTCCCATTAAGTACCTCATATACATCCTCTACCTCATTAGTTTCATTGTTCCATCTTAATTCCCATTGTTCTTTAAAATACAAGTACATCTCAAGTGTCCATCTAGACTCCTCTAATCCAGGTTGTCTTTGATTCTTCACATACTTGTCAACAATTTCTTTGTCACTCAATACCTATTCTTCCAGAACCTCTGTGTCCCCTATATCTCAAAAGACAGCATACTTGTTTGCACTTTTCATCAATCCCTCCACTATTTCTTTACTAGTTTTCCACATTTTGCCTGGACTTTTTGTGTTGTTATCAGAAATTTTCCCTTTATCAGCCACCCTAACATCTTGCTACCCTGCTTTCTTTTGCCAAATATGCTCTTTACCCCTATTCTATACATGTCCCTTTTTATGCCCTATTCCTGTTGTATCTTTCTTGTTCATATTCAACCTAGCAAACTCCTTACTTTCACTGACCCCCTTACTATTCTCTATGTTACCCTTTCCAGTTCCATTATTCACCTCACATTCAGTATTTTTACCTTTCATTAAAATACAGTTGCTATCAGAGCGACCAAATACATTGCAATGATTACATCTAGGTGGCTTCCAGGTGTATTCAATATTGACAAACTTAGGCCAACTAGTTCCCATATCTTTACCCTTATATACTATCTCATATTTATCTTTAAGTTCTTTATTAGCCTTAACCTCAACTAGCACTCTAGGATATCCAATGTTACCTGTCCCCATGTGACACATGTAAGACTTGAAAATTTTGAACATCTCAAATACCCGAAATGCCCCTCAAATTTTGAACTTCTGAAAAGGCGTCAAATATATAAGACAATTCATTCCGATTTAACCTAAGTAATTATTAACACGTTAATATTTAAACAAATAAACGAAATGCGAATAATAAAACTTATACTAAAATAAATTGTATACGTTAAAAGCATCATGTCGCGTTTCCTTATTGTCCCTAGCCGAATAGTGTGTACTTTGTAAACTCGAATGAAGACCCGTAACACGACTAAGTTCGTGATTGGCACTATTTATTTGTTTCCTCCTTTTCACTTCCTTGATTTTGGCTATTACCATGATTAACTTTTTCTTTTTTCCCTTTTCATTTGTACATAACCGAACATAACTTTAATTGGGCCTCAATCACTCTTTAATATCACGCTCCATTTACCTAAACAACACCCTCCCAAATCATTTTTATTTTTAAACCGTATAACATCATATCTTCACAAGAAGAATTCACAGAAAACTTTCAACCTAAAACCCTAAAAGCTATAGAACTAAAACCAAACGGCTTCCACCATTTCGCTTCTCTTAAACCTGTTCGATCGAGAAGAGTGATAGGAGGCTAGTGTGTGCAGTTCTAAGACGTGATGATCGTGGCTGTTGCTGTTCGAAGGAGAGCTTGGACGTGGTTCTAAAATTTATGTCAAGGGCTGTTTCTGATCGGTGTGGTGGTAACTGGTTTAGTAATCGACCTTGTGTGTTGTTTCTTCTTGTCGTTGCGCTACAAGGTAACCTTTTGACCTGGTTCAATTCACCCTCTCGATTGTTTTCTTTTCTGTTGTGTGCATGCTTCCTGAAACGAACAAAGACTACACATAAAGATCTGATGATCGACTACATATTTAACGTGTTTAAACCTCACATAAAATCATAAAAGTATCACATGAATCATGAAATCTGGTATAAAACATATGGGTTTGAACATGTTGAATTGGATTTAAAAGATTAAGAGTTCTAAAACATGTGAATATATGTTGTATAAAACATGCATTAGTGTGTATGAATCAGAAATAAAAGATGGTCATGCATGAGGGTGCATGTATATATCAGATCAAAAGGTAGGAAGCAAGGGCTGTGATTGGTCTCATCATTTCACAATAGCAATACTAAAATAAATAAATAAATAATCATAAACAAAATGTAACGTTTTGAGTAGCAGTTGTGGGTTAGCAGCGTACATCATTCAAACTATAAATCGATCTCGGCTTGGGCCGCGGTTCATGTTTGGTTCAGTTTTGATTTGTGTGTGGGTTCGTGTCCTAGGATGAGGTCACTAAAACTCGTACATGTGTGAGTGTCCTTGTTGTTATGATCGGCGTTTCTCAAGGTTTATTTTGATTCGAAAAATAAAAAGGGTGTCGCGAGGTTTATTTTGTGTCGCGAGGGTTTTGTGTTGGTTCGTGATGTCTCGCGACTATAGGGTACAAGTGCGGGGGTGTCAAGGGTGCTCTTGTCTCGTTAAAATAAGGTGCGAATCGACTCGGTTATATTACATACAAGGGATGAAGAATACATGCATACTGATATATATATATATATATATATATATATATATATATATATATATATATATATATATATATATATATATATATATATATATATATATATATATATATATATACACATTCGAATAAGACAATAGGATAAGAAAATTTAATTATTTAACACTTAACTTTGATTATTATCACAATAAACCCTAAACTTTGCTAGAATGTCATATTAAGCCCTAAACTAAATCTAATTGTCATATTCAATACTTTAACTTAATTAAATGATCATTTTGGCATTAAAAGTATTAATATGGCTTATTTTGGGAACTTACTAAATCAGGAAACTTTCTAAAAATTGAAACTTGCTAAATTGGGAAACCTGCCTAAAATAGAAAGTTACTAAAAATGGAAAGCCGACTAAAATGAGTAATCTGATTTAAAACAATTTATTAATAATTAGTCGATCGTTAATTCGTGTAGTTTCGCTGAAGAAGGAGTGACTTCATATTCTTATGTTATGATGTGGTTTCGTTGGTGGTTTAAGGTACAGATATTCTGACCTTATCTCTTACACTGCGTTCCCGAGTTTTATTTTTAAAAGAAGAGAAAAGAAGTGGGAAGAAAGCAAAATAAATTCGTATTCCTGAGTTTTTTTTAGGAGAGAAGAGAATAGAATAGGAAAGTAATTTTGGCTAAACTTCTCTCCAAAACTTTCTTCCCAAAAGTGAGATGATTTGGAGAGAAGTTATATTAGGAAGCTTTAAATAAATAAAATTACTTAAATAAACTAATATAAAACATTACTTTTATATGTAACCAAGGGTATAATTGTAACATCATATGTTTTCTCTTCTTTTCTCTCCTAACTCGGGAACATGATATAAAAAATTTATTTTCATTCATCTCCTCTTCTTTTCTGCCCATTTTTAACTATTCTCTTCTCTTCTTTCATTTCAAAATCTTGGGAACAGAGTGTTAAGGTTTCTCATGATTCGTTCATTTGTTTGATATTAGCTTTGATTATGATACCTTGATCTGAGCCTTCTTAGTATGGCTTTCTTTCACTTATGCTCTATTTGAACCTTTGCTATGCACCCTTAGATTTGTGAACCTTTGGCATTTAAACTTTGATATAAATCTTTGCTCTAAACTTTGACATGAACCTTTGCTTTGAACCTTTGATATGGACCTTTGACATTTGGACTTTGATTATGACTCTTTGATGACTTAGACTTTGACTTTGATATGATATGACATTTGAACCCTTCAGTTTGATACCCGAACCAAGTTCGTTTCCTAGCCATGAAGGTAACATGGCCGTGTCATTGATGCACCAGTGGCATGACTCACGTGTGGGTGAGTGATTTCTCACACCGTCCCCATTTATATGATATGCGCGCTTTATGATTATTATGATGATTGTTATTATTTGTTCGGGGGGCGTATGGATTGCAATCCTAGGTTCGCTTTGTGTTCGATGGATTTGACATGATTATGACTATGATTATTATATGTTCGGTGAATGTGCATGGGTGCAATCCGTGTCTTCACATTTTGGGAGCTAGCTACTCCATGGTTACTATGATGTGATATGTGATATGATTTGTTCGGGCTCGGGATTTGATGACTGACCTTACACTTTGGTTGATTACTGATTTACCTTATCTTACACTATGATTTGCTACTGATTATCTGATACCTTTGTTATCCTTTCCTTATATCTTATGTTTTCCCCAATGCACCTTACATTATACCTTTGTTCGTTCGTTATCCTTGGTTTCCCTTTTATATATATCTGTTCACTGGGCTTTTTAAGCTCAGCCACATTTCTTTTCCTGCGGCAGGTTTTAGTAGGAAGCTGGGTTATGGGCGGAGAGTACCTTGGACTTAGAAGACTATACATTGATAGCTTTTCTGGATTTAGAGATGACTAGAAGAGATGTTCAGTATCAAACTTAGTATTTATTGTTGTTCTCATTGTAACTTTGTACTTCAGTTTCCTTGTAACCTTTGAGATTCCTTTGTATTACTTAAGATGTATGCTTGTGTTTGCTTTGATATGTCACCTGATGAGGCGAAAAATGAACCACTTTTAGGGGGTCATTTAAGCCCGAAATTGAATTTATTTGATCAAATATTGCCCTAAATCGTTCCTTTTGTGATTTTAGGTACTTTGGGAGTGAAATCTGGAAAAGGAAGCAATTCGGACGTTTTTGGAGCATAAAAGTGAAGAAAACGCCAAAGTCTTAATTTTCCTTGCTGGGAACAGTAGGTGACGGCGTCAAGAGTAACATCCTGACGGCGTCAAGAGCAATTTTCCATGACGATCCAGTACAGATTTGACGGCGTCACGAAGTAGGGCGTCAAGAGTAAAATTCATGACGGCCTGGAAATGCACAATACATGACGGCGTCAGAAGTAGATCAAGGCAGTCCGAGAAGAGTTTTGGCGGCGAGGTGAGGGCGTCACAAGTTTGGTCTTGACGCCGTCAGACCCTATTTCCTATATATAGTTTTCTAATTTTCACATTAAAAAGAGAGAAGTTTTGGAGAAACCCTAAGTACGAACTTGGTTCGAATTTTACAGGTTTTTCAAGGGTTCTAAGCCCTTGATACCTTTCATGTGTAATTGAGATACGTGTTCTTTTAATTCAATCAATATGTCTATGTGTTGGTTGTCTATATCTTGTTCTTGTCTTAATTCCATCATGCTAGGCTAGATCTATCTTGTGTTTGCTTGGATCTAATGAAACCTAGATGTTAATTATGTGTTGATTACTTGTTTATAATTGTTTTGGATGAATGAATTTGATGTTAGGCTTAAGAAAACTGGCAGATCTCCAAATGGTAACATGCTTGAACGTCTTAGGAAGCATGAACCGATGTGCACTAGGTCTTTATTGGTTGTATTTCATGCATGAGCCACTGTTTATAATCCCTATGGTTGTGCTGGGCATGGCATAGGAGGAGATAAGAGCTTATAGAATTGGGGAGTTAAGTGCGCCACCCCATGAATGGTATTAAGGAATACAATCCGTCATCCATGCAACTATAACAAGTAATTAACGTGTAAAAGATGTCTAGGGAGTAGTGAAAGCTAAGTAAACACATTTTCTCCACTTATTGCTCACAACCTTAGTGTAATTTAGTTTATTTTCATTTCTAGTATTTTATTTTGATTGCATCTTAGTATTGGGTTAGTTGACTTGCAACTAATTCCGCCCAAATCCTTCAAACCCGAGATTTTTACTTGCTTTCTAAAAAAATATAAAAATACAAAAATAATCATCCTTCACCTTTAGAACTAGTATTTAGGTTTTCTAATCCTAGCGACACTATTTCTAGCTGAACGATCAATCCCCCGGTACTTTTCACTATACTATACTACAAGGATCAGGTACTCTGCCTAGTGGGGGTTGTAAGCTTCTCAAGATCCCTTGAGAGGTAAAGCCTGGTGCGATTCCCATGTATCAAGTTTTTGGCGCCGCAGCTTGGGGAATAGTTATTGTCTAGATTAGAATCTCTTTTTATTAGGTCTACTTGCTAGATTCCTTTCTAGTAAGATTTTATTTTTATTTTTAGGTTTTCTTTAGTCTATCTTATTTCTTTGTGTTTTTGTTCGTAACTTTTCACCACCCGACAACATGGACGATGGGAACATCTTTGAACCCGTCATCCCACCACAACAAAACCCACCACTAGAACCCCGTAGGCCCCGAACCTTAGGAGAATATTCCCGACCTAGCCACCAAGGCTACCGAAACACCATTGAGCTCACCGGAGCCAATGTGACCCCCTTGCGATCCGACACCATCCGGTTGGTGCAAAGCGGATGTGCATTCCATGGACTTCGTTCCGAAGATCCAAACCAACATCTTAAGGACTTCCTCAAAATTGTAGATTCCATAGACCTAGATGTTGCAACTAGAGAGACAACCCGATTACGCCTATTCCAATTCTCTCTACGGGATCAATCTAGTCAATGGCTTGAGCATTTACCCGCTGGATCCATCACCACATGGGATGATCTCACCACTCGTTTCCTTGCTCAATTTTTCCTACCGGGGAGAACTACTAAGCTTAGAAATGACATCTTGATGTTCCAACAACGTCAAAATGAATCTCTTTATGAAGCATGGACTCGTTTCAAGGACTTACTCCAAAAAGTCCCTCATCATGGCATAGATCTTTGGCTCCAAGTCCAAATTTTTTATGACCATATCGATCTCTCCACGAGGCGAGCCATTAACCAATCGGCCGGTGGTAAGCTACGTGATCTAAGTGCGGAACAATCATGGGAACTCATAGAAGATCTTGCTCTCTATGACAACGAAAGTTGGAATGATTCCCGTGATTCGAACAAAATGGTCAAGGCAATATCTTTGCCTTTGAACAATTCTAGCACTTCCGACCGTAGGATCATGGAACTTGAGGACCAAGTCAAGTTTCTCATGAAATCTTACGAAGCTCCTAAACCTTCAAGCCAAGTGAACAAAATCACTTCTTCATGCGAATTATGTAGTGGTCCCCATGACACTCGTGATTGTGTGGAACTCCCCGGAACAGCTTTTGCGGATTACGTATCCACGCGTACCGACAAAGCGGGAGATAAGTGGTACACTTTCAAGCCCGAGCCAAACACTTACGGTGATTCGTACAACCCCTCTTGGAAAAATCACCCAAACCTTAGGTGGAAACAAAATCAACCCAATTCTTCCAATCCGCCTAATCGTTACCAACCAAACGGTCCACCCTCCAACCGTACTTTCAACAACAATCCTTCTAACAACTATGGTAGTACCAACAATCTTGAAGGGTTGATGTCTAAGTTCATGGCATCTCAAGAAGCTCGCATATCTAAGTTTGAAGCCGATTTCAAACAAAAGTAAAGCGAGATGACCACTAGAATTGACGCATTGTTGAAAGTTCTCAATGACCGAGAAATAGGAGCACTCCCAAGCGACACGGTCAAGAATCCGAAACTAAACGTTAATTCCATATCTTCAGTTTCGTCACCCACTTCGTGTCCACAATACTACTCGGTTAAATCAACGAGCACGTGTTTCAAACAAAACCAAATTCTTCAAAAGGACCAATCAAATAAAACACCCGATATAGAACCGGTCAAAAGTATAGTTGAAACACCTGCTACGCAAGACCTTGACGACGAATTCAAAGAACTTCACCTTGAACGCCCCGTCATTGATGTCTTAGCGCGTGCTCCTTACTATAGTGCCCTCCTAGAAAAATATGAGAAGTGTAAACTAGGTAAAAATGGGACCGCCTTCGTTCAAAACAAGTTGCCTAAAAAGCTTGACAATCCGGGTATATTTGTTTTGCCTTGTAAGATAGGAAGATCCGAAGCTTTCGACACACTAGCCGATTTAGGGTCAAGCCTCAACTTGATTCCCTTATCCTTATTCACCGCTCTTAAGCTAGGAAAGTTAGAGGAAACGGAGGTATTGATAGGGCTAGCGGATGGGAGTATTGCCCACCCGGTTGGAATGATTAAGGATGTAGTTGTTCACGTAGGAAAGTTAACTATATTAGCGGATTTTCACGTCCTAGGCATGGTTAGTGACACTACATGCCAATTATTGGTAGGAAGAGGATTTTTAGCAACCGCTAGCGCCATGATAGATTGTAAGGAGTCTAAGATAGCGGTAGGTGAAGGCGATACTTGGTCGGTGTACGATGTAAAGAAGCATAGTTATGATTGTGATGATGAACCGACACCGCATTGGGTAGAGATGAATAGGAGACCATCTAGATATGGACCTTGGATAGAAAGAAACTTTATAGGACCTCAATGCCCATTTTATCTAGAGAAAGATTTCGTTGAAAAGACACATTCGGTAGAACAACTCATATCTAGAGATGAAGAGCTAGACCCCTTTGAGGACCCCTTAGTCTTTAGGAAGATGATTGAGTTCTTAAGCGTAATGCCCATTAACATAGAGATGAATAAGTGGAAAAGAGAGGGAGATAAGTGTAAATGGAGGTGGGACAAGCCACCTAAAGAAGGTGACGGATCATGGCATATGAGGATGACTTTGTATGATCCGGATGGAGAAAAGTTTGAAAGGTCATACCATACTAAGGAAACCGATAGGAAGTTGAAACCTAAGTTTGATCCCAAAGTTGTCCTCAATGAGGAACTCACCCGTATCACGTAGTAACCCATAACCTTGAGTCTAGCTACAAGACTCGTAAATAAAGAAAAGCGCTTCTTGGGAGGCAACCCACGCTTTATGTGATTTTATTTTTGTTTGTTTGTTATTTGCTTCCGTTTGCATGCTTTGTTTTTATTGCTGGTTGATCATGTTTCTAAATTAAATAGTGGAAATACTTTACTTTGTTGTTTTGGCCTAGTCTTAACTCCACCTAAAAGTATTTTTGCAAAAGATAAGTGTAAGGGGAAACCCCAAATATGTTTTTAAGAAACAAACCGATCATGATTCTCCACAATATTAAATGAACATGTATATCCGTATTTGTTAGAGTCAAATGCTTGTATTGAGTCATAATGAAGTTTTGCAGGATTTTCCAGGAAGTAGGACCAAGTTTTTCCAGAAATTTTCCGGAAACTTAACATAAGAATTTCTGCAGGTCACTTCTGACGGCGTCAAGAGTTAACCCTTGACGGCGTCAAGTGTAAAAATCTGGAAATTTTACCGGTTTTGTTTTTCTAACGGAGTCTCATGGTTTTTGTGAATTATTAAGTTTTATAATCTCCAGGAAATCTGCAAACTTCATTCCACAAGCATTATATCTTATCTTGTTTTCTAGGATTTAGTAACTTATATAGGATGCCGCCGATTTTACGTGAGGTTGTTTTGTCTATTTTCTCAGGATTTACAGGTTATGTATGACAAGAAGATGATTTACATTCTGGAAAGGAAGCTTTGATTGTTCATTTTCTTGGAGGAAGATCTAACCTGGTCACCTTATTATCCATACCGAGCGAATCAGGGGAGTATTTGATTTCATTCTTTTTACTTTTTCACTTTTACATTCTTTACTTGAACATTGGGGACAATGTTCATCCTAAGTGTAAGGGGAGGGTAAAAAGATGATACCTTACATATACACTTTCGCTTGAGTTTGTTTTGTTTGATGGTAGATGTGTAATAAAACTATGAGAAATACTTGTTAGTTTAATTTTAGCGCCAAATTTAAAAATTTTTACAACATTTAGGAGTGAAACTTTAGCCATAGCAAGCGTCTCATGGATAGGAGATTGTATGACTAGCACATAACCGTATATTCAGAAAAATTTTCCACCCAAATATGTGAGGTTCGCCTTTAGATTTGATAGGAAAAGCATTTACTATTAGTGCTTATGAGTGTACCGGTAGCATTTAGATTCTAGAACTTGCGTTAGTGATGCATCCCGAGACCGCTAGTGAGACTACATTCATGTGGTAGGATTTACTACATAATAAGAGGCATTAGGATCACCCTTGTGTTAAACCCGTATTATAATTACTTGACCATTTAAGTCATATTACTTGGCTAGTTAAGTCAACTAATTTTTCCCACACCATTAGCGTTGTACTCATTTTTAGTACACGAAACCCCTAGTACACCCCTCCGAGCCTATCTTTTCGTTTCTAACTTTAAGCATTTTACTTAAAGGAAGAATTTGTTACACCCCACTTAAATGTACACCCAAATCGCCTTAACCTTCCGTATATGCGCTCATTTTTTGTGCATTATTGTTATTTGTTAAACCCTAAGTTAACCATCTAATTAATTACATGGTTGCTAAGTCGAGTCATATCCTTGTACATATTGTTTTGGGACAATTGGGACTCATGGGTAAAGTACTTATTTTTTTTTGGAGTAATGGGGAAGAACATCATATTATTACTCCCATATGTACGTTAATCTTAAAAGTGCTCAAAGTGTTTTGATTTTCTTAATTCGAGTCATTAGATTAGTTTAATGTAAAGTATGTAAAGATTCAAGTGAAAGGGGAATGTTCATTCCCTATGATGTATTATTTTGGATGGTAGGGTAAGAGTGTATGCACAAAAAAAAAAAAAAAAAAAAAAAAAAAAAAAAAAAAAAAATCGAAAAAAAAAATAGAAAAAGAAAAAAAAATAGAAAAAATAGAAAAAGAAATGAGAAAAAAACATACGGACTACCATCCTTTTTTATTCTATGTTCATTTTTATGTTTTTGTTATTTTTGATTTATTAGCTTAAGTTGAGTCTAGTCTTGGCTTAGCAACGCCACATTGTACATGTAATTAACCAAGATTGTTAACTCGCCACCAGTAAAAACTTCCTTTATCCAACAAAATCGTGTATTTCATATCCCTACACCTAACGTTACAACCCTTTAAAAGACCTCTTTGATAGTTTATCCTAGGTGCTTACGCCATGTGGTGGAGGTTTGATCCTTTCCCAAGCCTATGGTAATCTATTTTGCTATGACAGGTAGTGAGAGATATCTTCCGTTTCCATATTGTAATTTACACTTTATTACACCCGAGAGATATGAGTATCTAAACACTATTTGTGAGGTGCTAGTATCTCTGTGCTTGTCTATTGGTCTTTAGTGGAACGATTATTTGTTCTAATTACTTTTATATTAGTGTTAAATGACCCCTAACTTGTATTTTGAGTAGAATAAAAGCGCATTTGTTTGAGGACAAGCAAATCTCAAGTGTAAGGGTATATGATGACGCGAAAAATGAACCACTTTTAGGGGGTCATTTAAGCCTGGAATTGAATTTATTTGATCAAATATTGCCCTAAATCGTTCCTTTTGTGATTTTAGGTACTTTGGGAGTGAAATCTGGAAAAGGAAGCAATTCGGACGTTTTTGGAGCATAAAAGTGAAGAAAACGCCAAAGTCTTAATTTTCCTTGCTGGGAACAGTAGGTGACGGCGTCAAGAGTAACATCCTGACGGCGTCAAGAGCAATTTTCCATGACGATCCAGTACAGATTTGATGGCGTCACGAAGTAGGGCATCAAGAGTAAAATTCATGATGGCCTGGAAATGCACAATACATGACGGCGTCAGAAGTAGATCAAGGCAGTCCGAGAAAAGTTTTGGCGGCGAGGTGAGGGCGTCACAAGTTTGATCTTGACGCCGTCAGACCCTATTTCCTATATATAGTTTTCTAATTTTCACATTAAAAAGAGAGAAGTTTTGGAGAAACCCTAAGTACGAACTTGGTTCGAATTTTACAGGTTTTTCAAGGGTTCTAAGCCCTTGATACCTTTCATGTGTAATTGAGATACGTGTTCTTTTAATTCAATCAATATGTCTATGTGTTGGTTGTCTATATCTTGTTCTTGTCTTAATTCCATCATGCTAGGCTAGATCTATCTTGTGTTTGCTTGGATCTAATGAAACCTAGATGTTAATTATGTGTTGATTACTTGTTTATAATTGTTTTGGATGAATGAATTTGATGTTAGGCTTAAGAAAACTGGCAGATTTCCAAATGGTAACATGCTTGAACGTCTTAGGAAACATGAACCGATGTGCACTAGGTCTTTATTGGTTGTATTTAATGCATGAGCCACTGTTTATAATCCCTATGGTTGTGCTGGGCATGGCATAGGAGGAGATAAGAGCTCATAGAATTGGGGAGTTAAGTGCGCCACCCCATGAATGGTATTAAGGAATACAATCCGTCATCCATGCAACTATAACAAGTAATTAACATGTAAAAGATGTCTAGGGAGTAGTGAAATCTAAGTAAACACATTTTCTCCACTTATTGCTCACAACCTTAGTGTAATTTAGTTTATTTTCATTTCTAGTATTTTATTTTGATTGCATCTTAGTATTGGGTTAGTTGACTTGCAACTAATTCCGCCCAAATCCTTCAAACCCGAGATTTTTACTTGCTTTCTAAAAAAATATAAAAATACAAAAATAATCATCCTTCACCTTTAGAACTAGTATTTAGGTTTTCTAATCCTAGCGACACTATTTCTAGCTGAACGATCAATCCCCCGGTACTTGTCACTATACTATACTACAACGATCAGGTACACTGCCTTGTGGGGGTTGTAAGCTTCTCAAGATCCCTTGAGAGGTAAAGCCTGGTGCGATTCCCACGTATCATCACCATAGTGTTGTACTTCTACCTTTATCGGGTTGGAGTGTTACAATTATGGTATCAGAGACCAGGCTGCGACTTGTAGTACATTAAACCGTGACCTGTGAAGTTTAGACCACTAAGTTTCCACTGTAGGCGCTCATAAGATAACCTTTTATATTTTCCGTAAGATCTCCCCATTAGAGCATAAGTTTTGACCGGTGAGGAATGGTTAGACTAGGACGTCTATGCTTGTAGCACTTGCTTCCGCATTACTCTGATTCTTTCCTTTGCCTTTAAGTTAAGCCTTGTAAGGACTTGTACTTTGGAAGTTAGAAAGTCTTGAAACCCGTGTTTGATCTCTAAGTAAGTTGGAATACCTCGAGAATTACATCGATACCTTACACCAATTCAGTTTCACTATCTGATTTTGATCTCCATCTCCGATTTGCTTGATAAGCATTTTGATACCTTTCCGATTGTTCCGATGATTATTCAACCATAATGTGTTTGACACATTCTTTGAATTCCGTACTTATGTTAGAGACAATGTGTCATTTGTTACTACTTGACTTTGCAAAATCAAATTCTTCCCTACGAGAATTCTGGTATTTAGTAACCATGGATATAGGAGTTTTGTTCCTTTCCTTTGAATGGTGAACCTTGTCTGTCAATCAGTTTCCTTGGGAGGTTATGATAAAATCTCTATATGGAATTGTTAACTGGGCATGATGATGCCAACAACTGATATCCCGTACCCCTCGCTTTTGACAACCATACGATGTTCGTATTACTGATGATTCACACCCTACCTATCACTTGTGCTAATGAGCTAAACCAGATCCCAACACTTTAAACTGTTTACTTGTATACCTCAACACTCTTGACAAACCATGTACTTGACTCTATATGAACTATCTATCCAGTTTGATGACCGTATTCGTTCTATGAATTCGTTTACTTTGGCATCTTGATTTTGGATTGGATGGTCCTTCATAAGCTACCATGGACTGCCGTATCCGATTTGTGACCTTTAACAATCTACTTTGTTCTACTATGTTTTGATGACTCTCGACCACCCAAATCGGTTACTATAGAAGCTGTTCACGACTAACTTACCATCAACGGAGCATACCTCCTGCAGCATGTGGAGATTTCAAGTTTGAGTATCAAGACAACCAGACTGGAGAAAATGAACTATTAACACATAACCTAAAATTGGCAGCGGCGGTGTTACCTGAAAACCTGGAGCTGTGATAGAAGACCTGTCAGAGACCCGCAGTCTTGCTTCTCAATTCATTTTAGTGGTACTAAGATGAATTGAAAGTAGAAGCAAATTTGCGAATGGAAGAATGCTAGATGATCAAGATAGAGATTCGTAATTCCACACCACAATTCCATGAAGAACTGACTAAGGCTTGAGGAACCAGACTCAAGTTTATTGTTTTTTTTCTTTTCACCCTATGAGCTGATGGACAACCATGGACCGACTACTCGAGCTTGGAACCTTGAAATTTATGTTATGAGTGGAGTGACTCTTTTGACGACGTACTTTGCTTTTGATGGACATTCTATGATTTTCATTGCTCTTACGAGTAGTGTCATTTTTAATCTTGGTTATATGGCTTGATTTGGTTATGTCATTGCGAGTTTCACTTGTCTTGCCGACATTGTTCCATTATTGATCCTTGACTAGGGCCAACCCTAGGATGTAGTTGGACTGTTAGGTGGTTTGTAGAATTTTGACTCACGACTTGAGATAGAGGATGACCACCATGAGGGCATGTTATGTGAGGCTAGTATTATGACGCCTGATCAATGTGATAATACTAACGTCATATAAAGTGCACTTATTGTGTTCATAGGATATCTTGAGGAGTGCCTTAGAGAAGCCTTAGACTTGTGTTTCCGCTGGCGACTATTTGCGATTAATGAGACTTTAGGTTCTTTCGACCTATATGTTTGATCTTCCTTATCGCCATATGATTTGATAAATTGGATCTTCGAGAATATGTTTGTTGACCTTTGTATCTTGATAATGATCTTAGGGTTCATTATAGACCTTTCTACTGACCGATGTTATCGATTGAATCATCTTCTATCTGCTTGAATGCCTTTGTTCATTTTGAGGGGTATACCTGTGATTTGCTACTTCTACGATTCGCATCTGTGAGCCTGTTACTTTTTGGATTGTTTGATTAATGATCGGAATTATGTGGAACCGAATTTTGACCGTTTGAGTCCTTGTAAGTTTCGGGGGAGGTTTCCTATTGTCTAACTCTACCTCCTCAGCTGTCGCATGTTTGTAACATCTCCTACGAGGGGATTACCCTTATCATTCTTTGCATGCGACATCCTATTCAATCGATTTGAAGCCACCTGATATTTTTCTTTTGTGTGAAACAGAGAACCATCTTAGATCGACAAGATAGGGTCATGAGAAACTGAGTTTTCATGTTTTGAATAATTTGATATGTTTTTCATTTTGTGTTCTTTCTAATTTCGCGGACGAAATTTTTCTTTTAGAGGGGAAGAATTGTAAGACCCGAAAATTTTGAACATCTCAAATACCCGAAATGCCCCTCAAATTTTGAACTTCTGAAAAGGCGTCAAATATTTATGACAATTCATTCTGATTTAACCTAAGTAATTATTAACACGTATTTAAACAAATACTAAAATAAATTGTATACGTTAAAAACATATGTCGCGTTTAACCTAAGTAATTATATACGTCCGATTTAACCTAGGTAATTATAAACGTTCGTGACTACATATTTAAACAAATAAACGAAATGCGAATAATAAAACTTCTACTAAAATAAATTGTATACGTTAAAAGCATATGTCGCGTTTCCTTATTGTCCCTAGCCGAATAGTGTGTACTTTGTAAACTCGAATGAAGACCCGTAACACGACTAAGTTCGTGATTGGCACTATTTATTTGTTTCCTCCTATTCCCTTCCTTGATTTTGGCTATTACCATGATCAACTTTTTTTTTTCCTTTTTCATTTATACATAACCGAACATAACTTTAATTGGGCCTCAATCACTCTTTAATATCACGCTCCATTTACCTAAACAACACCCTCCCAAATCGTTTTTATTTTTAAACCGTATAACATCATATCTTCACAAGAAGAATTCACAGAAAACTTTCAACCTAAAACCCTAAAAGCTATAGAACTAAAACCAAACGGCTGCCACCATTTCGCTTCTCTCAAACCTGTTCGATCGAGAAGAGTGATAGGAGGCTAGTGTGTGCAGTTCTAAGACGTGTTGATCGTGGCTGTTGCTGTTCGAAGGAGAGCTTGGACGTGGGTCTAAAATTTCTGTCAAGGGTTGTTTCTGATCGGTGTGGTGGTAACTGGTTTGGTAATCGACCTTGTGTGTTGTTTCTTCTTGTCGTTGCGCTACAAGGTAACCTTTTGACCTGGTTCAATTCACCCTCTCGATTGTTTTCTTTTCTGTCGTGCGCATGCTTCCTGAAACGAAAAAAGAGTACTACACATAAAGATCTGATGATCGACTACATATTTAACGTGTTTAAACCTCACATAAAATCATAAAAGTATCACATGAATCATGAAATATGGTATAAAACATATGGGTTTGAACATGTTGAATTGGATTTAAAAGATTAAGATTCTAAAACATGTGAATATATGTTGTATAAAACATGCATTAGCGTGTATAAATCAGAAATAAAAGATGGTCATGCATGAGGGTGCATGTATATATCAGATCAAAAGGTAGGAAGCAAGGGCTGTGATTGGTCTCATCATTTCACAATAGCAACATTAAAATAAATAAATAAATAAATAAATACATAAATAATAATCATAAACAAGATGTAACGTTTTGAGTAGCAGTTGTGGGTTAGCAGCATACATCATTCAAACTATAAATCGATCTCGGCTTGGGTCGCGGTTCATGTTTGGTTCAGTTTCGATTCGTGTGTGGGTTCGTGTCCTAGGATGAGGTCACTAAAACTCATACATGTGTGAGTGTCCTTGTTGTTATGATCGGCGTTTCTCAAGGTTTATTTTGATTCGAAAAATAAAAAGGGTGTCGCGAGGGTTTTGTGTTGGTTCATGATGTCTCGCGACTATAGGGTACAAGTGCGGGGGTGTCAAGGGTGCTCTTGTCTCGTTAAAATAAGGTGCGAATCGACTCGGTTATATTACATACGAGGGATGAAGATTACATGCATACTGATATATATACACATTCGAATAAGACAATAGGATAAGAAAATTTAATTATTTAACACTTAACTTTGATTATTATCACAATAAACCCTAAACTTTGCTAGAATGTCATATTAAGCCCTAAACTATATCTAATTGTCATATTCAATACTTTAACTTAATTAAATGATCATTTTGGCATTAAAACTATTAATATGGCTTATTTTGGGAACTTACTAAATCAGGAAATGATGAGACGAAAAATGAACCACTTTTAGGGGGTCATTTAAGATCGGAATTGAATTTATTTGATCAAATATTGCCCTAAATCGTTCCTTTTGTGATTTTAGGTACTTTGGGAGTGAAATCTGGAAAAGGAAGCAATTCGGACGTTTTTGGAGCATAAAAGTGAAGAAAACGCCAAAGTCTTAATTTTCCTTGCTGGGAACAGAATTGACGGCGTCACGAAGTAGGGCGACAAGAGTAAAATTCATGACGGCCTGGAAATGCATAACACATGACGGCGTCAAAAGTAGATCAAGGCAGTCCGAGAAGTATTTTGGCGGTGAGATGACGGTGTCACAAAAATTGTCTTGACGCCATCAGACCCTATTTCTTATACATAGTTTTCTAATTTTCACATTAAAAAGAGAGAAGTTTTGGAGAAACCCTAAGTACGAACTTGGTGCGAATTTTACAGGTTTTCAAGGGTTCTAAGCCCTTAATACCTTTCATGTGTAATTGAGATAAGTATTCTTTTAATTCAATCAATATGTCTATGTGTTGGTTGTCTATATCTTTTTCTTGTCTTAATCCTATCATGCTAGAGTAGATCTATCTTGTGTTTGCTTGGATCTAATGAAACCTAGATGTTAATTATGTGTTGATTACTTGTTTGTAGTTGTATTGGATGAATGAATTCGATGTTAGGCTTAAGAAAACTGGCAGATCTCCAAATGGTAACATGCTTGAACGTCTTAGGAAACATGAACTGATGTGCACTAGGTTTTATTGGTTGTATTTAATGCATGAGCCACTGTTTACAATCCATATGCTTGTGCTGGGCATGGCATAGGAGGAGATAAGAGCTCATAGGATTGGGGAGTTAAGTGCGCCACCCCATGAATGGTATTAAGGAATACAATCAGTCATCCACGCATCTATAACAAGTAGTTAACGTGTAAAAGATATCTAGGGAGTCGTGAAATCTAAGTAAACATATTTTCTCCACTTATTGCTCACAACCTTAGTTTAATTTAGTTTATTTTCATTTTTAGTATTTTATTTTGATTGCATCTTTAGTATTGGGTTAGTTGACTAGCAACTAATTCCGCCCAAATCATTCAAACCTGAGATTTTTACTTGCTTTATAAAAAATATAAAAATACAAAAATAATCATTCATCACCTTTAGAACTAGTATTTAGGTTTTCTAATCCTAGCGACACTATTCCTAGCTAAACGATCAATTCCACGGTACTTGTCACTATACTATACTACAACGATCAGGTACACTGCCTGGTGGGGGTTGTAAGCTTCTCAAGATCCCTTGAGAGGTAAAACCTGGTGCGATTCCCACGTATCAAGTTTTTGGCACCGCAGCCTGGGGAATAGTTATTGTCTAGGTTAGAATCTCTTTTTATTAGGTCTACTTGCTAGATTCCTTTCTAGTGAGATTTTATTTTTATTTTTAGGTCTTCTTTAGTCTATCTTTTTTCTTTGTGTTCTTTGTTCGTAAACTATTTCAATGGATAACAATAACATTGATCGTTTGATTCCTGTTATTCGTGTTTTTCGTCGTAGGATTTTCCAAATGCCAGCCCCACTCCCTTTAGTGGAGAATGAGAACCCACCTAACCTCTCACCCAACCACCACTTTGACAATAATTCTGAGTTAAAAGAATCTGATCATGATGATGACCGTAGGGCTAGTCCTTTTTACTATTCAAACTCCGATGAGGATCTTGATGATGGTGACGTGATTAATGAGAATAGGATGGAAGAAGAAATAAACCCTCTTAGGTATGTCGACCCTAGAACCAGGATTGAGTGTGATAGTTCATTTAACATGCAATTTCCTTGTAAGATCGGATTTAAGAGCTTTAACGCCTATCTTAACTCATCTCTCCCAATGAACATAATCTCGCGTAATGAATATAATAAAATCATGGTAGATGAGTTAGAATACAAAGGAGAAAACATTATTGCTAGGGCAATACCATTGCACGTGTTTGTAGGAAGCTTAGTTTATCTTGTTGAGTTCATGGTTATGGAGAATCTAGGAGAGTTTATTGATGATAAGTTGACCCAAGTTGTGTTTGGAAAACCTTTCAAACGGTTGTTCAACCTCGATGAAAAACTCGTAGAAGGGTTAATTACATTCTCGGATGGGGATGAAGATTTTGTCTATCAAATGCCCCGCACACACCCTAGGTTCAAAGATTTTTCCATGGAAAACTGTAGTAGGTATCCGCCCATGGAAATGTTAAGTGAGAATGATAAGAGAAAAGGACTTAAGTATACTCATGTAAAGAATAAAAGATACTATCGCGGATGCTTAGAGTTAGGAGATGATTATAAGAAAGATGAGGCGACTATTAGATGGCTCACACTTGGTTATGTGAGCATAAACGATACACGTTAACCCATGACCTTGAGTCTAGCTACAAGACTCGTAAATAAAGAAAAGTGCTTCTTGGGAGGCAACCCATGTTTTGTGTGATTTTATTTTGTTTGTTTGTTATTTGCTTCCGTATGCATGCTTTATTTTTATTTTTGGTTGATCATGCTTCTAAACTAAATAGTGGAAATACTTTACTTTGTTGTTTTGGCCTAGTCTTAACTCCACCTAAAAGTATTTTTGCAAAAGATAAGTGTAAGGGGAAACCCCAAATATGTTTTTAAGAAACATACCGATCATGATTCTCCACAATATTAAATGAACATGTATATTCGTATTTGTTAGAGTCAAATGCTTGTATTGAGTCATAATGAAGTTTTGCAGGATTTTCCAGGAAGTAGGACCAAGTTTTTCCAGAAATTTTCCGGAAACTTAACATAAGAATTTCTGCAGGTCACTTCTGACGGCGTCATGAATTAATTCTTGACGGCGTAACGTGTAAAAATCTGGAAATTTTACCGGTTTTGTTTTTCTAACGGAGTCTTATAGTTTTTGTGAATTATTAAGTTTTATAATCTCCAGGAAATCTGCAAACTTCATTCCACAAGCATTATATCTTATTTTGTTTTCTAGGATTTAGTAACTTATATAGGATGCCGCCGATTTTACGCGAGGTTGTTTTTGTCTATTTTCTTAGGATTTACAGGTTATGTATAACAAGAAGATGATTCATATTCTGGAAGGGAAGCTTTGATTGTTCATTTTCTTGGAGGAAGATTTAACCTGGCCACCTTATTATCCATACCGAGCGAATCAGGGGAGTATTTGATTTCATTCTTTTTATTTTTTAACTTTTACATTCTTTACTTGAACATTGGGGACAATGTTCATCTTAAGTGTAAGGGGAGGGTAAAAAGATGATACCTTACATATGCACTTTCGCTTGAGTTTGTTTTGTTTAATGGTAGATGTGTAATAAAACTATGAGAAATACTTGTTAGTGTAATTTTAGCGCCAAATTTAAAATTTTTTACAACATTTAGGAGTGAAACTTTAGCCATAGCAAGCGTCTCATGGATAGGAGATTGTATGACTAGCACATAACCGTATCATTCAGAAAAATTTTCCACCCAAATATGTGAGGTTCGCCTTTAGATTTGATAGGAAAAGCATTTACTATTAGTGCTTATGAGTGTACCGGTAGCATTTAGATTCTAGAACTTGCGTTAGTGATGCATCCCGAGACCGCTAGTGAAACTACATTCATGTAGTAGGATTTACTACATGATAAGAGGCATTAGGATCACCCTTGTGTTAAACCCGTATTATAATTACTTGACCATTTAAGTCATATTACTTGGCTAGTTAAGTCAACTAATTTTTCCCACACCCTTAGCGTTGTACTCATTTTTAGTACACGAAACCCCTAGTACACCCCTCCGAGCCTATCTTTTCGTTTCTAACTTTAAGCATCTTACTTAAAGGAAGAATTTGTTACACCCCACTTAAATGTACACCCAAATCGCCTTAGCCTTCCGTGTATGCACTCATTTTTAGTGCATTATTGTTATTTATTAAACCCTAAGTTAACTATCTAATTGATTACATGGTTGCTAGGTCGAGTCATATCCTTGTACATCTTGTTTTGGGACGATTGGGACTCATGGGTAAAGTACTTATTTATGGAGTAATGGGAAAGAACATCATATATTACCCCCGTATGTGCGTTAAATCTTAAAAGTACTCCAAGTGTTTTGATTTTCTTAATTCGAGTCATTAGATTAGTTTATTGTAAAGTATGTAAAAATTCAAGTGTAAGGGGAATTTCCATTCCCTATGATGTATTATTTTGGATAGTAGGGTAAGAGTGTATGCAAAAAAAAAAAAAAAAAAAAAAAAAAAAAAAATCAAGAAAAAGAAAAAAAAATAGAAAAAAGAAAAAAAAAAAAAAAAAAAAAAAAAAAAAAAAAAAAAACATACGGACTACCATCCCTTTTTATTCTATGTTCATTTTTATGTTTTTGTTATTTTTCATTTAATAGCTTAAGTCGAGTCTAGTCTTGGCTTAGCAACGCCATATTGTACACGTAATTAACCAAGATTGTTAACTCGCCACCAGTAAAAACTTCCTTTATCCAACAAAACCGTGTATTTCATATCCCTACACCTAACGTTACAACCCTTTAAAAGACCTCTTTGATAGTTTATCCTAGGCGCTTACGCCATGTGGTGGAGGTTTGATCCTTTCCCAAGCCTATGGTAATCTATTTTGCTATGACAGGTAGTGAGAGATATCTTCCGTTTCCATATTGTAATTTATACTTTATTACACCCGAGAGATGTGAGTATCTAAACACTATTTGTGAGGTGCTAGTGTATGACCTCCGTGCTTGTCTATTGGTCTTTAGTGGAACGATTATTTGTTGTAATTACTTTTATATTAGTGTTAAATGACCCCCAACTTGTATTTTGACTAGAATAAAAGCGCATTTGCTTGAGGACAAGCAAATCTCAAGTGTAAGGGTATATGATGAGGCGAAAAATGAACCACTTTTAGGGGGTCATTTATGACCGGAATTGAATTTATTTGATCAAATATTGCCCTAAATCGTTCCTTTTGTGATTTTAGGTACTTTGGGAGTGAAATCTGGAAAAGGAAGCAATTCGGACGTTTTTGGAGCATAAAAGTGAAGAAAACGCCAAAGTCTTAATTTTCCTTGCTGGGAACAGAATTGACGGCGTCACAAAGTAGGGCGTCAAGAGTAAAATTCATGACGGCCTGGAAATGCATAACACATGACGGCGTCAAAAGTAGATCAAGGCAGTCCGAGAAGTATTTTGGCGGCGAGATGACGGCGTCACAAAAATTGTCTTGACGCCGTCAGACCCTATTTCCTATATATAGTTTTCTAATTTTCACATTAAAAAGAGAGAAGTTTTGGAGAAACCCTAAGTACGAACTTGGTGCGAATTTTACAGGTTTTTCAAGGGTTCTAAGCCCTTGATACCTTTCATGTGTAATTGAGATAAGTATTCTTTTAATTCAATCAATATGCCTATGTGTTGGTTGTCTATATCTTGTTCTTGTCTTAATTCCATCATGCTAGGGTAGATCTATCTTGTGTTTGCTTGGATCTAATGAAACCTAGATGTTAATTATGTGTTGATTACTTGTTTGTAGTTGTATTGGATGAATGAATTCGATGTTAGGCTTAAGAAAATTGGCAGATCTCCAAATGGTAACATGCTTGAACGTCTTACGAAACATGAACTGATGTGCACTAGGTTTTATTGGTTGTATTTAATGCATGAGCCACTGTTTACAATCCCTATGGTTGTGTTGGGCATGGCATAGGAGGAGATAAGAGCGCATAGGATTGGGGAGTTAAGTGCGCCACCCCATGAATGGTATTAAGGAATACAATCCGTCATCCACGCATCTATAACAAGTAATTAACATGTAAAAGATATCTAGGGAGTAGTGAAATCTAAGTAAACACATTTTTCTCCACTTATTGCTCACAACCTTAGTTTAATTTAGTTTATTTTCATTTTTAGTATTTTATTTTGATTGCATCTTTAGTATTGGGTTAGTTGACTAGCAACTAATTCCGCCCAAATCCTTCAAACCCGAGATTTTTACTTGCTTTCTAAAAAATATAAAAATACAAAAATAATCATCCCTCACCTTTATAACTAGTATTTAGGTTTTCTAATCCTAGCGATACTATTCCTAGCTGAACGATTAATACTACAACGATCAGGTACACTGCCTGGTGGGGGTTGTAAGCTTCTCAAGATCCCTTGAGAGGTAAAACCTGGTGCGATTCCCACGTATCAGGAAACTTTCTAAAAATTGAAACTTGCTAAATTGGGAAACCTGCCTAAAATAGAAAGTTACTAAAAATGGAAAGCCGACTAAAATGAGTAATCTGATTTAAAACAATTTACTAATAATTAGTCGATCGGGTTAATTCGTGTAGTTTCGCTGAAGAAGGAGTAACTTCATATTCTTATGTTATGATGTGGTTTCGTTGGTGGTTTAAGGTACATATATTCTGACCTTATCTCTTAAAGTTTCTCATGATTCGTTCATTTGTTTGATATTAGCTTTGATTATGATACCTTGATCTGAGCCTTCTTAGTATGGCTTTCTTTCACTTATGCTCTATTTGAACCTTTGCTATGCACCCTTAGATTTGTGAACCTTTGGCATTTGAACTTTGATATAAATCTTTGCTTTGAACTTTGACATGAACCTTTGCTTTGAACCTTTGATATGGACCTTTGACATTTGGACTTTGATTATGACTCTTTGATGACTTAGACTTTGACTTTGATATGATATGACATTTGAACCCTTCAGTTTGATACCCGAGCCAAGTTCGTTTCCTAGCCATGAAGGTAACATGGCCGTGTCATTGATGCACCAGTGGCATGACTCACGTATGGGTGAGTGATTTCTCACACCGTCCCCATTTATATGATATGCGCGCTTTATGATTATTATGATGATTGTTATTATTTGTTTGAGGGGCGTATGGATTGCAATCCTAGGTTCGCTTTGTGTTCGATGGATTTGACATGATTATGACTATGATTATTATATGTTCGGTGAATGTGCATGGGTGCAATCCGTGTCTTCACATTTTGGGAGCTAGCTACTCCATGGTTACTATGATGTGATATGTGATATGATTTGTTCGGGCTCGGGATTTGATGACTGACCTTACACTTTGGTTGATTACTGATTTACCTTATCTTACACTATGATTTGCTACTGATTATCTCATACTTTTGTTATCCTTTGCTTATATCTTATGTTTTCCCCAATGCACCTTACATTATACCTTTGTTCATTCGTTATCCTTGGTTTCCCTTTTATATATATCTGTTCACTGGGCTTTTTAAGCTTAGCCACATTTCTTTTCCTGCGGCAGGTTTTAGTAGGAAGCTGGGTTATGGGCGGAGAGTACCTTGGACTTAGAAGACTATACATTGATAGCTTTTCAGGATTTAGAGATGACTAGAAGAGATGTTCAGTATCAGACTTAGTATTTATTGTTGTTCTCATTGTAACTTTGTACTTCAGTTTCCTTGTAACCTTTGAGATTCCTTTGTATTACTTAAGATGTATGCTTGTGTTTGCTTTGATATGTCACCATAATGTAGTACTTCTACCCTTATCGGATTGGGGTGTTACACACATCCTAGCAGTAGTTCTGTCCATCATGATAGGTTTGGCTAGACTACTAGTTATGGCACTTACACCTTTGATTGTCCAGGCTTCTAAAGGTACATTGTAAAGTTTGACCCATACAGGCAAAATCTCAGGTTCTGTGTTTACGATGTTAATGCTTGGGTTCCACATTTGTACAACTAAGGGTCTGCTATTAACAAACCATATTCCATTATCCAATACTTTGTTTATACCTTTAATATTTCTAAACTTAAAGAAATATAAGCCATTATGAGTTGCTATATCTTTCAATCCAAATTTTCCCTACATTATGCTTATATTGTACTTAAGCTCAGAGTATGTCATCTTAGTACCTACAAACTGGCCACACAAAGTCAGATTCCACTTAACACTTCCTTCATTCACCATTTCATCATCAAACAAAACCACATCTCTACCATCCTCAATAGCAGTAGGAATTAGGCTTAGTTTTTTCTCAAATTCCTCATTCAAATCATTCCTCTTCTTATTGTTCCACACACTATCCTCATTCTTATTACTCGCATTAGCATCATACTTCACATTACTTTCCTTTATCATTAGTTTCCTTAAGACTAGGACTATTCACCTCATTAGAATTGATATTCGTTTGCTTAGTAGCCTTACTAAGGGTATGTTTGGCGAAACGGGTTAGGGCTAGAGCTGAAGCTAGGGCTGGGGCTGGGGCTAGGGCTTTTATTATAAGTCGAAGTTGAAATTTGTGTTTTTGTAAACTTGTTTGGCAAATGGACTTAAGCTTAGGCTTATTATTGCAAAATTACTAAAAATGACATTATTAAATGAGTTTTTGTATATGTTAAATATTTTTGTAGGTAAATAAGTAATTTATTGTTCAAAAGCCCATCTCTTAAGTTTTTAGTCCATTTTATGGGGATAAAGTGTTTAGCCCCTTTTAGAGGCTTATGATTTCATAAGCCCGCATGACAAACGAGACTTATCTTATAAACCGGCTTATTTTAAAAGCCTAAGCCTCTATAAGCCCCATAAGCCCCTCTTCCAAACATACCCTAAGTGTAGGAAATACCTCATGCTCTTTTACACTATGTTCAGCCTTATCTTTCAAATTGTTTCTAGTCTTAATTCCACTATTATTATCCTCAAAAATCATTTCCTCATCCTTTTCCTTATCATCCACATGAGATTCAATGTTATTTGCCCTAATTTCATCATTACCAATATCATTAGCTTTATTTTTGTGTTTTTGACTCGCTGTACTAACTACATGATCACTAAACCATACCGGAACCCTAGTTTGCCTCGTAGATCTTTTATTTTTCTTATTCAACATTGAAGAACAATTAAGCTCTAATTTAAGACTAATAGAATTAAAAATCAATTCAAAACGATCTACACTATCATAAGAATCTACTTATTGAAATAGAAACACGAAATTGATAGAAAGTAAAACAGGACAAATTGGGTGTTTCCACTAAACTCAACAAAATTCTAATTAAAACTAACCATTGTATGCGGAATGAGAAGACGAATCGAATGGTGTAATTAGAATAGAATTTTGTTAAAGATTTGGATATGAAATGAAGCTTTTCGTGAGTTTAATGGCGGTGAAATTGGCGGGAAATTCGGTTGGAGGGGAGAGAGAGAGAGAGAGAGAGAGAGAGAGAGAGAGAGAGAGGGAGGTTGGTGTTGTTAAATTCACTTCTTAGGGGAAAAAAAACTTCTTACTAACCTACAAACAAGAAATTTAACAATGAGCACAGCCAGGAGATGATAAAATAGTCGTAAATGCACAAAGTGTTGATATAAATAATGCCTAAAAACGTTATTAATACTTTTCGATATCTCTACGTTTTGATAATCACAAATGTAAAATCATTAATCGCAAAGATTAGTACGTAAACAAGTATTTAGTTGTTAATATACATTTCAACAACTCAATCACTTAAGGTATGAATAAACAAAATGCCTAATGTAGTTTATGATCAAAGGAACATTTTCTCAATCAGTAGATTTTTTTATAAAATCTCATAAACATTTTATATCTTTTAGAAAATCATTTTTGGTATTAAATAAATATACTAAAATTCATTATAAATATATGAATTCAAATTTTCAACCAAAAATGGCAAAAATATTCTAGAAAAACCTTCCCCACAAAAAGACAAAGCTGGGCAATGGATTTATTGGGCGGCCCCCTTAATTATACTAGGCGGCCCCCTTAATTATTAAGGGGACCGGCCCCTAATTAAGGGGGTCGGCCACGCTTCTCCAGGCTCCATCGTTGCCTATAAATAATTGATCATTTCTGGACTTTTTCCCTACCTTTTGCACTAAAAACTTTCTGATCTAATCCTCCATTTCCATTCTTTTAAATTCTTTGATCATATAATCATAAGCTTTTGTTTCCAAGTGATTCAAGCTTCAACCATTCAAGTGCAAGAGAAGAATACCTCTAACCTTCAAGATTAGAAGTGTTACAACTTTGTGTGATCCTCCCACTCAGGTTGTTGGTGTACCATCCTTTGTAGTTCATTCATTCATTTGTGTATAAGTTGTGTATAAGTGTAAACTTAAGTGATTAGATTAGGTTGGTGTATGTGAAGTAGTAAAGGTTTGTAAGCATAGGAGCTTAGAAGAAGAAGAGTAAAGAAGTAGTGGCTAGCATAGAAGAAGATGTGTATAGGTGTAGATTAATTGTGGTGTAAACTAGTAGTGTTACTTAGTTGTTGAGGGACGAAGTAGAAGTTGTGAAGTAGCAAAGAAGTTGTAAAGTAGGAGAGAAGTAGAAGTTGTGAAATAGCAAAGAAGTCATGAAGTAGGAAAGAAGTAGAAGTTGTGAAGTAGCGAAGAAGTTGTGAATTAACAAAGAAGAAGAAGTCGTGAAGTAGCTGAGAAGTCGTGAAGAGGAAGAAGTCGTGAAGTAGCGAAGAAGTCGTGAAGCTGTGAAGAAGTCGTGAGAAACGTCGTGTTGTGATTGAAGTCGTGAGATTGGTTCTAGCTACGATTAGAACTCGACAGTTAGCTTTGTGTCGTTAAATTGATGTAAGCGAAAGTGTGTAAGGTTTTCTCCGCCATAAGGGAGCTCGTTGACTTAGTGAAGAAAACTCTCGAGTAAGTGACTCGGGGAGTGGACTAGGGGCAAGGAAGGTGTCCTTGTAGCCGAACCACTATAAATCCTCTGTATCTTTGTTTGATCTTTCCATCTCTTAATTACTATCTTATTTATATCGTTATTACTTTAGTAGACGTAGACATACATACATACATACATACATACATATATATATATATATATATATATATATATATATATATATATATATAGTTACTCGTATAGTGCTAGTGTTGTGTTGATTTCACATAAAGATCAAACAAAAGTTTCATTCACAAAACAAAGCTTTTACAATCAAACTAAAAAGGTACTAATATATATATAATTTTGATCATTTCGATCAAGTATAGTTTTCATACAAAACTATAATTAAAGATTTTGAGATAAACCTTTTTACAATAAGAAAAAGACGTAAAACTATTCAACTCCCTCTTCTAGTTTTCCACAAAAGGAGTGCATTTCTTCATGGTGACCTTGAGGAAGAAATATATATGAGCCAACACGAAGGCTTCATTGTTCAAGGCAAAGAAGACTATGTTTATAAGCTCCAAAAATCTCTCTATGATTTTAAATAGTCCCGAGAGAATAATACAAGGGATCTAACAACTTGATGGTAAAGCATGGTTTTAGCAGAAGTACTTATGATTGTTGTATCTATCATAAAAAAGCAGTGTCTGGATCCCTTATATATACTTACTCTTGTACGTTGATGATATGCTCGTAGCGGCTAAACACATAGATGATGTTAATAAGTTGAAGATTCTTCTAAATACAGAATTTGATATGAAAGATCTTGGAGCAACTCAAAATTTTGTGGGTATGGAAATAATTCGAGATCACAAACATGGTAAGCTAATTTTCTTATCACGGAAAAGCTATATTGAAAAGATCATTTCTTGTTTTGGCATGAGTTCGGAAAAATTGGCAAATACTCCTTCCTCGGCAAATTGTCGTTTATATAATGCTTGTGCACCTCAGAGTGAGACAGACACAGATTGAGTATATGTCTCAAATACCCTATACTAGTGCTATAGGGAGTTTGATGTATGTTATTGTTTGCACAAGGTCGGATATAGCTCACTTAATGAGTGATGTGTCACGATATATGGCCCATCCTGGAAAAGAGCATTGGAATGCAGTGAAACACAATTTTCGTTATTTGAAAGGAACATCCGATGTTGGTCTCATTTACTATGGTGAACGTGAATATGTGGTTGCCGGATACCTCATATTTGGATTATGTTGTGGATCTTGATGCTAGAAGATCTTTGACAAGTTATGTTTTAACTATTGGAAATTCGGTTGTAACGAAAAGCTACATCACAGCCATCGGCATATGAATGTGCTACATAATTATGTAATTTAACTTTTTAATGTATCAAGAAAAAAATATGTAACAAAAACATCATAGATAGAGGCGTAAATAATACTAACATGAAAAACTTGTGAATATGTAAATTATGTATTATAAAAGTCCACTATTTTTCGGTAAAAAGTACAAAAATCATTTAAAAGCATCAAGCTAACCATAAATTTGGGTTAAAAGTCCAAGACTAAATTCTAATATTAGTAACCGTCCATCAATGGCTTTATCTAATTCTCACAAAATTCCAAACTTAAAAAGTAAATGGCTTACGTATGCTCATGGTCTCACTTCTCCTATTTAATGCTTCTTCTGAAGTTCAGATTTTTCTCACACCATTCTCAGTTCATTGTTAATCAAAGGTACAATCGATTGATCACTAGATTGTTTGTGTTTTTGTATTCATTCCTGATTTCCTACTGCATTTGTCTTGTTCATTTTTATATTATTTTGTAGCTAGGATATGGAAAATAGAATAATTCCGTTGCTTCAGCAATCTCCTCGACTTCAAGCGTCTCCAACGCGATACCCTGACGCTACATCTATTCTGATAGGATACTATTGTGACGGGGTGACATTATTCACATTCGGTATAAATACAATTTTCACTGTTAACACATTATGCGTAGTATATTCTTTCATTATTCTTTTTGCATATATGTAGATATATGTTGATCAGTAATATATTTAGTTGCGTGGCCTTTCTTTTGCGTTCATTACTATATGCTTGTTGGGATATATCTAGCTAGCTATGTGTTGCATTCACCAGCGAGGATCCTTAATTTTCCTTTTTGATCTAACCAGCCTATATTATAAGGGTTTTCCGTCTTCAGAAGAAATCATTTTGTTACTTGTGATCATTAGGACGGCCAGGAATTGAAATCTTACAATGGTTCATTATTATTTATTAACAACCAACTACCAACTGTTGACATTTAGCAAACTGTTAATATATTTTTTTATTTATTACTGTAAATTATTAGTAGATCGACTAATTAGCAAACTTAATTGGACTCCTCATCTTTTTCACTCTGAATGTTGCTAAATTTGCTAGACTGATATTATGTATTCTTTTTAAAACATGTTTTGACTCACTCAACTTGTGCGGAATTCACTTGACATGGCACAAACGGGGCACATTTATATTAATAATGCCCTGGTTTAATTAGTTGTCCCATGGATGCGAGAGCTGCAGATTTAAAATATGTACTGTATAATTTACCACTACAAATGGGTAAGAGTTAAGACATAGTGTTATTAACTGAGGTGTTACCATTTTACGTTCTAAACTCGTATATGTAACGCAGCTTACATTATATATGTCATCTTACAGTATTCGTGATCCATGTGTTCGGGCCCACTGGCATGGTTACTTACCGAGTTGGTGCGGGTTCTTCTCATCTGATACAAGCAGCAACTCCCTACTTTATACAGTCGATCAATGTAAGATTTTGATGCTCTTATATTCTTGGAGTAAGGTAGTTTTGAACTGTATTAATAACACTGATTTGTATTATAACCGTGTTCTTGCGTTCAATTAGGCAGAAAAAGTCCCTTATAAAGAAATTGAGCCAATTCTGTACATGCTCAATGAAGAACCACCTTTAGATGAAATACGTACATGGTCAGATACACATTACGCATCACCAGTGGCTGGCCGTATAGCTGAGGCAAGTTGTATTATTTTCATCTTATATTCTAATAATGTCCAAAATAATGCTAATAATTATTTTCAAACCATGTGCCACAGGATTGGTTGTATTTCTTGAATAAGGGATCTGAAATGGACATTTTTTATAGTGTTCCTAGCTCTTCATCATTGCTTCTTACTATAACTCGAGGTATTTCAATACCTGAAAATGGCAATGTGTTTTGTTGCAAATTATCATTGCGTTGACAATTTTTAGCATATATAATTAATCTGCAGTATTTTAAATTGCAGATGATGAAGATCCTACTGTGAGTAACCCTGTTTTCATGCTTCATCAGCCGCATGGGAACATCATTCATGGTAAGAATGAAAGTTTTCACGTTTAGTCCGTTATATACTGTTAATATTTTGGTACTTATTTTAAAATTTAAATTGTGTCTGGCAAGGAAACGGCGTGATCCACCAGAAAATTCTGCAATCTGGTAGGTATCGGATTGGGGTAGAAAGCTTAGATTCACAGGTGGAGGTAATATTATTTTACTCTTATAATTAACTATTTTTAAGGGATTGCTTGATTTTAAATAGTCCAATATTGTTAATAATAAGAGATGAAGTTACTTGGTGAATGTCAGAATCAACAGAAAGTGAGAATTTCATTTTCCGTTTTAATTTACTTGACCTAACAATTTATAAATTATTAGCATTCTCGATTCCTGTCAAGCAAACTAATGATGTTGCCTTGTAGTTGTATGTCTTGGCTAAATTAGGATGTTCCTGGTTAGAGGTTTATACTAGTCGATCACTTACATCTAACCATGCAATTGAACAGGTCCAACTGAACATCACTGCAAGAGCATTAATATATAATACAAGTGAGGCTCGCGACATGTGTATGGTGGCTCAAGGTCAATGTAGTCTTCCTGTGCTGTTTGGTGCAGAGAGTTATGCTGTTTTGACTACTCATCTGAAACAGGCAAGTGCATCATGCGCTATTTAGCATCACCTATGTTTATTAAGCAGCTAATGATACATAAATTCGGCTCCATTAATCTTAGATCAAACCCATCCAATAGTGGAATGAAATTTACTGTCCAAAACGACTCACATCAGAATCATACTCCAAAATGTATCTGTCAAATGAAATTCAGGAGTTGATTTTGTGTTGTGCGATGAGATAGATAATAGATCATAATGACCGGAAAAAGATATAAGGAAGAGAATTATACTCCAAAATATCTGGCCAATGAAATTCAGGAGTTGATTTTGTGTTGAGCAATGAGATATATAATAGATCATAATGCCTGGAAAAAGATATTAGGAATCTATTCGGCTCACGCTATATATAAGGAAATTTAATTAAATCTTTGTAAGCTCATTAGTAGAGTGATATCATCCTTCTCTGATAGTATTTTAGAAGTTGTTGTTCATGAATCTACTTCTGTTTTCTTAGGGCATATCTGATGGTGAATGGTATGTGAAATTGAGCTGTCAACCTCGCTGGAGTGCATATTTTGGGGGCATTGGTACAAGTTTACGTTCCTTCAATTAAGAATAGTTAATTTGCTTATAAGTGGAATATTTATCCATACTCATATTTCGTTCACCTTTGTTTCTTGTAGTTTTAGTTATCATAATCTTGTATGCGGTTATCTGCGCCTTCAAAACCTCCATGATAATTATATGCGGACTCGTTGATAGGTGGTCATACGTCTTCTAAAGATCTTTGCTTCCTTGAACCTTTCATCAACGGCATATGAATTATTTATGAATAGTATTTCTTAAAAACTATGAAGATACATTAATGATTGTATTCATAATAATTAAATAGTTTTATGCATCAGTTTATAGTCTCTATGAATTTTCAAGTATCTTTGAGATATAATTGGGCTATAGTTTTTGGAAGAAAGAACGACATTAAGATAATGTTGGTTATCTGAAAGGGTTCTATGTGTGTAATGGAAAGGGGGCAAATCATGGGCAAGGTGTGTAATTTGTCACGTACTCATAACCCAGACTTCTGCTGTCCATCCGGGTTTCTCATTGAGTGCTTGATGTTATGATGCACTCCAGTACCTTTAGAGGTCCTCCCCAAAGGGGAATTGAACACTATCCAAACGCTCTCTAAAATCCAATCAACAGAACTACCACTATGTGTATATGAAGTTGTGTGTCCGCAGCATTCCATTCATGCTTTCACGTAAGAGAATCATGTTCTAAGTGAGTCAAATTAGTTAAAGTAAAAATGTAATCGATCATTAGATCTTTACGATCTTTTGACCATAATTTATTTTGGGAATTTTGATTTGCAAAATTGAATAAGCAGGAAAATGGATTGGATATGAACCACGTGTAGACAATGTCATATGTTTAAGGAATTATATTTGCTACAATTTCACTTCATCCATCCAAATATGTACATACCCACTATTCTGTCTTTTTTTTTTTTTTTTTGTTATTTATTTATTTTTTTTTGGGGGGGGGGGGGGGGGGGGGGGGGGGAATATACTAACAAAAACCTAGAATGTAGCTAGAAGAAATGATTATAATTACAAATTTAATTAAAGGATACATTTACAAGGATCACAAGTCCAACCAATGCAATTTGATGACGCTTTTTTTTTTTTTTTTTTTTTTTTCTTTCTACTATAGATACAAATAATAGAAAAACGTTTGATGTGCTAAGGATGAGGTCTTTGTTGAGTCATTTTAGATCAAAGATTGAAATGTTTCTAAACCGTGAAATAGCCTAAAGAGTGGATCTAACCACCATCTCAGAATACTTGATGCTTGCAGCAGTTATACTATTTCAAGAGTTTTCAATATGCTGGTGTTGTATAACCCCCACCAATGAAGAACACTTTCCCAATTGATGGAGATTACAGTGAATAAGAGGTGTTCTTCATTCTTGATAACAGTGTCACAAATTGGGCAATGGACACTGTCCAAATTAATACCTCAAAAGTCGAATGCCAGGGTTTTTTTGGAAGCCTCATATGTTAGTTTATGAACATAAATTAATAGTGGTGTGTTAGGATCGAACTCGAGATCACGGGATTGCACACTTTACGTATGAAGAGTAAATGAATAATAATTATTTATAAATGTTAAGAATAATTATTAAATAAACAAAATACATAACGACCGTTAGTATTTAACGGAGAATGGCTAACGACCGTTAAACGAATAAAAGGAAAGTGATAGGTGTGAATTATTGGAAAGTCAAGAAAGTTCCGGAATCCCTTCTAGGGATCTAGAACCGATCGGCCAAGGACAAAGGCACCTCCTTTGTGCCTTGAACTCCAAGTAATCTTCACTATATAAGCAAACTCAAGGATTCATTGTTTCCTACACTTGTACACACAGTAATCTTGAGTTTTCTCTTTTCTTTTCTTGTCCTAAATCGATCAAACAATCCCTAATCTTTAGGGATTCGATTTTTGTCTTCAATATTGTTTTGTTATTCAATTACTTGCATAATCTTTTACTTGAATTAGTACGTGTGTACAAGAACGTGATATAACCACACTATTGGTTATATCTTGGATTGAATAACAAAAAGGTAAGAGGTTATTCTTATAATCCACATAAACCCTAATTAGGGTTCTTGAATTGAAGATTCAATTGATTCTTGTTCGAGCTAGAATCACAAAGGTACGTTTACTATTTATTATTGATTAATTAATTACATGTTATATGATCTTGTTATAACGCTTCCGCATATGCTTACTTGATGTTATTGGTTTATTTATATGCATGTCATGATTATATAATTCCAGTAGTGCATCATGATCCGTTATAATGTGTAATTAATTATCGAAACGTATAAAAATTGAATTTTGATTCGTTTAATTACATATTTTTAGGGTTTTCATATTCCTCACCCTAATTTTTTTTGGTCGTTTGACCTATTAGTTTGTTAGGGTTTTGGTTTTGATTTTAATATGATTAGAAACCCTAGGATGTCATATAATTGGTTATGCGTTTTAGTAAACGATCTTGGTGCAATATGTTAATTGTTAAGCATAATCCATGAAAAGTGCATATTTGCATGGATTTAATTGTGTGATGATTTAAATGGTTTAAATTGGATATATACATAAAATGTTAAGTTATATCGAAACATGTAAATTTATTAATATATGTCGAATTGGGGAGGACTCCAATATTAAGTAATCAATTAAGTGCTATGTGGTGTTTGTTTAGTTTTGGCTTACGCAATCTATTTATCGATGTAAGTGGTTCTTTTTCCTTTGAAGAAGAAAGCCCTAATTGAATAAATGCATTATACACCTAGATTGATTATTAATAGTATTATTGAATAAATTTTGCATGTGGCTACATGTTTATACATATTTAATTGTTATGTTATGTATATGTTTATTTGGTTGTTTTATTTTTTTATTATGTATTACTAGTTTTTGTTTATTATTATGTGAGACATGTTTATAAACGAAAAAGGGTAATTTTGAATAGAAAAATAATATGGACTAAATAAATGGTGAAATTGTTTTGGTTTTAAGAGTTAAATTTTAAAGGATTAGTTGATTGGTGTTTTTGTACGTAATGGTTAACTAGGATCGACCGAAGTTTACACACTAAAAGATGGGTATAAGGTTGGTTTCACATTAAATTGTGGCCTTAGAGAGACAACACTCTGTCTTAACGCTCGTTTGTGTGTAAATTAGACTTACCGAACAATCATTACATGTACACTGTCATCTTAAGGGTGAATTCACCATAATTCCATAATGATTATCCGAGACACTAAGCCTTAGGGCTTATGCAAAAGTACGATATAAGTGGATGATAATTGTTGGTAATTCTTTAATTGGTGAACCCGATACCTCAATCAAAACTTTGTTATTTTACTCTTAGTGAATTGGTAATAAAATTGTTTTATAAAACCAATGTTATGAAGTTGTATGCATGCTTCTTCATACATTATTTTGATTACACGTCAAAATTAATACCCTTATAAAATTAAGTCGAATGTCATCTAATTAAAAACACTTGAAGTTGTAGTTTACGTCATGTGAAAGCTTGGCTAGATTGCAATGGATAGGTAAATTTCATAATTTTATTTCTAGCAGATCAACTGATGTAATGGATTTATGAGTTTGCAGTTTTTAAGTTAGACAACTTAAATTGAGTAGGAAGTGAGAGCTTGGACTCAAGGCATTAAGATGGGGATGAAACATGCTTACATTACAAAGGTTTTGTGAATGTAAATCCCATAATGATCTAGGAATTGCAATATGATATTGGCAATTATTGTTCGACAATTACCTTGTTGAATACTATCATTACTAGCAGATCAACTGATGTAATGGTACTATGTCAATTGGAATCCTAGCTTTAAGAAAATACTACGGTTTATATGAATATTTACAAATGGGTATTTTATTTTCTTAAAGATCTAATTATCGAAAATACTGAAATTGAATTTTGTAATTCGTTTTAATGTATTAATGCAACGTTAAAACCGTAAATGCACTTTAGGCTTTGGTAAATTGATCCCGTTCTGTTTTCAAAAAATTGTTTGATTAAGAATAATTTACTTAAAAGACAAAAGAAGTCTCCTTTCTATGAAAGAAGAGTGAGATACAATTATATTTCTTTTCATGAATGAAAAAGGATAAAAGGAATATTAGATATGGTCTAAATTCTAATATAACTCATAGCAAATATTTTAATAGTTAAGAAAATTTAGCATATTTTTCATAGGGATTTTATCATCCTTATTCGGTGATTAAATTCCTAGTAACAAATATGATATTTGGTTAACAGAAAATTATGTATGACATTTTATGAGTTATTAGAACCTAGACAAATTACCGCAAAATGTTAAAAGACAAACTAGTTGTTTTGACTATTTAAAAGGTACTACATACATTGTAGGATGGTAGACCTGTTAAGGAAGAAATTGCATGCCCAATTTTTCAAGTTAATAGCATTTGGTGGATAGTCCATCATTTACATAGTAGGATACACTCTTTAGTGCATAAGTAATTGTTACGTATGGACATTCAAAGGTGTAGGAAAGTTAAAAGCACACTATTTTCTTTCACTGGATATGAAACATTTACAATGTTGTCAAATTCAGTGGGAGTATTGTGTACTTATTACTGAATAAGGAATTATTATAATGATCTTTAATTCAGTGCGAGTTACAAGCTTTGACATCTTGGTAGCTAAAGAAAATTACTTTCCAAGTGTAGACACTCATACTATTAAGGAGAGTTTTGTACGTTTCCTTACTAGACATTGTTGTTCTATAACTACTTGTTATGCTAAAATCTATGACACAATCATATTGATTACATAAACAAATGCATGGCGTGTTGTTTATCAACTATATGAGGTTGTTCCATGCACAAGTGGGAGAAATGTTATCTTTAATGTGTGCAAGAAACAACTCATAAAGATATGATTTAATGGATTCTATTGACTGCAAGGTAAGAGAATTACTTTCTAATATGAATTATATACATCTAATTCAAGAAACACTTGGTGTTGCTATTTATGTTGTGTGAGAGCTTAGCTAGATTGCAACAACAAGGTAAAATTCATATTTTCATTACTAGCAAAACAACTAATGTAATTGAACTATGAGAATTTGCAGTTTCTACATTAGATACCTATTAAAACATGTGTCAATATGATATTAAGACTACTTTAATTTGTATATTTATGAATTCATGGAATGACATAAATTAATAAAGTAATCTAATGCTGCTTCAATCTGAATATTTATGTGTTCTTGGAATGACATAAATAAATGAAGAAATAATGTTGTTTACATTATTGTGAAGTAATAAATTAACTTGAAATTATTATTGAAACCAAAAGATGGTGTTCATAATTACTTTAGTTAAACATATTTATATTTAATTGTAAAGATATAAACATAAAGTCTTTTAATTGTTACAAGACTTATAATAAAGTAAGACGTTATCTTGTTATGTATTTTAATTAAGACATATGCATTAAGTCATTAAATTGTTAAATGACTTATAACGTATAGTGAGATTATAATAGTTTATGTTTTCTTGTAGAGATATGGACATGAAGTGACTTTGTAAAAAGTACTTGTGTTATAAAGCATGTAATTGGCTATTATACCATTAAAATGGCTTAGTTGGTAAATAGACAAGCCAAAAGGAAATATGGTTATCTTAAATATTGTTAGATTGTCTTACAATATTAATACGAATGAAATACCAAATATTTATGGTATGTTCAGTTAGGAAAATCAAACTCTAGTTATATTGTTTGATTAAAGATAACTATGACTTCTTTTCTTCCAAAAGTTATCAAGGTTAGAATATTGAGTATGACTTGGACATACTTAATAAACCTCCAACATAGAAGATTAATAAGACATTATCATATGATTGAATGTGATGAATCACATTAAGTCTTAAATTGACGTTATGAATTTGTTAAACTACTTATGAGTAGGTTATTAACAAATAAAAGTAATGAACTGTCATTGTGTATTTGTAATATCCCAAAAGAGAAAATTGTATTATTTCTTTATTTACTAAGTATTTAAAGATAGTCTTTAAATTACTAAAAGCAAGTGTGAGTTTTGATCTTTAAAAGATAAAATTACAAGATACATAATCTTCTAAAATACACTAGTAAATATCATGATGAAGTTTGACATTTGAATGTTAAATCTCAACATGATAATAAAGTTTGACATTTAAACTTTAAATCTCAAGATGATGGAATTATCATTTATAAAATAGCAATATATCTCAGATATTTGATTAATATGTTGAGGGCTATGATTTACAGGATTATTGTAAACCTGATAATCATTATGATATATTACCAAATATGAAATTGGCTAAAATATACATGATATGAATGATTAAGATGATATCCATAAAGATAATCAATTTTAGAAACTTGGTTTATCTTAATAGTTAGACTAGAAAATGAAGATGAGTTTCTTCAGAGATAAGGTAACCTTTGTGGTTTAAATCTTTGTATAGAAATCATATGGACAATATTGTGCACGTATTTAATGCATGTCTTATGACAAGATTATTAATCACACTTAAGCAATTAACTGTGATTGAATATTCTTTTCTAAACACATTAAATATATAAAGATTATGATTGTCATATTTATGAAATTGACAATGGAATATCAAAACTCTTTCTTGAGTGATTACTTGAGCGATGACGATAAGTAATCAAAAGGAGTTTATGAATTCAAATAAATTTTTGAAAGTGTACAAAGTGCAATAATCCATGGATTGATAAATGCATGCATCTAGAAGATTATTCTTATGTTTAATTATTAAATTCATGTTTTGATTTATAATTAAAATAAGATAATTTCTAAATATTCCTTAAAGCTAGTGGGAGTATTATGTTTAATTTCTTAAATCATATATGTTATAGAACATATAAAAAGTAATATTCCATATGAGTATGTGGAAAACTAGAAGGGGGGTTGAATAGTTTTTCCTTCTTTTTCATTTTATAAAAACTTTGTTTCAAAATGTTGATTCAAATTTATTCAATTATTTGTTTGGAAAACTTCAATTAGAGTTTAGTATGAAAACAACATATGATCAATATGATCAATTATATATGTAAGCTTTTTGAAAAACTTAGTTTTATGAATGGAGCTTTGGTCGATCTTTATATGAATACGTTTTCCTTTTAAAATCTTAAAACGTTTTGTATCAAATTATCTATCAAGTTAAACTTAATATGAGAAGTGTGAATAATAATTTATTTGACCATATCATGCAATTATACACACAATCACAATATTAACTACCATGTTCAACACAATCAATCATCACAACTATATAAGCAACAACTAAGACATGTAGGCAAGTATATAAGTAAAGCGATAAATGCAAGAACAAATGATAAGAGATAAGAGAAAGGAAATACAAACCGAACACGATGATTTATAGTGGTTCGGCTACAAGGACACCTTCCTTGTTCCTACTCCACTCCCCAAGTCACCTACTCGAGAGTTTTCTTCACTACTCAACAAGCTCCCTTTTGGCGGAGAAAACCGTACACAACTTTTGCTTACACCATTTAACGACACTAAGCTAAATGTCGAGTTCTAATAGTAGCTAGAACCAATCTCACAACATAACTTCGATCACTACACAACTTCTACACAACTTCATGACTTCACGACTTTATCACAACTTCTTCTAAACTTCTTCACGGCTTCACTTCTTCACGTCTTCACGACTTCACAACTTCATCACAACTTCTTCTAAACTCCACTACTTACTCACACACCTACATCTTCACAACTACATGTTTTCTCCACACTACTACTTCCTCCCACTACTTCTTACTCACTCATTGAATCACTACTAAGTAAGATCATCTTGATCTACTTATTACATATACATAACTCACAACTTCACATAAGCACTAACTAGATCCTAATACACCTTTGGCTTTATGATAGGGAGAATTCTTCTCTTGCACTTTGAGTGATGAGAAATTGGATCACTTGAAACAAAGATTAATAATCTTATGATCAAAGGGTTTTAGAAGGATGTTTAGAGAGAATTGGATCTGAAAATTTTTGTGCAAAAGGTGAGAAAAATTCCAGGTTTGAGGTGGTATTTATAAGGAAAAATTTCTGACCAAATCTGACAGAGGAGCGTGGCCGGTCCCCTTAATTGTGTGCCGGTCCCCTTAAAATTAAGGGGACCGCCCCTTATAATTAAGGGGGCCGCCCTACTAAAACGGCCAGATTTTCTGTCTTTTAGTGGAGAAAGTTTATTTGGTGAAAAACTAACTAATTTTGGTTAAAAGTTTGAAATCATATATTTAGTATGATTAAAACATTTTTCTTTATTACCAAAAGTGTTTTTCAAAAATATATAATATGTTTATATAATTAAATAAACTTTGTATTAGTTAATTAAATACCCCTATGATCATGAGATGTATTAAACACTTGTTTATCCATACCTTAAGTGATTTTTGAAGCATACTTGAGACGTTGAGATGTCGAGGCTTGTTGACGTAAGAATGCATAGAAGAATTGTGATCACAAGTAACTTAAGCACTTTACGTTATATGTTGTAACTTACATCTTTGTCATCATTAAAACATGAAGAGGATGTTTAGATTAAATATCGTAATATTCATGCCAATAGAGTAAATGTTAAGTCTTAGAATGGAATGAAACTTTACTTGAAAGGTTTAGAAAATAAAACATATAACCTTGTAATAAAAGTTTATTATTTAATAAACATATGCGGTAAATAAATCTAATATAACATGATATATCATTTAAAAAGTCTAAATGTATATGCATAACCTGAATAAAATCTAAGTATGACTCAAAGATTTTTCATGAACATCATGTTTTGTTGTATCATGCTTGATTACAAGATGATTTGGCAATATTAATATCTAATTAAAAAGTTATTAGATAACTTGTGTAATATTCTAAAAAGAATATGTTTGATTATAGAATCACATCCTAAATTTGGAACAGCTTCCAAATTCTATAGATGAACAATTTTTCAAATTGTCATAGCTAACAAACTTGAAAGTTTGAAGGGCATCAAACATTACACAATATATATTAATGTTTACGGGAAATTTTTAATATCATATTGTTGTTTGCATACAATAATGCTAATGAAATTGAGGTGACACTCAATGCTAGTTGTGGTAAGGATTTCATCTTTAGCTATTACTAGTTATGCTTACTAAAAGCATAGTTGCATTATACATTAAGAGAATAAGAATACTTTAAACTTTAAAACGTTTGGAAGTTTGATTATCATAAATTGGTGGTTAAGGATGTCACACATTTTTATGAAATATAGCATTATCAAAATAGTTGAGTATGCACATATAAGAACTTCAATAGTTGAATTCTTGAAATAAGTATTCTTAAAATTCCGATAGATCAAAGTTGGATGATTTATGCCTTGTCAACAAGTATGAATGTCATTACTTGAGACATAATTCATCAACAAGAGTTATCATGCATTGATCTATTTAGTATTTGGATAAGGGATGTTAAACAATTATTATAATAAATTTAAATACATGGTATGTTTAATTTATAATATATTGTGTCCTGTTTTTGGATGTTTAAATCCATGAATAAAGGTTATTCTAAATTGTCCGTTGTCAGTTAATAATATGGGACTATTATTAAATCAAGACAAATCTGAAGGTTGGTATAATATACTTAAAGTATATTGATGCGTAGTCATGCCATCTCAGATGATATTTAATGATATCGAATATAGGACTTATCCTAACTACATGATGTTACTTTATGGATCTTGTCATTAAGTAAATCATAAGAAGTTATCCTCAGACTTGAGATGCAAGATAAGTGTCATGAATGTAGTACATTTTTTTTGAACAACTTAACGCTATATGTAACTGGTAGTCATAAGGGTTGTTTTCGGAAATGTTACAAAGTTTATGGGTTTTGCTTGTAGTCAAGATAGAATTTGTTCCTTCAAATTTATTTTTGGAGTTTAATACTGTTGGGCCCCTCGTAGGGTTGGTAAGATGTATGTGTGGCCGCACCCAAGATCTCCCCTGAATATGTTCAGAAGATTTGGTAATCTTGCTCAATCACAAACAACGAGAAACAAAATGGTTAATTAAGGAATGACTTTGATCCATATTCTTATTAACGTGGTATTAGAAATGATGCGCAGGGATTGCACCAGGCTTTACCTCTCTAGGGGTCTCGAGAAGCTTACAACCCCCACCATGCAGTGTACCTGATCGTTGTACTATAGTATAGTGACAAGTACCGGGGGATTGATCGTTCAGCTAGGAATAGTGTCGCTAGGGTTAGAAAACCTAAAGACTAGGTCTAGAGATGAGGGATGATTCTTTTTGTATGCTTTATATTTTTATAAAAGCAAGTAAAAATCTCGGTTTTGAAGGAGTTGGGCGGAATTAGTTGCTATTCAACTAACCCAATTACTAATGATGCAATCAAAATAAAATACTAAAAATGAAAATAAACTAAATTAAGATAGAGGTGTGAGCAATATATGGGAGAATTGTGTTTACTTAGATTTCACTACTCCCTAAATATCTTTTACAGGTTAATTATTTGTTACAGTTGCGTGGATGACGGGTTGTATTCCTTAATACCATTCATGGGGTGGCGTACTTACTTCCCCAATCCTATAAGCGCCTACTTCACTCCTATGTCGAGCCGGCTAAGAAGCTCCTAACATGGGATCACTAGAATTTTCTCATGCATTAAATACAACCATTAAAACCTAGTACACATCGGTTCATGTTTCTTAAGACGTTCAAGCAAGTTACACAATGGAGATCTGCCAGTTTTCTTAAGCCTAACATTGAAATCATTCATCCATTACAACTATAAACAAGCAATCAACCTATAATTAACATCTAGGTTGCATTACATCTAAGCAAACACAAGAAAGATCTAGCCTAGCATGTTGAAATCAAGACAAGCATAAGATATATTCAAACAACACATAGACATATTGAATGAATTGAAAGAGGACTTATCTTAATTGAACATGAAAGGTTTCAAGGGGTGAAAACCCTTAAAAATACTGTTACAAACGACCTAGGGTTTATTAGGTTCGACCCTAGTATTCTCCACACAAATTCCTCCCTTAATGAATGAAAAATAGAAAAGTATATCTAGATTTTGTGAGATGACGGCGTCAAGAATAAATTTCTGACGCCGTCATCTCACCGCCAAATAAATTCTCGGACTGCCTAGATTTGGGTTTGACGCCGTCATGTGTATTCCAATTGCAGGCCGTCACAATATTAACTCTTGACGCCCTTCTCTTGACGCCTTCAGGTTTTCTCTGGGTCGTCATGGATTTTACTCCTGACACCGTCAAAATTCTCCTCCTGACGCCGTCAGGTACTGTTCTCAGCATGGAAAATTAAGTCTTTGCCGTTTTCATCACTTTTATGCTTCAAAAACGTCCAAAATGCCTCCTTTTCCAGAATTCACTCCCAAAGTACCTAAAATCACAAAAGGAACGATTTAAGGCAATATTTGATCAAATAAATTCAATTCCGGGCTTAAATGACCCCCTAAAAACGGTTCATTTTTCGCCTCATCATATACCCTTACACTTGAGATTTGCTTGTCCTCAAGCAAATGCGCTTTTATTCTAGTAAAAATACAAGTTAGGGGTCATTTAACACTAATATAAAAGTAATTACAACAAATAATCGTTCCACTAAAGACCAAAGACAAGCACGGAGGTCATATACTAGCACCTCACAAATAGTGTTTAGATACTCACATCTCTCGGGTGTAATGAAGTATATATCACAATATGGAAATGGAAAACATCTCTCACTACCTGTCATAGCAAAATAGATTACCATAGGCTTGGGAATGGATCAAACCTCCACCACATGGCATAAGCACCTAGGATAAACTATCAAAGAGGTCTTTTAAAGGGTTGTAATTTTAGGTGTGGGGATATGGAATACACGGTTTTGTTGGATATAGGCAGTCTTTACTGGTGGCGAGTTAACAATCTTGGTTAATTACATGTACAATATGGCGTTGCTAAGCCAAAACTAGACTCGACTTAAGCTAATAAATCAAAAATAACAAAACATAAAATAAATATAGAATGAAACGGGATGGTAGTCCGTATGTTTTTTTTTTTTTTTTTTTTTTTTTTTTTTTTTTTTTTTTTGCATACACTCTTACCCTACCATCCACAATAATACATCATAGGGAATGAAAATTCTCCTTACACTTGAATTTTTACATACTTTACAATAAACTAATCTAATGACTCGAATCAAGATAATCAAAACACTTGGAGTACTTTTAAGATTAACGCATATATGGGGGTAATAATATGATGTTCTTCCCCATTACTCAATAAAATAAGTACTTTACCCATGAGTCCCAATCGTCCCAAAACAATATGTACAAGGATATGACTCGACTTAGCAACCATGTAATCAATTAGATAATTAACTAAGGATTTAACAAATAACAATAATGCACTAAAGATGAGTGCATACACGGAAGGCTAAGGCTATTTGGGTGTACATTTAAGTAGGGTGTAACAAATTCTTCCTTTAAGTAAGATGCTTAAAGTTAGAAACTAAAAGATAGGCTCGGAGGGGTGTACTAGGGGTTTCGTGTACTAAAAATGAGTACAACGCTAAGGTGTGGGAAAAATTAGTTGACTTAACTAGCCAAGTAATATGACTTAAATGGTCAAGTATTTATGATACGGGTTTAACACAAGGGTGATCCTAATGCCTCTTATCATGTAGTAAATCCTACCACACGAATGTAGTCTCACTAGCGGTCTTGGGATGCATCACTAACGCAAGTTCTAGAATCTAAATGCTACCGGTACACTCATAAGCACTAATAGTAAATGCTTTTCCTATCAAATCTAAAGGCGAACCTTACATATTTGGATGGAAAATTTTTCTGAATAGTACGGTTTTGTGCTAGTCATACAATCTCCTATCCATGAGACGCTTGCTATGGCTAAATTTTCACTCCTAAATGTTGTAAAAAATTTAAATTTGGCGCTAAAATTGCACTAACAAGTATTTCTCATAGTTTTATTACACATCTACCATCAAACAAACAAACTCAAGCGAAAGTGTATCTGTAAGGTATCATCATTTTACCCTCCCCTTACACTTAGGATGAACATTGTCCCCAATGTTCAAGTAAAGAATGTAAAAGTGAAATAAGTAAAACGAATGAAATCAAATACTCCCTTGATTCGCTCGGTATGGATAATAAGGTGGCCAGGTTAGATCTTCCTCCAAGAAAATGAACAATCAAAGCTTCCCTTCCAGGATATAAATCATCTTCTTGTCATACATAACCTGTAAAAACCTGAGAAAACAGACAAGGCAACCTCGCATAAAATCGGCGGCAATCTATATATGCTAACAAATCCTAGAAAACAAAATAAGATATAATGCTTGTGGAATGATGTTTGCAGATTTCCTGGAGATTATAAAACTAATGATTTAACAAAAACTTTAAGATTCCGTTAGAAAAACAAAACTGGTAAAATTTCCAGAATTTTACACGTGACGCCGTCAAGAGTAAACTCATGACGCCGTCAGAAGTGACCTGCAGAAATTCTTATGTTAAGTTTCCGAAAAATTTCTGGAAAAACTTCGTCCTACTTCCTGGAAAATCCTGCAAAACATCATTATGACTCGATACAAGCATTTGACTCTAACAAATACGAATATACATGTTCACTTAATATTGTGGAGAATCATGATCGGTTTTGTTTCCTAAAAACATATTTGGGGTTTCCCCTTACACTTATCTTTTGCGAAATACTTTTGGAAGAAGTTAAGACTAGGCCAAACAACAAAATAAAGTATTTTCACTATTTTAGTTTTGAAACATGATCTACCAACAATAAAAATAAAGCATGCATACGGAAGCAAATAACAAACAAACAAAAATAAAAATCACACAAAATATGGGTTGCCTCCCAAGAAGCGCTTTTCTTTATTTACGAGTCTTGTAGCTAGACTCAAGGTCATGGGTTACTACGTGAAATGGGTGAGTTCCTCGTTGAGGACATCTTTGGGATCAAACTTAGGTTTTAACTTCCTATCGGTTTTCTTAGTACGGTATGACCTTTCAAACTTCTCTCCATCTGGATCATACAAAATCATCTTCATATGCCATGATCCGTCACCTTCCTTAGGTGGCTTGTCCCACCTCCATTTACACTTATCTCCCTCTCTTTTCCACTTGTTCATCTCTATATTAATAGGCATTACGCTTAAGAACTCAATCATCTTTCTAAAAACTAAGGGGTCCTCAAAAGGGTCTAGCTCTTCATCTCTAGCTATGAGTTGTTCCACCGAATGTGTCTTATCGATGAAATATTTTTCTAGATAGAATGGGTGTTGAGGTCCTACAAAGTTCCGTTCTATCCAAGGTCCATATCTAGATGGTCTCCTATTCATCTCTACCCAATGTGGTGTCGGTTCATCCTCACAATCGTAGCTATGTTTCTTAACATCATATACCGACCAAGTATCACCCTCACCTACCGCTATCTTAGACTCCTTACAATCTATCATGGCGCTAGCGGTTGCTAAAAATCCTCTTCCTACCGACAATGGGCATGTAGTGTCACTAACCATGTCTAGGACGTGAAAATCCGCTAAGATAGTTAACTTCCCTACATGAACAACTACATCCTTAATCATTCCAACCGGGTGGGCAATACTCCCATCCGCTAAACCAATCAATACCTCCGTCTCTTCTAACTTTCCTAGCTTGAGAGTGGTGAAAAGGGATAAGGGAATCAAGTTGAGGCTTGATCCTAAATCGGCTAGTATGTCGAAAGCTTTGGACCTTCCTATCTTACAAGGCAAAACAAATTTGCCTGGATCATCAAGCTTTTTAGGCAACTTGTTTTAAACGAAGGCGGTCCCATTTTTACCTAGTTTAAACTTCTCATACTTTTCTAGGAGGGCACTATAGTAGGGAGCACGAGTTAAGACATCAATGACGGGACGTTCAATGTGAAGCTCCTTGAATTCATCATCAAGGTCTTGCGTAGGAGGTGTTTCAACTATGCTTTTGACCGGTTTTATATCGGGTGTTTTATTTGATTGGTCCTTATGAAGAATTTGGTTTTGCTTAAAACACGTGCTCGTTGATTTAGCAGAGTAGTATTGCAGACAATAAGTGGCTGACGAAACTGATGATATGGAATTAACGTTTAGTTTCGGGTTCTTGACCGTGTCGCTTGGGAGTGCTCCCATTTCTCGGTCATTGAGAACTTTCAACAATGTGTCAATTTTGGTGGTCATCTCGCTTTGCTTTTGTTTGAAATCGGCTTCAAACTTAGATATGCGAGCTTCTTGAGATGCCATAAACTTAGACATCAATCCTTCAAGATTGTTGGTACTACCATAGTTGTTAGAAGGATTGTTGTTGAAAGTACGGTTGGATGGTGGACCGTTTGGTTGGTAACGATTAGGCGGATTGGAAGAATTGGTTTGGTTTTGTTTCCACCTAAGGTTTGGGTGATTTTTCCAAGAGGGGTTGTAGGAATCACTATAAGGGTTTGGCTCAATTTGAAAGTGTAACACTTATCTCCCGCTTCGTCAGTACGCGAGGATGCGTAGTCCGCAAAAGCTGTTCCGGGGAGTTCCACACAATCACGAGTGTCATGGGGACCACTACATAATTTGCATGAAGAAGTGATTTTGTTCACTTGGCTTGAAGGCTTAGGAGCTTCGTAAGATTTCATGAGAAACTTGACTTGGTCCTCAAGTTCCATGATCCTACGGTCGGGAGTGCTAGAATTGTTCGAAGGCAAAGATATTGCCTTGACCGTTTTGTTCAAATCACGGGGATCATTCCAACTTTCGTTGTCATAGAGAGCAAGATCTTCGATGAGTTCCCATGATTGTTCCGCACTTAGATCATGTAGCTTACCACCGGCCGATTGGTCAATGGCTCGCCTTGTGGAGAGATCGATATGGTCATAGAAGATTTGGAGTTGGAGCCAAAGATCTATGCCATGATGAGGGACTTTTTGGAGTAAGTCCTTGAATCAAGTCCATGCTTCATATAGAGTTTCACCTTGACGTTGTTGGAACATCAAGATATCATTTCTAAGCTTGGTAGTTCTCCCCGGTGGGAAAAATTGAGCAAGGAAACGAGTGGTGAGATCATCCCATGAGGTGATGGATCCCGCGGGTAAACTTTCAAGCCATTGACTAGCTTGATCACGTAGAGAGAATTGGAATAGGCATAATCGGGTTGACTCTCTAGTTGTGGCATTAAGGTCTATAGAATCTACGATTTTAAGGAAGTCCTTGAGATGTTGATTTGGATCTTCGGAACGAATTCCATGGAATGCACATCCGCTTTGCACCAACCGGATGGTGTCGGATCGCAAGGGAGACACATTGGCTCCTTGGGTGAGCTCAATGGTGTTTCGATAGCCTTGGTGGCTAGGTCGGGAGTACTCTCCTAGGGTTCGGGGCCTAAGAGGTTGGTTAGCTAGTGGTGGGTTTTGTAGGTGGTCTTGTTGTGGTAGGATGATGGGTTCAAAGATGTTACCATCATCCATGATGTCGGATGGTGAAGAGTTACAAACAAAAATACGAAGAAATAAGATAGACTAAAGAGAATCCTAAAAATAAAATAAAATCCTACTAAAAGGAATCTAGCAAGTAGACCTAATAAAAAGAAATCCTAACCTAGACAATAACTACTCCCCGGGCTACGGCACCAAAAACTTGATGGCGCCGCACTCTTTTGCGAAAGTTTAGGAATAAATGTAAAGATAGACAATCCCCGGCAGCGGCGCCAAAAACTTGATGCACAGGGATTGCACCAGGCTTTACCTCTCGAAGGATCTCGAGAAGCTTACAACCCCCACCAGGCAGTGTACCTGATCGTTGTAGTATAGTATAGTGACAAGTACCGGGGGATTGATCTTTCAGCTAGGAACAGTGTCGCTAGGATTAGAAGACTTAAAGACTAGGTCTAGAGATGAGGGATGATTCTTTTTGTATATTTTATATTTTTATAAAAGCAAGTAAAAATCTCGGTTTTGAAGGAGTTGGGCGGAATTAGTTGCTATTCAACTAACCCAATTACTAAAGATGCAATCAAAATAAAATCTAAAAATGAAAATAAACTAAATTGAGATAGAGGTGTGAGCAATATATCGGAGAATTGTGTTTACTTAGATTTCACTACTCCCTAGATATCTTTTACAGGTTAATTATTTGTTACAGTTGCGTGGATGACGGGTTGTATTCCTTAATACCATTCATGGGGTGGCGTACTTACTTCCCCAATCCTATAAGCGTCTACTTCACTCCTATGTCGAGCCGGCTAAGAAGCTCCTAACATGGGATCACTAGAATTCGCTCATGCATTAAATACAACCATTAAAACCTAGTACACATCGGTTCATGTTTCTTAAGACGTTCAAGCAAGTTACACAATGAAGATCTGCCAGTTTTCTTAAGCCTAACACTGAAATCATTCATCCATTACAACAATAAACAAGCAATCAACCTATAATTAACATCTAGGTTTCATTACATCTAAGCAAACACATGAAAGATCTAGCCTAGCATGTTGAAATCAAGACAAGCATAAGATATATTCAAACAACACATAGACATATTGAATGAATTGAAAGAGGACTTATCTTAATTGAACATGAAAGGTTTCAAGGGGTGAAAACCCTTGAAAATACTGTTACAAACGACCTAGGGTTTATTAGGTTCGACCCTAGTATTCTCCACACAAGTTCCTCCCTTAATGAATGAAAAATAGAAAAGTATATATAGATTTTGTGAGGTGACGGTGTCAAGAACAAATTTCTGACGCCATCATCTCGCCGCCAAATAAATTCTCGAACTGCTTAGATCTGGGTTTGACGCCGTCATGTGTATTCCAATTTCAGGCCGTCACAATATTAACTCTTGACGTCCTTCTCTTGACGCCTTCAGGTTTTCTCTGGGTCATCATGGATTTTACTCCTGACGCCGTCAAAATTTTCCTCTTGACGCTGTCAGGTACTGTTCTCAGCATGGAAAATTAAGTCTTTGCCGTTTTCATCACTTTTATGCTTCAAAAACGTCCAAAATGCCTACTTTTCCAGAATTCACTCCCAAAGTACCTAAAATCACAAAAGGAACGATTTAAGGCAATATTTGATCAAATAAATTCAATTCCGGGCTTAAATGACCCCCTAAAAACGGTTCATTTTTCGCCTCATCAAGAAACAAAATGATAATAATAATGAGAAATCATTAAAAGGTTTTTCCAGGAGCCTTATTCGAGATCGTACTAGAGGCATCGGCGTGTTGCAAGACGCTAACTGATGTGATCACACTATTAAGATATGTCCAAGTGGGAGCTGTTAGTTTATGAACATAAATTAATAGTGGTGTGTTAGGATCGAACTTGAGATCACAAGATTGCATACTTTATGTATGAAGAGGAAAGTGATAGTGTGAATTATTGGAAAGTCAAGAAAGTACCGGAATCCCTTCTAGGGATCTAGAACCGATCGGCCAAGTACAAAGGCACCTCCTTTGTGCCTTGAACTCCAAGTAATCTCCACTATATAAGCAAACTCAAGGATTCATTGTTTCCTACACTTGTACACACAATAATGTTGAGTTTTCTCTTTTCTTTTCTTGTCCTAAATCGATCAAACAATCCCTAATCTTTAGGGATTTGATTTTTGTCTTCAATATTTTTTTGTTATTCAATTACTTGCATAATCTTTTACTTGAATTAGTACGTGTGTACAAGAACGTGATATAACCACACTATTGGTTATATCTTGGATTGAATAACAAAAAGGTAAGGAGTTATTCTTATAATCCACATAAACCCTAATTAGGGTTCTTGAATTGAAGATTCAATTGATTCTTGTTCGAGCTAGAATCACAAAGGTACGTTCACCATTTATTATTAATTAATTAATTACATGTTATATGATCTTGTTATAACGCTTCCGCATATGCTTACTTGATGTTATTGGTTTATTTATATGCTGCTCACGGTTCCTATAACACGGGGGGTAATTCTTACCAACCGCAAGGGGACCGTAATCTTTTAAGCTATCGTTCCAACAATTTTCTCGGACCTCCCGGTTTTAACCAAAATCAAAACCGTAACTCGAATCAGAATTTTAACCAAGGTCAAAACTCAAATTTCCAAAACCCGAACCAAAATCAAGGCCAGTTTAATCAAAACAATTTTCAAAATGGCAATCAAAATCAAGGTTTTCAGGGAAATTTTCAAAGAAACCAGAATCAAGGAAATTACAATCAGGGTAATTTCAATCAGAGAAACAATTTTCAGGGTAACAACAATCAAAATCAAGGGAATTTTCAAAACAATCGTGTTCAAAATCCTCCTCAAAACGTTGTTCTACCCTCGTCTTCCTCCGATGAAGTGCTAAAACAATTCATGAAAGCACAAGAGGAAACGAATCGGTTATTGATCAGCAAGATCTCTGAGCTTCAGAAGTCTTTAAATGATCGACCCTCGGGCCCGGGTACACTACCGAGCAACACGATCGCTAACCCGAGGGGCGATGTCAAAGCGATCACTACCCGAAGTGGGGTATCTTACAATGGACCCTCGATTCCTTCTACCTCTTCTCCTCCTACTAAGGTAGCGGAACGTGAACCTGAGGTTACCACGGACACGGTACTTCCTACTAATAACGGAGGTATCAACAACGTCCACCCTCAAGTTGTCCCGGTCCCGGCTCGTAAGCCGAAAGTTGTATTTGATCCCCCTGTGAGTTCTGATGAAATCCCAAAGAATGATCCTAAGCCTTCAATTCCATATCCTTCACGTTTGAATGATCAAAAGAACCGCAAAAAAGCTAACCATCCGATGGAAAAATTTTATCAAATTTTCCAAGAATTACACTTTGATATTAGCTTCGCGGACACTCTTCTTCTCATGCCTAAGTTTGCTTCAACAATCAAAAATCTGATAAGCAACAAAGAAAAACTATGTGAGATGGCAAAAACTCCTCTTAATGAGCATTGCTCAGCAGTGCTCTTGAAAAAGCTTCCCGAAAAGCTTGGAGATCCCGGGAAATTTCTCATTCCTTGTATTTTCCCGGGGATGGTTGAATGCTTTGCCTTGGCCGATCTCGGCGCAAGCATTAACCTGATGCCTTACACAGTCTGGAAAAGACTCTCTCTTCCTGCTCTCACTCCGACCTGCATGACACTCGAGCTTGCAGACCGTACTATATCCCGTCCTCTCGGCATTGCCAAAGATATCTTCGTGAAAGTAGGAAAATTCCATTTTCCGACAGATTTCGTGATTGTTGATTTCGATGTTGACCCAAGAGTTCCTCTCATTCTCGGGAGGGGATTCTTAAGAAGGGGTCGTGCTTTAATCGATGTATTCGAAGAAGAAATCACTCTACGTGTTGGTGGCGAAGCCATCACATTCAATCTTGATCAGACTTCAAGATACTCCTCCAACTATGACGCTGAAACAGTTGACCGCATTGACATCATCGACGTTGCGTCTGAGGAGTATTCTCAAGAAGTCCTTGGTTTCTCATCCAGTGGCAGTCTTTCTACTGACCCTGTCATTTCCGACTCTTCCCCTTCCCTCACTCCGTTTGAGGGAAGTGACTTCCTTCTGGAAGAGGTCGAGGCTTTTCTTGCTCAGGATAGCTCAATCCCAAGTGGGGTTGATGAAAACTATCTTGACCCGGAGGGGGACATTCTTCTCCTTGAAAGATTGTTAAATGACGATCCTTCACCCTCTCCGTCTCCAAAAATACTTCATAAAGCGGAAGTCAAAAATGTTGAAATAATTGAAGACTTTCCCGAGGTTGAGCTCAAGGACTTGCCTCCTCATCTAGAATATGCATTTCTGGAGGGTGATAATAAATTGCCCGTCATTTTTGCTAAAGACTTAAAAGATGAGGAAAAGGCAGCACTTCTAAAGGTTCTTAAAGCAATCAACCAAGCAATTGCTTGGAAACTCTCCGACATTAAGGGCATAAGCCCGGACTTTTGTACACACAAAATCTTAATGGAGGATGACTTTAAGCCAGCAGTGCAACAACAGAGAAGGGTAAATCCCAAAATCCACGAAGTTATCAAACAAGAAGTTCTTAAACTTCTTGATGCGGGATTGATTTATCCTATATCTGACAGTCCTTGGGTTAGCCCAATTCATTGTGTTCCTAAAAAGGGTGGCAGTACCGTTGTCACCAACGAGGATAACGAGTTGATTCCAACTCGTTTGGTCACGGGTTGGCGATTATGTATTAACTATCGAAAGTTAAATGAAGCCACCCGTAAAGACCATTTTCCTCTCCTTTTTATGGACCAGATGCTTGAAAGACTTGCGGAAAATGAATACTACTGCTTCCTCGATGGTTTTTCGGGTTACTTCCAAATCCCCATTGATCCCCAGGATCAAGAGAAGACTACCTTCACATGCCCCTACGGAACTTTTGCTTACAGACGTATGCCTTTCGGCTTATGTAATGCACCAGGCACGTTCCAGAGGTGCATGATGTCTATTTTTTCCGAAATGATCGGGAAAACCATGGAGGTATTCATGGATGACTTTTCAGTCATCGGGGATTCATTCCAGTCTTGCCTCTCCCACTTGGAACAGATGCTTAAACATTGCAAAGAAACGAATCTAAGTCTCAACTGGGAGAAGAGCCACTTTATGGTCAAGGAGGGCATTGTCCTCGGCCATAAATTTTCAAAAAACGGGATTGAGGTTGACAAAGCCAAAATCGATGTCATTGCTAAATTACCTCATCCCACCACCGTAAAAGGTGTTAGGAGCTTTTTGGGTCATGCCGGCTTCTACCGTAGGTTTATCCAAGATTTCTCTAAGATTGCCCGGCCTATGACCCATCTCCTCGAGAAGGATGCTCCTTTCATCTTCTCTCCTGAGTGCATCGAAGCTTTTGAAACATTAAAGAAAAAGCTTACCGAGGCACCAATTCTTGTTGCCCCCGATTGGGACCTACCTTTTGAGCTTATGTGCGATGCTAGTGATTTTGCTATAGGTGCGGTCTTGGGGCAACGAAAAGCAAAATACTTTCAGCCTATACACTACGCAAGCAAAACTATGACCGAGGCTCAAGGTCATTACACCACCACTGAAAAAGAACTCCTAGCTGTGGTGTATGCCTTTGAGAAATTCCGGCCATACTTGATCCTGACCAAATGCGTGGTGTATACGGATCACTCGGCTTTGAAGTACCTATTTGCAAAGCAAGATGCAAAGCCGAGGCTTCTCCGTTGGGTTCTCCTCCTCCAAGAATTTGATATCATTATCCGTGATAAAAAAAGGAGCTGAGAACCTTGCTGCTGATCATCTCTCACAATTAGAAAACCCTCATCAGGATGTGTTCGAGAAAAAGGAAATAAATGAAACATTTCCTCTCGAAACACTCAATGCGGTTGCTTTTCGTGGTGACTCTACTACCCCATGGTTTGCCGACTTTGCAAATTACCATGCGGGTAACTTCATCGTTAAGGGGTTGACGTCCCAACAGAAGAACAAATTCTTCAAAGACGTTAAACATTACTTCTGGGACGACCCCTTTCTCTTCAAAATCTATGCCGATCAAGTCATCAGGCGATGTGTATACGGACAGGAAGCCGCTGATATTCTCAAGGCTTGCCATGCTGGACCCACCCGGGCCACCATAGTCCTAACTACACCGCCAAAAAGGTGTTTGATTCCGGTTTCTACTGGCCCACGATCTATAAGGATGCCCACGAGTTAGTCAAAGCTTGTGATGCTTGTCAGCGTCACGGGAATATTTCACAGAAGAACGAAATGCCACAAAATGCCATTCAAGTTTGTGAAATCTTTGACGTCTGGGGCATTGATTTTATGGGGCCATTCCCATCTTCTCGTGGAAACAAGTATATTCTCGTGGCTGTTGACTATTTGTCAAAATGGGTTGAGGCTAAGGCCTTACCCACTAACGATGCCCGAGTTGTTGTGAAATTTCTGAAATCCCTCTTTGCTCGTTTTGGAACTCCACGTGCCATCATTAGTGATCGCGGCACTCACTTTTGCAATGATCAATTCGCAAAAGTTATGCTTAAGTACAGTGTTAATCATCGTCTTTCTACCGCATATCACCCATAAACAAGTGGGCAGGTGGAGGTTTCCAACCGTGGTATAAAGCGGATTCTTGAGAGGACAGTATGTGAAAACCGTGCTTCCTGGTCGGATAAACTAGATGATGCACTCTGGGCCTTCCGTACAGCTTACAAAACACCCATCGGGTGTACTCCATACACGCTTGTATACGGGAAGGCGTGTCATTTACCGATCGAGCTCGAGCACAAAGCCTACTGGGCCTTGAAACATGCTAACTATGACCTTCATAAAGCGGGTGATCACCGTAAGGTTCAACTCAATGAATTAAACGAACTTCGTGATCAAGCCTACGAGAACTCTTTGATCTACAAAGAAAAGACAAAGAAGATTCACGACTCTAAGATTAAGAACCGCGTTTTCAACGTCGGTGACAGAGTCCTTCTTTTCAACTCAAGATTAAAGATCTTCTCGGGGAAATTAAAAACCCGATGGACTGGACCATTCACTAATGCTAAAGTTTATCCATACGGGACTGTTGAGTTATCTCAACCCGAAGGTCCCAACTTTAAAGTGAATGGTCATCGTTTGAAACATTATTTTGGAGAGGACATACCACCCATGGTTGTCCCGGATCTCCAAACTTTCCCCATGGACCAATAAATTCGGGGATCGAGTCAAGCTAGTGACTCGGTGAACAAAAATTAGCAACATATATGGGTTTTCACCCGTATTTTTGACTTCTTTCTACTTTCTACCACTCTAGTGTGGGGGAGTGGCCGTCCCCCACCTTTTGAAAAGTAAATATGTATATAAAGCTTTCAGTTCAAAAAAAAAATTGAAAAAAAAATGATGAAAAATGTTTATATGTACAGATAAATAAAGTGAAAAATAAAATCGATATTTCCACAGTCAGATTCGAATATTAGCTTTTTCTGTTCAGAGATTCGGCATAATAGCCGGGACTTTGAATATTGAGGACAATATTCAATTCTAGTGTGGGGGGGGGGGGGGGAATTCTTACGAATTTTATCACAAAACTTTCTAAGTACCCCCATTTTTTTAGGCCTAAATTTTTCAAAATTTTTTTCACTTTATTTCAAAATTTTTGTGGTAATCAGTCCGCCAAAGTCTAAATGACAAATGGATTGGCTAGTCCAGGAGCAAACGGCTCTTGGTAAAGACATCTCAAATCCGTTTATGGCTTGCAATTTGCCCAAAATTGTATGGTTCCTCAACTCCCCATATCCCATAAAGCAAATGAGTTGGCTAGCCCACAAGATTATGGCTTATGGTAAAGGCCGTGGAAAATCCATAATTGGTAATCAGCTCACCAAGATGTTGACTTACTCCATCAAGATGCTGGCTAGTCCAGAAGCAAACGGCTTTTGGTAAAGACTAATCAAATCCGTTGACAGCTGGTGGTTTGCTCAAAATCACACGGTTATAAGGTGTGCCACAGTTCTTACACCTGGCTACTCCAGAAGTGATGGCTTTTGGTAAAGAGTTTTTCAAATTCTCAAAAGATTGCTAGGGACTAGCAATGTTTTAGTGTGGGGGATTGATGAGTGTGTAAATACTCATCATTTTTACCTTTTCTGAGCTGCCAAAACATCTAAAAACACTCAATATTGAATCAAAATAGTGAAAATATCCCAGGAAAGTGTTTTACATGTTTCAAATGCAAAAATATCAAAAACAGATGAAAAACGCATAAAGTTTGCAAAATTGGCAGTTTTAGTCTCTCAACTTTCAAAAGTTGTCAAATCTAGTCCCTGGTTATTTTAAAAACTTGAAAAAGTCACCAAAGGTCCTTTAAATCAAAAAGTAACATAATTAGTCCTTTGGTGCAAAGTTTCACAAAATGTCAAGTTTAGTCCCTGAACTTTGAAATTTGTCAAAAATGGTCCTTGGGATATTAAAAACTTTAAGAAAAACAAATTTTGTCCTTGCACTAACCTTTTATGGCAGGATTGGTCCTTGGTGGAAAGTTTGGTGAATATTACACAAATGGTCCCTGAAGATTGAAAGTTTGGCAGTTTTAGTCCCTGGTGGAAATTAAATGGAAAAATCATGCCAGGACCTTATACTACTCATAGTTTGGCAAAATACACCCTTGGGAACACTTTGGAAAATTGCCATTTCACACCCCTCAACTTTCGGAGAATTGCAAAATTAGTCCTTGTGAATTATCATAAACCAAACCGGACTAATAATACTATTACTCCTATAAGCCTAGTCCAATCCAACTCCCAAAGCCCAATCCCATCCCTTATCCTAGGCCTATGCAAACCAGCCCACACCAAAATAATAACACCGGGTCAAAGTTTGACCCCCTCGGTCAAACGTGGTCAAACACCCCCTTTCCCTTTTCCCTCTCAACGAAAACCGCCAACAAAACCACCTGGTTTCACCCCCACCATCACCACTTGCTGGTCAATTCACCACCGCCCAACCCACCTTCTCCTTATATCACCTCAGCATTAAATGCACAACCCCCCTTGCCTGAAACAGTCTAAAACCCACATACTAACTCTTCCCGCCAAAAACACGTGTCGATTGATTAAAGGGTTGCAGTGATCCAATGGCTTCAAATTGTGATAGGAAATGATCAGAAGAGTGAAAGAACCCTAATGGGCATCTATAAAAGGAAGAAGGAAGCAAGGATTATAGTGTGTAGTTTATTAAGTAATTCTTAGTGTCGAATTAAGTTTAGTTTTAAAAATCAGTTGTAATTGTCTTAATTCAGGCATTGTAGCAGCTTAATTATTGTACTTTCAATCTTTTTAAGTTATAAAATTCCAAGGTTCAAGTATGTTTTGTGTTATTGCCATTTTCTCAATTTCTGCATTTCTTAATAAGTCTGATTGTCACTTATATCAAGCTTCATGGATTGAGATAGGACACTTAGGTTACCATAAAGCTCATTGAAGCTTTTAGAGACTTTAAAACTCAGTTATACTAGAAAAAGATCAAAAAGATAAAAAAGTCAAACATAGTCAACTGTGGTGTTTTGATTTTTATTTCAGGTATTGAGGAGCATTGAAGAGCAAGTTTGGAGTTGGATTTGGCCTATCTAAGGATAGGCATCATTAGGAAAACTCCTTGTTCATGCTAGGGGTGTCTTGTAAGAAATTGCTTATTTAATTTTTCCTCTAAAAGTTTAGTTTCTAATTACTTGCTTGTAATTGCTAAACTGAGTTTGCTTGTGCTTATTGGTTGTTGTTTAAGTGATTTTCAGTTTAGTATTCATAACTTGTTTGTTAGAATATTTAGTTACTTAAAATCTTAGAGTTAACTGTCAAATTAGCTTAAGTGTTAAACTTGTTTGATTGTAGTGGTATTCTGTCTTTAAGTGCTTAAACAAGTTTCCCTAGTCATAATTAGTAGTTGGAATCAAGTTTATAAACCCTAGTACCTCATAGATTTGAAAAACACAAAACAGCCAACACAAAAGGGGTGTTTGGTTGATGGTATTTTGCTGTGTTATTGTTGTCCATTATTGCAAAACTTGGTTTTAGTAAGTCTCTTATGTTCATATAAGCTCAGTTTTACCACCATTTGGGTCAATTTTTATTCAATAGTCAAAATCCATTGCCAAATCCCTTGACAGTTAACTGTCAAGGACTTGAGACCCACAATCCATCTTTATCAGTACATGAGTTGTTAGGTTAGCTTAATTTGACTTTATTTCAGCTTATAATTTCAGTTTCAGTCATTAAATTAAGCACAAAATCCATTTTAGTCAACTCTCCAAGTTTTATCAAAAAGTCAAAATATTGCATCTCAGATTTTTCCAAATATTCAAGTAATTTTCATGATTTATGTGATTAGAGTTAGGATCTGAAACTTGTTGTAGATATAGTCTATTAGCTCTTCTCTAAGTCTCACACTTGTTTGATTTTTGGTGATTTTTGTGTGGGTCCCACAGACCCTTGAACTGAGTTGCAGGGCAAGTTATTGCCCTGTGCATCAGCAGTCCATATCATCACCACCACTTTGGTGGCTGTTGTAGACCAACCCAGTGGGCCCCAGAGGTTGAATTTGGTTTTTCCCAACCCCCCTCCTACCAGGGAACAAGGATTGACCATTTGTTTGACCTAGATCCTAGTGGACCCCACCTGGATTTGTTACCAAAGTCTGTCCCCAATCTGTGTTAAGTTTCAGTTGCAAAAGTGCTTATTTCATTCCAAACAGCTTAATTGTGATCATTGCTTGCTATTTTCAGCTTATTTAAGTTTGTTTAACTTATTTGTATCAAGTTTCATCATTGTGGACCCCACCCAAAGTCATTTGTGCTTATTTGCTTGATCAGTCAACAAAAGTCAAACTGCTTAAGTTTAGGGGGTGCATACTGCTTATTTATAAGCTATTTCAAAAGTGTTTTCACAAACGTTTTCTATTTTCAGTAGTTAAGTAAGTTTGTAAAAGAAAAACCAAGAAAATCCAAATTTAAATTAAGTGATAGTTTCTATTTAATTCAATTTATCTTTTAATTTTCATTTTTAGATTTTTTTTAAGCACTTAGTTTTTTTATATCTTTATTAATTACCTTATATAGTAAAGTAATTTTAGTAAATTTTTCAAATTTTTATTTTGCCATTTAGTATTTATTAGATTTAATCTTAGTTTTATTAGTAATTAGTTAATAATTAAATTTTAAATAGCATATTTAGTTTTTATAAACAAAACTTAGTTTTTATATTTTTCCTAGCTCTAATATAATATAATAGACTTTTAGAAAATAAATTTTTAGTTTCTACTATTCATTTTCAATTTTTCTTATTTTAACTATTCAAATTAGATTTAAAGTAATTAAAAGGTAATTAATTAATGGATTAGCCTTAAACATAATTTTTAGAAGTTTTTATAATTTTTTAGGATTCCTGTGATGGTTAAGTAATTTTATAAATTTTCTCTTAATTTTCTAAGTTAATTTAGTATTAATATTAGTTTAAATTAGTTATAATAGTTTAATTAAGTTAAATAGTTTTTAATTAATATAAAACTAATAAAAAGACAAAAATATTTGTTTTCATTTTTTATACTTTCTTCAAGTTCTAATTAAGGTTTAGAAATTATTTTTGCAAGTTTTTAGGTTAATTTGTAACATTTGTCATTTTAAGTTAATTTAAATTAGGTTTTAAATTAGATTTTAAATAGTTTTATTAATTAAATAATATTTATATAGTAAAATAATCATTTTAATAATTTCATTTTCAATTTCAATTTTCTTTTAATTTTAAGTTTCAAAAGTTTCAAAAGCACCCCCTGTAGTTTGTTAATTACCAAATCCCACTTTTCTGTCTGATCGCGTGAATCTGAATTGTGAATTTGTGCATATACTTGTATATCTGAATTTTTTGAATATTATATCTGTGTACAAATACCAAAATAACAGTAGCAGAATCAATTCCTTATCATCTGGGCAACTGTCCTCAGTGCCACTCACTTACAAACGATTTCAAAATACACCATTTCAATCTCGCTGGGACTTTAACGACCCGGGAACACACTATACTATCCACGGAGTATTGGGATAAGCTGTTTTTGACTAGTTGACCTTGGTCAATTATATCTAACGGGTTAGCCCCAATCAAGAAGCAAATTAGGACAATATATGATCAAATATACACAATTTCATAAATCATTAGTTCTAACTGAACCAGCACCACCACATCTACCTTCATTTGACTAGAACCACCACCACCTCTAACTATAAATGCACCCTTTCCCTGATTAGAATTAGCACCACCACCTCTAAGTGTAACTGCACCTCTACCCTGATCTGAAGTAGAACCACCATTACCTCTAACTCTAACTACACCCCTACCCTGATTAGAACTAGCACCACCGGCTCTAACTATAAATACACCCCTACCTTTACCGGAGCTAGAAAGACCATCTCTAAACGTGAAATCTGGCAATACCTTGGGGACTAACATGTATTTTACTCTTTATTTTTTTTACATGGAGCTAGAACAATTAGATGTAAAGACTGCATAAATTCACGGTGACCTTGAGGAAGAAATTTATGTGAGCCCATTGTTCAAGGCAAAGAAGACTACATGAATCTCCAAACATCTTTCTATGGTTTGAAACAGCCGCTGAGATAATGGTAAGAGATTTGACATCTTTATGGTAAATTAGGGTTTTAGTAGAAGTGTTTATCATTGTTGTGTCTATCATAAAAAGATAGTGTCTGGATCACTTATCTACTTTCTCTTGTACGTTGATGATTTGCTCGTAGCAGCTAAAGACATAGACGATGTTAATAATTTGAATATTCTTCTCAATACATAATTTGATATGAAAGATTTTGGAGCAACTCGCAATTTTTTTGGTATGGAAATAATTCGAGATCGAAAACATGCTAAGCTTTTCTTATCACAGAAAAGCTATATTGAGAAAATCATTTCTTGTTTTCGCATTATTTCGGCAAAATCAGCAAATACTCCTTCCTCGGCAAATTTTCGTTTATCTAGTGCTTGTCCACCTCAGAGTGAAACACAGATAGAGTATATGTCCTAAATACCCGATGCTAGTGCTATAGGGAGTTTGAAGTATGTTATTGTTTGCACAAGGTCGAATATAGCTCACTTGATGACTGTTGTGTCACGATATATAGCTCATCCTGGAAAAGAGCGTTGGAATGCGGTGAAACACATTTTTCGTTATTTGAAAAGAAAATATGATGTTGGTCTCATTTACGGTGGTGAACGTGAATATGTGGTTGCCGGATACCTCAGTTTTGTATTATGCGATGGATTTTGATGCTAGAAGATATTTGACATATTATGTTTTTACTATTGGAAATTCAGTTGTAATGGAAAGCTACATTACAATCATCGGTATACGGAACGCGCTACCTCATTGCGTAATTCAACTTTTTAATATATCAAGAAAAAATAAATAATAATCGCATTAAGGATAGAGGCATAAATAATACTAACATGAAAAACTTGTGAAAAATTATGTATTATAAAAGTCCACTATTTTTGGTAAAAAGTACAAAAATCATTTAAAATCATCAAACTAGCCATAAATTTGGGTAAAAAGTCCAAGACTAAAAATACTGATATTAGTAACCGTCCATCAATGTCTTTATCTAATTCGGTAAAAAGTACAAAAATCATTTAAAAGCATCAAGCTTGCCATAAATTTTGGGTAAAAAGTGCAAAACTAAATACTAATATTAGTAACCGTCCATCAATGTCTTTATCTAATTCTCACAAAATTCCAAACTTAAAAAGAATATGACTTACGTATGCTCATGGTCTCACTTCTCCTATTTAATGCTTCTTCTGAACTTCAGGTTCTCACACCATTCTCAGTTCATTGTTAACCAAAGGTACAATCGATTGATCACTAGATTGTTTGAGTTTTTGTATTCATTCCCGATTTCTTACTGCATTTGTCTTGTTCATTTTATATTATTTTGTACCTAGGATATGGAAGGTAAACAAGAAATTCCGTTGCTTCAGCAATCTCCTCAACCTCAAGAGTCTCCAAGGCTAGACCCTCTTCTGATAGGATACTATTGTCTCGGGGTGATATTATTCACATTCGGTATAAACACAATTTTCACTGTTAACACATTATGCGTAGTATATTCTTTCATTATTCTTTTTGCATATATGTAGATGTTGATCAGTAATATAATTTAGTTACGTGATGGCCTTTCTTTTGCGTTCATTACTATATGCTTGTTGAGATATATCTAGCTAGCTAGTTCATGAAGGTTTGGATGCGTTGCATTCACCTGCGAGGATCCATAATTTTCCTTTTTGATCTAACCAGCCTATAGTATAAGGGGTTTCCGTCTTCAGAAGAAATCATTTTGTTACTTATTATTTCTTAACAACCAACTGATGACATTTAGCAAACGTACTGTTAATATATTTTCTTATTTATTACTGTAAATTATTAGTAGATCGACTAAGCAAACTTAATTGGACTCCTCATCTTTTTCACTTTGAATGTTGCTAAATTTGCTAGACAATATTATGTATTCTTTTTAAAACATGTTTTGACTCACTCAACTTGTGCGGTATTCACTAGACATGGCACATATGGGGCACATTTAATAATGCCCTGTTTTTGTTAATCCCATGGATGCGAGAGCTGCAGATTTAAAATATTTACTGTATAATTTGCTACTACAAATGGTTAAGAGATAAGACATAGTGTTATTAACTGAGGTGTTACTATTTTATGTTCTAAACTCGTACATGTAACGCAACTTATGTTATATATGTCATCTTATAGCATTCATGATCGCTGTGTTTGGGCCCATTAGCATGGTTACTTTCCGAGTTGGTGCGGGTTCTTCTCATCTGATAAAAGTAGCAGTTCCCTACTTTATACAGTCGATCATTGTAAGATTTTGATGCTCTTATAAGGTAGTTTTGAACTGTATTAATAACATTGTTTTGTATTATAACCGTGTTCTTGCGTTCAATTAGGCGGAAAAAGTCCCTTACAAGGATATTGAGCCAATTCTGTACATGCTCAACAAAGAACCACCTTTAGATGAAATACGTACATGGTCAGATACATATTACGCATCACCAGTGGCTGGCCGTATAGCTGAGGCAAGTTGTATTATTTTCATCTTATATTCTAATAATGTCCAAAATAATGCTAATAATTCTTTTCAGACCATGTGCCACAGGATTGGTTGTATTTCTTGAATAAGGGGTCTGAAATGGACATTTTTTATAGTGTTCCTAGCTCTTCATCATTGCTTCTTACTATAACTCGAGGTATTTCATTACCTGAAAATGGCAATGCGTTTTGTTGCACATTATCATCATGTTGACAAATTTTTATCATATATAATTAATCTGCAGTATTTTAAATCGCAGATCATGAAGATCCTCCTGTGTATTACCCTTTTTTCATGTTTCATCAGCGGCATGGGAACATCATTCGTGGTAAGAATGAAAGTTTTCACGGTTAGTCCGTTATATACTGTTAATATTTTGGTACTTATTTTAAAATTTAAATTGTGTCTGGCAAGGAAACGGCGTGATCCACCAGGAAATTCTGCGATCTGGTAGGTATCGGATTGGGGTAGCAAGCTTAGATTCACGGGTGGAGGTAATATTATTTTACTCGTATAATTAAGTATTTTTAAGGGATTGCTTGGTTTTAAATAATCCAATATTATTAATATTAAGAGATGAAGTTACTTGGTGAATGTCAGAATCAACAGAAAGTGAGAATTTCATTTCCGTTCTAATTTACTTGACCTAACAATGATAAGCTATTAGCATTCTCGATTCCTGTCAAGCCAACTAATGATGTTGCCTTGTAGTTGTATGTCTTGGCTAAATTAGGATGTTCCTGGTTAGAGGTTTATACCAGTCACTTACATCTAACCATGCAATTGAACAGGTCCAATTGAACATCACTGCAAGAGCATTAATATATAATACAAGTGAGGCTCGCGACATGTGTATGGTGGCTCAAGGTCAATGTAGTCTTCCTGTGCTGTTTGGCGCAGAAAGTTATGCTGTTTTGACTACTCAACTGAAACAGGCAAGTGCATCATGGGCTATTTAGCATCACTTATGTTTATTAAGCAGCTAATGAGTACCTAAATTCTGCTCCATTAATCTTAGATCAAACCCATCCAATAGTAGAATAAAATTTACTGTCCAAAATGACTTGCATCACAATCATACTCCAAAATGTATCTGTCAAATGAAATTCAGGAGTTGATTTTGTGTTGTGCGATGAGATATATAATTGATCATAATGACCTGAAAAAGATATTAGGAATCTATTCGGCTCACGCTATATATAAGGATATTTAATTAAATCTTTGTAATCTCATTAGTAGATTGATATCATACTTATCTGATAGTATTCTAAAATTAGCTCTGCCGGTTTTGTCATCAATGATAACTTCCTTCGAACTCTATAAAGTTAGTACGGTCTATCACGTATATTTCCATTTTAGAAGTTGTTGTTCACAAATCTACTTCTGATTTCTTAGGGCACATCTGATGGTGAATGGTATGTGAAATTGAGCTATCAACCTCGCTGGAATGCATATTTTGGGGGCATTGGTACAAGTTTACGTTCCTTCTATTAGTTAAGAATAGTTAATTTGCTTATAAGTGGAATATTTATCCATACTCATATTTCGTTCCCCTTTGTTTCTTGTAGTTTTAGTTATCATAATCATGTATGCGGCTATCTGCGTCTTCAAAATCTCCATCATAATTATATGCGGACTCGTTAATAGGTGGCCATATTTCTTCAAAAGATCTTTGCTTCCATGAACCTTTCATCGATGGCATCTGAATTATTTATGAATAGTATTTCTTAAAAACCATGAAGATAAATGATTGTATTCTCGATAATTAAATAGTTTTATGCATCAGTTTATAGTCTCTATGAATTTTCAAGTATCTTTGAGATATAATTGGGCTATAGATTTTGGAAGAAAGAGCGACATTAAGATAATGTTGGTTATCTGAAAGGGTTCTATGTGTGTAATGGAAAGGGGGCAAATCATGGGCAAGGTGTGTAATTTGTCACGTACTCAAACCATAACCCAGACTCCTGTTGTCCTTCCGAGTTTCTCATTGAGTGCTTGATGTTATGATGCACTCCAATACCGGTAGAGGTCCTCCCCAAAGGGGAATTGAACACTATCCAAATGCTCTCTAAAATCTAATCAACAGAACTACCACTATATATATATATATATATATATATATATATATATATATATATATATATATATATATATGGACTTTATTTTCAGAATCCTGTTAAGTGCGGGAACTGCGAGAACTCTAATTTTGCATTAAAAAACATGCATGTTCATATAAAACATGTATGTTTTCTTACATACACCTTCATACACATACCTGCGTAACATACATGTTCATATAAAACCATTTTGCATTGATATGTTGCACTTAACAAGGTTTTATATGAACATGTTTGTTATGCAAGTATGTGTATTAAGGTGTATGTAAGAAAACATACATGTTTTATATGAACATGCATGTTTTCTAATGCAAAATTAGAGTTCTCGCAGTTCCCGCACTTAACAGGGTTCTGAAAATAAAGATACAATATATATATATATATATATATATATATATATATATATATATATATATATATATATATATATATATATATATATATATATATATATATATATATATATATATATATATATATATATATATATATATATATATATATATATATATATATATATATATAAGTTCGTGTGTCCGCAGCGTTCTATTCATGTTTTCACGTAAGAAAATCATGTTCTAAATGTGTCAAATTAGTTAAAGTAAAAATGTAATCGATCATTAGATTTTCATGATCTTTTGACCATAATTTATTTTGGGAATGTTGATTTGGAAAATTGAATAAGCAGGAAAATGGATCGGATATGAATCACGTGTAGACAATGTCATATGTTTAAGGAATTTATATTTGTAGACAATTGGGGGGGGGACTAACAAGAACCTAGAATGTGGCTAGAAGAAATGATTATAATTACATATTTAGTTTAAGGATACATTTATAAGGATCACAAGTCCAACCAATGCAATTTGATGACGATTTTTTTTTTTTTTTTTACTACTATAGATACTAATTATAGAAAAACGTTTGATGTGCTAAGGATGAGGTCTTTGTTGAATCGTTTTATATCAAAGATTGAAATTTTTCTGAACGGTGAAATAACCTAAAGAGTGGATCTAACCACCATCTCAGAATACTTGATGCTTGTGGCAGTTATACTATTTCAAGAGGTTTCAATATGCTGGTGTTGCATAACCCACACCAATGAAGAACATTTTCCCAATTGATGGAGATATATGTTAGAGTGAATAAAAGTTGTTCTTCAGTCTTGATAACAGTGTCACAAATTGGGCAGCGGACACTGTCCAAATTAATACCTTAGAAGTCGAATGCCAGGGATCGTAGGAAGCCTCATATTGGCAATTCACCATAAAAGGATAATTTACATGCAATGAATGAATTTGATTCCAGTGTATAAGAACCAAATAAGTGAGGGCAAACTGAATGATTGTGAGTTATCAATCTTGTACCCCAACGTCTGTAAGGAAAAGTTGGCTAAGAAGGTAGTTCAGTCCCTGACAGTGAATTCGGCTGGACAATGCCTTTGACGTCGTCACTCAAGGCCGTCTCCACACACTGAGCAGTCATGATTCAGTGACCACGTCACAGATGCCAGTCACGTGCTAAAATTTGTCTTTTTTCTTCGTTCTTCATCCAATCAAGCCAGAACTTGTACTTTTCCAGCATTTGCTCTCCCAAGTACCTAAAACTTAAATGGAAGCAAATTAGGACAATATATGATATAATATACACAATTTCATAGGCTAAATAACCCCTAAAAAGCGTATTAAATTACACCTCATCAATTCTAACTCCATCACCTCTCATTCTCTCAATATAATTACACCCCTACCCTCACTAGAACTAGAACCCCCACTTTTTTTTTTTTTTCTTCTAACTGGACCCAACACCACCACCTCTACCCTCATTTGAACTAGAACCACCATAACCTCTGACTATAAATGCACCATTTCCCTGATTAGAACTAGCACCACCACCTCTAAGTGTAACTGCACCTCTACCCTGATCTGAACTAGAACCACCATTACCTCTAACTGTAAATGTACCCCTACCCTGATGAGAACTAGCACCACTACATCTAACTGTAACTACACCCCTACCTTTGCTGGAGCTAGAAAGACCACCTTTAAACATGAAATATGGCAATACCTTGGGGACTAACATGTATTTTACTCTTTATTTTTATTTTTTTACTTAGAGTTAGAACAATTTGATGTAAAGACTACATAAATTCACGGTGACCTTGAGGAAGAAATTTATGTGAGCCAACCTGAAGGTTTCATTGTTCAAGGCAAAGAAGACAACGTGAATCTCCAAAAATCTTTCTATGGTTTGAAACAGCCGTTAAGACAATGGTATAAGAGATTTGACAGCTTTATGGTAAATTATGGTATTTGTAGAAGTGCTTATCATTGTTGTGTCTATCATAAAAAGATAGCGTCTGGATCACTTATCTACTTACTCTTGTATGTTTATGATTTGCTCGTAACAGCTAAAGACATAGACTATGTTAATAAGTTGAAGATTCTTATTAATACATAGGCTATGTTTGGCGCAGAGCTTTTTGGGGTGATGAGCGGTGAGCAATGAGCTTTTTGATTTTTAATTTTCGTTTGTCAGAATAGCGGTGAGCTTTGCTATTTTTTAGGAAAGGTCATTTTTTTGAATGCTTCTTTAAGAAGCTGTGAGCAGTGAGCTGTGTCTACATCTCACAGCTACTGCTCACTGCTACCGCTCACGGCTACTTTTGCCAAACATAGCCTTAATTTGATATGAAGATTTTGGAGCAACTCGAAATTTTTTGGGTATGGAAATAATTCGAGACTGAAAACATGCTAAGCTTTTCTTATCACATAGAAGCTATATTGAGAATATCATTTCTCGCGTTCGCATTATTTTGGCAAAATCAGCAAATACTCCTTCCTCAGCAAATTGTCGTTTATCTAGTGCTTGTGCACCTCAGAGTGAAACACAGACAGAGTATATGTCCTAAATACAAGATGCTAGTGCTATAGGGAGTTTGATGTATGTTATTGTTTACACAAGGTCGAATATAGCTCACTTGATGAATGTCATGTCACGATATATGGCTCATCCTGGAAAAGAGCATTGGAATGCGGTGAATCACATTTTTCGTTATTTGAAAAGAACATATGATGTTGGTCTCATTTACGGTGGTGAACGTGAATATGTGGTTGCCGGATACCTCAGTTTTATATTATGTTGTGGATCTTGATGCTAGAAGATCTCTGACATATTATGTTTTACTATTGAAAATTCGGTTGTAATGGAAAGCTACATTACAACCATCGGTATATGGAACGCGCTACCTCATTGTGTAAATCCTTTAGGCCTTCTAAAAAAGAAATACTTAAAATTTAGTATTACAAGTTCTTAAGCTAAAAGTACAAATAATTAAAACATATTGTTTAATATAAAATACAATTACAATTTCTTAAGCTAAAAGTACAACTAATTAAAACACATTTTCTAACATTAAATACAATTTTTAAATAGAAATACTTAAAATTCAGCATTACAAGTTTTTAAGCCTAAAAGTACAACTAATTAGAACATATTTACTAACATTAATACAATACAAAACACTATTAATGTGGTCAAGATATTTAATGTAGTCAATTAATTAACTGGTTAATAATACAATTAATGCAGTTATTAAAACATCTTTTATATAAGAAATATAAATTATCAATCATATTGCACAACCAACTTAAACACAATTCCTGCATTAAATGTCACTAATACAAATAATAAAACACATTATACAAATATTCAAGCCCAAACGGGCAACAGGTCAAATGGGCTCGATCCTGAACGAGCACGGGCCAAACGGGCACGGGCCAACGGGCTAGAGCCCGAACGGTTTACAACTCCTAGCTATCACTTTTAACTTTTGATGGCGTTAACATATATTTTAAGGTATTCGCCGCTGCAACGCGATGATACCCTACTAGCATGTAATTATGTATTATAAAAGTCCACTATTTTCGGTAAAAAGTACAAAAATCATTTAAAAGCATCAAGCTTGCCATAAATTTGGGTAAAAAGTCCAAGACTAAATACTACGTAGTAATATTAGTAACCGTCCATCAATGTCTTTATCTAATTCGGTAAAAAGTACAAAAATCATTTAAAAGCATCAAGCTTGCCATATATTTTGGGTAAAAAGTGCAAAACTAAATACTAATATTAGTAACCGTCCATCTATGTCTTTATCTAATTCTCACAAATTCCAAACTTAAAAAGTAAATGGCTTACGTATGCTCATGGTTTCACTTCTCCTATTTAATGCTTCTTCTGAACTACAGATTTTTCTCACACCATTCTCAGTTCATTGTTAATCAAAGGTACAATCGATTGATCACTAGATTGTTTGTGTTTTTGTATTCATTCCCGATTTCCTACTGCATTTGTCTTGTTCATTTTTATATTATTTTGTACCTAGGATATGGAAGGTAAACAAGAAATTCCGTTGCTTCAGCAATCTCCTCAACATCAAGAGTCTCCAAGGCGAGACCCTCTTCTGATAGGATACTATTGTCTCGGGGTGATATTATTCACATTCGGTATAAACACAATTTTCACTGTTAACACATTATGCCTAGTGTATTCTTTCATTGTTCTTTTTGCATATGTGTAGATGTTGATCAGTAATATAATTTAGTTACGTGATGGCCTTTCTTTTGCGTTCATTACTATATGCTTGTTGGGATATATCTAGCTAGCTAGTTCATGAAGATTTGGATGCGTTGCATTCACCAGCGAGGATCCTTAATTTTCCTTTTTGATCTAACCAGCCTATATTATAAGGGGTTTCCGTCTTCAGAAGAAATCATTTTGTTACTTGAGATCATTAGGACGGCCAGGATTTGAAATCTTACAATGGTTCATTATTATTTCTTAACAACCAACTGATGACATTTAGCAAACGTACTGTTAATATATTTTCTTATTTATTACTGTAAATTATTAGTAGATCGACTAAGCAAACTTAATTGGACTCCTCATCTTATTTATTACTGTAAATTATGTATTCTTTTTAAAACATGTTTTGACTCACTCAACTTGTGCGGTATTCACTAGACATGGCACATATGGGGCACATTTAATAATGCCCTGTTTTTGTTAATCCCATGGATGCGAGAGCAGATTTAAAATATTTACCGTATAATTTGCTACTACAAATGGTTAAGAGTTAAGACATAGTGTTATTAACTGAGGTGTTACTATTTTACGTTCTAAACTCGTACATGTAACGCAACTTATGTTATATATGTCATCTTATAGCATTCATGATCGCTGTGTTTGGGCCCATTGGCATGGTTACTTTCCGAGTTGGTGCGGGTTCTTCTCATCTGATAAAAGTAGCAGTTCCCTACTTTATACAGTCGATCATTGTAAGATTTTGATGCTCTTATAAGGTAGTTTTGAACTGTATTAATAACATTGTTTTGTATTATAACCGTGTTCTTGCGTTCAATTAGGCGGAAAAAGTCCCTTACAAGGATATTGAGCCAATTCTGTACATGCTCAACAAAGAACCACCTTTAGATGAAATACGTACATGGTCAGATACATATTACGCATCACCAGTGGCTGGCCGTATAGCTGAGGCAAGTTGTATTATTTTCATCTTATATTCTAATAATGTCCAAAATAATGCTAATAATTCTTTTCAAACCATGTGCCACAGGATTGGTTGTATTTCTTGAATGAGGGATCTGAAATGGACATTTTTTATAGTGTTCCTAGCTCTTCATCATTGCTTCTTACTATAACTCGAGGTATTTTATTACCTGAAAATGGCAATGTGTTTTGTTGCACATTATCATCGTGTTGACAAATTTTTAGCATATATAATTAATCTGCAGTATTTTAAATCGCAGATCATGAAGATCCTCCTGTGTATTACCCTTTTTTCATGTTTCATCAGCGGCATGGGAACATCATTCGTGGTAAGAATGAAAGTTTTCACGGTTAGTCCGTTATATACTGTTAATATTTTGGTACTTATTTTAAAATTTAAATTGTGTCTGGCAAGGAAACGGCGTGATCCACCAGGAAATTCTGCGATCTGGTAGGTATCGGATTGGGGTAGAAAGCTTAGATTCACGGGTGGAGGTAATATTATTTTACTCGTATAATTAAGTATTTTTAAGGGATTGCTTGGTTTTAAATAGTCCAATATTATTAATATTAAGAGATGAAGTTACTTGGTGAATGTCAGAATCAACAGAAAGTGAGAATTTCATTTCGGTTCTAATTTACTTGACCTAACAATGATAAGTTATTAGCATTCTCGATTCCTGTCAAGCCAACTAATGATGTTGCCTTGTAGTTGTATGTCTTGGCTAAATTAGGATGTTCCTGGTTAGAGGTTTATACCAGTCACTTACATCTAACCATGCAATTGAACAGGTCCAATTGAACATCACTGCAAGAGCATTAATATATAATACAAGTGAGGCTCGCGACATGTGTATGGTGGCTCAAGGTCAATGTAGTCTTCCTGTGCTGTTTGGTGCAGAAAGTTATGCTGTTTTGACTACTCATCTGAAACAGGCAAGTGTATCATGCGCTATTTAGCATTACTTATGTTTATTAAGCAGCTAATGATACATAAATTCGGCTCCATTAATCTTAGATCAAACCCATCCAATAGTGGAATAAAATTTACTGTCCAAAATGACTTGCATCACAATCATACTCCAAATTGTATATGTCAAATGAAATTCAGGAGTTGATTTTGTGTTGTGCGATGAGGTATATAATAGATCATAATGACCGGAAAAAGATATTAGGAATCTATTCAGCTCACGCTATATATAAGGATATTTAATTAAATCTTTGTAATCTCATTAGTAGATTGATATCATACTTATCTGATAGTATTCTAAAATTAGCTCTGCCGGTTTTGTCATCAATGATCACTTCCTTTGAACTCTATAAAGTTAGTACGGTCTATCTCATATATTTCCATTTTAGAAGTTGTTGTTCACAAATCTACTTCTGATTTCTTAGGGCATATCTGATGGTGAATGGTATGTGAAATTGAGCTATCAACCTCGCTGGAGTGCATATTTTGGGGGCATTGGTACAAGTTTACGTTCCTTCTATCAAGAATAGTTAATTTGCTTATAAGTGGAATATTTATCCGTACTCATATTTCGTTCACCTTTGTTTCTTGTAGTTTTAGTTATCATAATCATGTATGCGGCTATCTGCGTCTTCAAAATCTCCATCATAATTATATGCGGACTCGTTAATAGGTGGCCATATCTCTTCAAAAGATCTTTGCTTCCATGATCGATGCATCTGAATTATTTATGAATAGTATTTGTTAAAAACTATGAAGATAAATGACTGTATTCTCGAGAATTAAATAGTTTTATGCATCAGTTTATATAGTCTTTATGAATTTTCAAGTATCTTTGAGATATAATTGGCGCTGTAATTTTTGAAAGAAAGAACGACATGAAGATAATGTTGGTTATCTGAAGTGTTCTACGTGTGTAATGGAAGGGTCAAAATGTCAAATCATGGGCAATGTATGTAATATGTCATTCAAACCATAACTCAGACTCCTGCTGTCCATCTCGGTTTCTCATTGAGTGCGTGGTGTTATGATGCACTCCAGTACCGCTAGAGGTCCTCCCCAAAGGAAAGCGATTATTATTACTAGTTTAAGGATACATTTACAAGGATCACGAGTCCAATCAATGCAATTTGATGACGGTTTTTTTCTTTCTACTACTATAGATACAAATAATAGAAAAATGTTTGATGTGCTAAGAATGAAGTCTTTGTTGAGTCGTTTGATATAAAAGATTGAATTGTTTTTAAACCGTGAAATAACCTAAAGAGTGGATCTGACCACCATCTCAGAATACTTGATGCTTGAGGCAGATATGGTGACCTGGTTGGGAAGTTAGTTTATTTCAAGTGTGTTCAATATGCTGGTGCTGTATAAACCCTACCAATGAAGAACACTTTCCCAATTGATTGAGATATATATTACAGTGATCGAATAAAAGGTGTTCTTCAGTCTCAATAACAGTGTCACAAATTAGGCTGCAGACACTGTCCAAGTTAATACCCCAGAAGTCGAATGCCAGGGATCCTAGGAAGCTTGGCAATTCACCGTAAAAGGATAATTTACATGCAACGAATGAATGTGATTCCAGTGTATAAGAATAAAAAAAGCGAGGGCCAACTGAATGATTGTACGTGAGTTATCAATCATGTACTCCAACGTCTGTGAGGAAAAGGTGGCTAAGAAGGTAGCATAGACACTGAGTGTTAGTGAGTTCGGCGGGACAATGACAGTAGTGATCTCATGGGTGGATGAAGGTTAACGATCTCATGGGTGAATGAAGGTTAACAGCGTTGGTAAGTGTCTAGTGAAAATAGACATGGGAATGATCGTTTTTTTCCTATATTGTTATCTTTTGTGTATTTGGCGCATGTTTCATAAGCTTTTTTTTTTCCAGCTTATGTTAAAACTTATAAGTTTATTATGTCATAATAAGTTTTTATAAGTCAATAAGTTTTAAAATAAGCCAGAAGAATTGGCTTATTAAGTATAAACTAAAATTAAACCACATAAGCGTATAAGCCTAAAGATAAGCTTAACTAAAACCACATAAGCATATAAGCCAAAAGTTAAGCTTAAATAACACTCCCCATCTACTATTTAGTTATTTTTTGACTTCTTAATGCCATCTTTAGCGATTATGTCTTTTGCTGCTTCTAATTCCAATTTTAAGTTTTGTATGGTGGTTTTCATTAGAAATTATTCATTAACGCTCGTATTTGTGATGATTTAGATCATAAATAAGTTCTGCACGAGTGTTGGCATTTAAAATGACGGGAGGTGGTGCATTATCGTCCATGGTTATTTCGGACGGGTTGTCTTATTCCCGTTGTTATTGCTGCATCTTTTTATGAGTATCTTACATTCGGTGGTTGAATTGTTATTGGTTCGTTTAAAACAGTTTTGTTACCTTGTATTTCTACTAGGTATTACTGTATCCTCCTACATTTGAATAGGAATGTTAAGTAGAAATAAAGATTATTTATAATTTCTCCTTAGGAATGTTTCATGAACATCATTTAACATTTCTCTTTGATTGATATAGATTAGCATCAGCTCGCATTGCAAACCAAAAAATGCTAACCAAAATATATTTGTGCTAACCCAAAAAAATGCATTATACGGATCTTTGAAAGAATACACAAAATCAATATCTAAATACCTATTGATCTAATCTTAAAAACAAAGTTTCCCTCTATCAAACTACGCGTCTGTAGGAGCTGAAAATTCCATCATCTGCATCCCTCTTCCAGCAACTGCTACTTGATACATATTCCTTCCACACACGCTAACATCCAGTGCTTCTGGTTCAGGTACACTAACAACCAAATGAGCATGCTCACTTAATTTGCCATCCACTGACACGCGCCAACAACGCACTCGCTGATCAAGCCCAGTAGAGAAAACCCAATGCCCGTCTGTCCAAACACCTATACACAAATATCATACTTAAGTCACAATTAAACATCATACCGTTTTAACAATTGGCCCTAGACGGTAAAAGCCATAAATAGAAGAAAATCAAAAATGTTTTAAATTTCACCTTTTACAGCTGAGCTATGAGCTGAGGCAATTTTGTCAGGATGTGAAAATACAATCTGGTACTTTTCTGCGGTCGATTTATCAGAACTCGTCACATTAAAACAAAAACCATGAAGTGCTTGATCATCACCACCACTTACAACATAGCAAGAGAAACAAGATTCAGTATTTCTAGCATCCGAAACATGGAGACAATTCACCCCAGATTGGTGAGCATTTTTCAGAACATGCAAGGGTTGTATCATATCTATTTCTTGTGAAGAACTTAAATTTGATGATGTTTGCTCTTGCATATGATCATTGTCAGTTGTCTCTGATGTGGCAGCAGGTTTGTCCAATGAGCGCCACCGCCGTCCACCTTGGCTTCCTCGTCCAGTGCGTGGTCTTTTTTGAAAGTTGCTGCTGTCTTTCTGGCACAGGACTGATAAATTTTGCATAAAAGTTTCGACTTTTTCAGTCACATCCCAAAAGCCAATACTTCCATCTGTGGATCCACTAATGACAATAAACAGGTTTCTTGTCTGACTTTTATCTGGGAAAAAAAGGAGACTGGAGGTTAATATAATTAAAACATGGGTTGGGGGGTTTGAATTTGATAAGGGAATACCTTTAGAACTTTGAAGTTCAGGAACAACGACATGTTGCAATGACAGAACTGGTGACGCTGAAGGAACCAATAATGCTATGTCAAACCTGCAATGGTATAAAAAGAATGAGAATGATGTGTCGTGGGGTTTCAAAACAAAAGAAAAACCTGTTTAAGTCATCTCTATAAATAAACAAATAAAAACACACTTGTAAAGCGAAAAAGAAGTGAATATAGACCATATGACATTGATGCATACCAAAGCCGATGAGGCAGTACTAGAGCTCTTAATGTAACTGTGGCATCTGAACAAGCAACAACAATGAAGCAGACAGATGTCCTGCAAACAAACATGATTAATAAGTTTCAAATGGTGGAGTTAGGTAATAAAAGCTAATTAATGATAGCCACGTATTAGATCATAAACCACCTTGAACCAGAAAGCTTCACAAGAAAAGCAGTCACGGACATGTACCGCCAGTCATTTTCTAAACTATCAGTGCAGCAAAGTTCATCCTTTTCTTGAGTAAGTGAATCAACTGAACCATTATCAATATTTCCATTGGTTGTCTCCTTCTTTGACTCTTTCAAATTTGTACCGTTGTTTCTGGTCGGAAAATCACTTGAAAGCCATTGGAACGACATTGAATTAATCTTACGCTTCCAAGCAGTTAGGACCCTTTTTGCACCAACTGAAATTAGTAGGAACTGGTTTTCCTGATCGTCTATAGGTATTCCATGCTTTTTCGTGTCCTTATCATCTTTAAGAGTATGTACCTTAAATACAGAGCAAAGTGATCTTACAGCTGATCCACCAACATGCTCTCCCAGCAATTTTGAAGCAGACCAGTTATCAGTACCCGAAGAATACCTGTGTATTTTTGCATCATAAGTTGCACAAAATTATAAAGATAATTAAATTTGATTTGTGTTAATTAGCTGTACCTTGTCAACCTCACAGTTCCATCTTCACAACCCGTTGCTATGAAACCTGATTGTTTTTCATGCGTGCTGAAGTTTGTATGATCATTTATGAAACATAGTGAGTGCATCTCTCTGCCATGAAATTGCAGATGGAGATTCTGAGGATATATCCTGTCAGTAGTTTGTACCCAGTATTTGTGCACATAAATTACTTCATCCTGTGAGTGAAGAAGGGTATACAAAGTCAGAAATTAAGAAGGTGCCAAAAATTAAGACATGCAACCTTTAAAAGAAAAGTTAAGCAAATGGATGAATTTGAGCACACACCTTAACAAACGCAAAGCAATTCTTGATCTCTGGTACATCACCAAGAAAATAAGTATGAGGACGCCGCCATCCACCACATGGAATTTCAGCAACCTGTTGCAACAATAAAGCATGGGCAAACAGTATTAAAATATGCATAAGTGGGTCAAGATGGTCAACAGACAGGAAAAGGCATGAGAAAGAATGAACCTTAGTCTCGGTTGACAAGTTCCATAGTATATAGTTTGCTGACGCGAAGCCTATTGCATAGTCAGGATTGTCAATGGGATAGAAGGATTGAACCAAACTTAGCTCTTTTATTTGTTTCATTCCAACAAACTCCAGTTTCTGTTCAATTTTATCATATTCCATATAGCATATGCAACCATCTCCTCCAGTCTACAGAAATAACCAATGAATTACAATAAAACTAAAATTTTACCATTTCCATAAATTTATTGATAAGAAATACACTTGAAGCTTACCGAGTGTAACTCGACATTGCTTGAACTTGAACCATGGATGGAAACACTGCTCACACTAGATATGCCATGAGCTCCTTTGAAGTAATTTATAGGGGCAATCTGGGAAACCGAAGCAACAGATTCCCCACGCAATAGATCTCTTAACAAAGGAAATAAAATTAGATTTCCATGAAGATCCCCACATACTAATACCTCTTCCTGAAATGATGCATCTAAGCATATTATCCTTGTAGGAAAGCATGACGTAAATTCTGCTACTAATAATGCATTAGTTAGTCGTGTTTCTTTTTCAGAAGTTGACTGGATATTCCATAGCTTCAACCTTCCTCTAGGATCAGCTGTGAAGACGTATGCGGGCCCCAAAGACGCGCACCAAAATGTTTCTAACAGCTGCCTCTCAGCTTCAGCAGGCCAAGTGTAGAAACAATTGTCCTCTGGTGTCGTGATATCAACGACTTTAACAACGGTTAATCTTCCCTTACCATCTCCTAGGGAAATCCAGTTATCCACACAAGAAGTGCCACCTGGAAATACGCTCATACATACTATTGGAATATCTTCGCTGGCACGAAAGATTTGAGTCCATACTACATCACCGGTATCAGATATTTTTGCAAGGTAAAGGACACCATTGTTTGTGGCAACATAAAGTGTATCTTCACTTGCAAAATGCATACAACGTACATATTCGCTTTTGCTGCAGGTGCAACAAAACAATTCATAAGTAAAGGTAAAAGGTATAATATGAATTATGGTATTCTTAACAGTGACATACCTATCCATTAGTGAAGTACGCTTTGAATTTGGAATTTGTAGAGTAAATATTTGTTTTTTGTCATGATCTTCCACCCCATTGTATCCTTCCGAACCGACGGACAAAGAAGAATGCAGTTGATGCACTTTTATGGCAGAATCAAATCCAGCAGTTACAAGAAGATGAGAGACTGGATCATACAAGCATCGCCATACTCCCCTCCCTCTGTATAGCAAGATACACAACTTTAGCTTCCTATATCTTAAAACTAGGATTGTAAAACATCATATATCCAGGCTGTTACTACAAAATGAAATATGCAAGCCGTATGTGATTCCTTTTAACTTACATGTGCTCCTTGATTACTTTAAGTTGAGTCCCATCTAGTCCCCAAACACGACATGTACAATCCTCACCCACAGTGACAATTAACTGACACCCATGTATAGTAAACAGATTAGTGGGATAACAGAGTCGGTTATTTTGATGCCAGTTTATGACTTAATGTAAGAAGAAATCAGTGTATTTATAGTGGGCTTACAGAGTCAGACATACAGCAATCCCAAACCCTAGCACTGTGGCCAAATAGCACAGGGCCACTAGAACGAGAAACGGTCACCTCTGCAGCGTCAGCCAAATCTCTTTGTCCGGTACCAACTTCCCAGATACGAGCACTGCACTAAAAACAAATCACAGAAACACATTTCTACATTTACTTCACCACTCCAGTGAATTAACAATCAATAAAAATACGTAGACTACCAAGTTGGGACCAGAAACGACCTGCGGTCATCGGAGGTTGACACCAATTTCGATCCATCCAAAGACCATGTAATACGGAATATAGAACCTTCATGCCCAGCCAACCTACAAACCGGAACAGCTTGATATCGGCGATCACAAACATCAATCTCACTGTCTTTTGCAGAACTGTCTAAGCAAGAAGCAATATCCCCACGAACAACTTTCCAAACTATAATCTGCCAAAACAAATTTGACAACAAAATCAGGTTTTAAATTCCGAAACAGAGGACAAAACTTATCCAATCATATAACTCAAGCCACCTTACCTCGTTAAAAATTGTACCGGATGCTACATGCAGAGAATCAATTTTATCACCCCACATTCGCATCGTATATAGAAGACATTTATCTGTAAACCAAACAATAAACTTATAACCATAAACAAACGCACTCAGATCACTACATTACATTACATCACACATAGTAAAAATCAACTATACCTGGAGATCTAACCTCATAGCTGATTCTCGACTCAACCGTATCCCAAAAATACACAGAATTATCCGTGCATCCAACCGCCAAAAATCGACTCGCTTCACTTGCACAATCCTACTACCAATCCACAAACTAATTACACAACTAAGCATATCTAAGAGGGTGTTTGCGATTGCTTATTTTTTTATTTTTATTTTTTTATGTGTTTCTGCTTATCTTTAATTCTTATGTTATCCAAACTGCTTCTGATTATTTTGATGTAAAATAAGCAAATTCTAAATAAGCTTAGATCAAAGTGCTTATATAAGATGAAGTTAAAATTACTTTCTAACCACATATGTATAAAAACCCATTTTATAATTGGATTTTACTATAAAATTTCAACAATTTACTTTTTTATCGAGATGATTGCTAGTTTAACAAAACAAGCAAATCCAAAGACTAACTTGTAAGAACTTATTTATTTGACTTAGCTTATTTTATGGGCTTCAATTTAAAGGCTTACGAACATATCAATAGCTTATGTTATGGGCTTCAATTTTAAGGCTTACAAACATATCAATAGCTTATTTTATGGGCTTCAATTTTAAGGCTTACAAACATATCAACTTGAGCTTATGAAGTTAAATAAGCTATCAGCGCAAGTAAATAACCTCATAAGCCATAAAAACGAGCTTATGAACTTACCAAAATCTCAATAAGCTCATAAAGCCCATCAAATAAGCTAAGGCAGTGTTTCCAAATGCTTATTTACGACCTTATATAAAATCTAAAAACATCATAAACCCATTTTTTCCGGTTTGTGAGCTATTCAAGTTGACTTTATGCCTTACTCGATAAGCTCATAAATAAGCTAGAACATGTGGGCTTCTAATCTTATCAAAAGCTATATATGCTCATAAGCCCTGGTAAATAAGCTATCAAAAACATGCACGAAACAAAGCGAAACATAAATTCACCTTTACGAAACACACATCCAAAATCCAGTGCCCGAAACTCGGCAACGACTCAACAGACACCAAACTAACTAACGGCAATTCAATATCAAATTTAAACAGCTTGAGTTTACGTTCACCAAACACGGCAACGGTATAAGTACGTGACGAATGAGATGACGTCAGCAATGTGATACCGTGAACCCTAATTCCGTTAAACACTTGAAACGAAGCTATCTTTTGTGAAGTAGTTAGGTCATAGAATAGGAGCTCTGAACCAGTTCCTAATATTTTATAAAAATAAATAAAATAAATAAGTGTTGATTAATTAATAGTTTATAAAAAAATTAAAATAAAGTAATAAATAAAAAGTTTGTTTATACCTGCAAGGAGAATGGGTGGTGACGTGGCGGGTTGTGATTGGTGGAGGAAACATAGGGCGGAGATTTCTCCGATGTATTGGCCGGAGTTCATATTGTTGCGGCGGAAGAAAAAGGCGGTTATGGTTGTTTGAAACAGTTGGAGAGGGGGTTGAAGGTGATGAAGATGATGGTGGCCCGTTGGGCTTTAAGGTGATATAAGGTATCTAGCCCAATAAGAAAAATAATTAAAAACAAAGCCCAATAAAATAAAGCAAAAAAAAAAAAATGAGATGCGGTGAACGTGGATCGAACACGTGACCTTCAGATCTTCAGTCTGACGCTCTCCCAACTGAGCTATCCCCGCAACTATGTACTTTATGTTATCTTTTATCTATTTATTCAAATTCTAAGAAGTTGTAATTAAATAAAAATACAAATGTTCTGAAGGTGCGTTTAGTTGGTGAGAAATACTTATTTTTTCAAGAAATTTTTCATAAGAAAATGAAAAAACTGAAAACGCGTTTAGTCGCACTTTTTCCAACAATTTTCAAAAAAAATGAAATTCTCATTTTCTAAATTTTAACTAAGAAATTGAAAAGTCCATTCTACTATTCTCACTTTTTTCTTTCTCATTTTTTTCTCAATTCCAAAAAAAACACATACACCATTCTACCATTAATCTCTCGTGTCATCCTCCACCGCCGACCGTCGCCGCCACCGCCCGTCGTCGCCGCCACCATTGCAATTTGAGGTAATCTTCATATCATTTAAAAAATATATATATATAACTCTAACGCGTTTTCAAAACTCTTCTCTATAAAAGAAAAACCATCCCCTTCTCAAAAAATTTAGAGATGAAAAAATTGAGAAATTTTTTACCAACTAAACGGCCCCTAAGTTTTGTTGAGTAGATACAGAAAGGTAACAGACAATTTATCCCTTAAAAAAGTGTTTAAGTTTATAAACTTCACCAATGTTGTTAAAGAAATGGTCTACTCAAGATATATAGGCATATAGCACAGTGTCATCGCCTTTCAACATAATACATGAGTCCTCATATTAAGTCGTTTGCGGTGTTTTCTCGGCATGTCTTAGCTCATACTAAAGGGGTTCGGCTCTAAATGTGTTTATTAGAGTTTTTAGGATCTTGAAGTTGGTTCGTGGATGTTAAAAGAAAGAAAACATGTCGTTTTAAGCGTCCTTACTCATTGATCATGCATAAAAGGTGGAGTAGATAATGTACTTACATACCAAAAGTATAGATTGTGATAAACAAGTATCTTAAAAGTCGGGTTGTAGATGTTTTGTTTCATAGTATGTTTAGTTTGTATCTTAAAATGGGTTATCTTTGAGTATGATTTCGCAAATTTTAAAATAAAACAGATGTCCCAGTTTGTTTTTTACTTTTGTAATTCTATATACAAAAGTTGTTACAAGACCTTTTTGGGTAATATATGAATCCTCTAATATGGATGATAAGTAATACAAATAATAGCAACCAACTGCAAATGACCAAAGTAATATAGCCACCTATATTCTCACCAAGAGTGCTTTAATTTGTAGCTTATACATAATTTTAAATGAATGGCCAGAGCCAAAAACCTGATCATATGGTTCAAAGCCAAAAACAGCTTCAAATCTATCTAGGCTTTAGCGCATCCTATTCCCTACAAAATTTAATTTCCAGTTCTCAACGCTTAGCAACGAGCAGATGGTTTTCAGGAGAAATATTAGATGGGACATATTTAACAAGCTTGGATTCTAGTCCATATTCCCTCATCCACATAAACCTCCCTGCATCAATTATATCTTTGCACATAAACCCTAGCACAGCCCGCTCTCTTGCAGACATGTTCCTTATTGTATCAGCAACTCCACCTAAACCCTTTTCACTTTCCCTGCTAGATACACGACAATAGTACATTAACATAATGTAATAGGTCAATTGGTAATATCGTATAAATTAGATTGATAATTACATCTCTGTATCTGATTCTTTCGCAGACGTATCAGCAACTCCACCTAAACCCTTTTCATTTTCTCTGCCAAATACATGACAATAATACGTCAACACAATCTAATGGGTCAATTGGTATGATCATATAAATTAGATTAAAATTTACATCTTTGTATCTGGTTCAGTCTCAGAACTATCAGCAAGGTTTGAACTATGGTCTGCATCTACTGCCCAGCTGGTAAACCATGTAACTGCATGGAACTCGTCTTTTGTCATCCCTAAACTTGAGAAAAAACCTTTATCTGTAACAATCCAAAAAGTATTATAAGTTAGGAGTACTTTGTTTGGAGGTTAAATATAGTGAATTCTAATGAGTTGGGAATATTTTTTACTGATGTAATGTTTCCATTGGCAGAGATGGTGGCAACATGTTGCTATAGAAATTCCTCTCAGGTAAGACGTAGTTACACCTTCCCCAACACAACATCTTAACGTCATATCTGACAGAAGAATGGATTTATTAATCACCAATACAGCAATATATCTTAAATATGGAAATAAAATATAGCATTACCAGTTGCAGGTCCACACAGATGTTTTCCGATTGCTAAATAAGGTAGTCCTTTTAATGGCTCGATTGCATTTAAATTTAAGTCCTCAACTGCAACATAGAGAAAAAAAGGCAATTTTAAGCTAGAAGCCAACTCATTTTACCCTCAAAAGTCAACTATCTGTTTGCCATAGTTCAATAAACTTTTTCATATTTCCTCTGTCTCACACAAGTGACAAGAAGTTTTGCTTTGAGATGCCATATATAAATTGGTGCTATGTAATTTGGTTTAGAATAAATTCTATTTTGCCAAACTGAAGGGTTTTAAACATTTAACATATAATTTTTTTTTATAACTAATGCATACCATATAGTCAAAAACAGCATAACAATACGAAAAGATGAAATATATTTTTGTTAGAATAAATGAATAATAATATAAGTTTGGACAAAACCCTTACTGTCAACTCTCAACCGCTCTAACACCAAGCTTTCTTTCTGTCGCAAGCTTCTATCAGCCTAAAGTTTATATTATGTTAACACATAAGAAACAAAACAAAACAAAACATGAGAAAGAAGGTGAACTTACAGATAGATGTATAGTGACTTTGACTAACCTTGAGTTTGTATGACCTGCGTTCAACCAAGAATACTTTAGAGACCCCATAACAGTCTGCTAGCATTTGTGTCAAGTACCCTCTTCCCGCTCCAAACTCAACTACTGCAGGACTATCACTAGCATCCGCTGATGAAACACAGATATTAAGCTGCTCGGGGGTTAAATCGGTACTAATAGACTTCATTGCCCCAAGCTTTTCCAAGTTTCCAATAATTGATGCCTGCTGGATAACATGCTTTTCTTGAAATGGTATTTTCCTGAAAACTATATGAATTTAACAAAACAAAAATAATACAGAGATTGATAAAGTGAAAAACAAGACAATTGAGCTGAATGAGCTGGACGGGTAACAAAAGAATCACAATACCGTGAAAGGGGTGTGATCAAATAAATAGTCTCCTTAATGGAAAAACTGCAGGATATCACTTGCTATTTACACGTCTCTTGCACCCATTTTTACACTTTGGTGCATCAGTTTGGAAAAGTTCGTGCACCAAAGTGTACAAAATGGTGCATCGGTGTCAGACGCAAAATTCTTCCTACACTTTATACATTCACAGCCCTTTTATAAGAACCCATCCCTGGTCCCCTACCCTGCCCTGAAATACATAACTGTCACCTAAGGTATTGCTTTACAAGCATCTACATTTGTTGTATAAGCTATTAATGCATCAAAAGGATACATGGGTAAGAATTACAGCAATTTTTAGAGGCCGTCCCTAGGTCAATACTCAATAATGATCCAGATTAACACATTAAACTAACGATATCAAACTTGAAGCTCAACGCCACAAGTTATGCATATTACTGGAAGCTTTCATTTACAATACACAAACCAAAACACAGAAAAGCTACAGTTTGCATGACATACCAGTCAATAGCCCGGTTAATCCACATACTACAAGCTTCCGGAACAATGTAGGAGTCTTGTATGTCCTTACACATTGATTCATGAACAGACTTGATTTTCTCAATTAACTTCACGAATTCTTCAACAGTCATGTTGTGCACAGCCGTCCTCTTAGACTCGGATGTAACATCTTCCTCGTCATCACCTCCATTTATCCCCTTTTCGTAGAAGGGTTGGGAATACAACGAGTTCTTATGTTTGAGCAATGGGCACCGTTTAAGGTGAGACTCAAGGTTGGATTCAAGTACAGAGCTAGTCCATCAAAAAAAAAACAAAATTAGTATCCCGTTATAGTCTCAGTCAAGCAAACTACTCGAAAAATACACAAATTTGACTCTAGCTTTTCGACTTGATCACGAGCATTCAATTTATTCTGTGTATATGTGTATTTACAAAAAATAAAATAAAAAATAAAAAAATAAAAAAATAAAAAAAATAAAAAAATAATAAAAAAAGAAAAGAAAAAGGCTACTATCTAATGGGGGTGTTTGGTTTAGCTTATTATTTGGGCCTATGAGCTTAACTAAAACTTGGAAAAAGCCAATAAGCTCACTTTTGACAGCTTATGGACTTAAGTAAGCAGTGGCGAAGCTTGGAATTTTTAAGTGGGGGGTCGGGATCTAAATTTTTTTTCTTCCTAAGGCTATATTTCAGGTATACCGAAATTTTTGGGGGGTCGAAACCGAATATACCGAAATTTTTCTACACGAAAACTATATACCCCCTACATTGCAAAAAAAATTTCGGGGGGTCGGGCGCCCCCCCCCCCCCCCCCCCCCCGGCCCCTTAAAAGCTGCGCCACTGTAAGTAAGTCCATAAGGTCAAGCTAATAAGCTGTTAAAAGTGAGCTTATCGGCTTTTCCAAGTTTTAGTTAAGCTCATAAGCCCAAAAAATAAGCTAAACCAAATAGAAGGCTTACTGAGAGGGGTCGATGGAGCATTGAATCCACGTGTCATCAGAGCGTTTAGTGTGGTTGCCACAGAACCTGGATTAAAGAAAGAAGTGATTAGTGTATAATAAGATTGGGATGATTAAGTGATTAGGTGCTTGCTTACTGGGTGTTAGGGAGAGGTGGGATAGCACAATGTCTTTTCTTTTTTGGCAGGTAGAAGTTGCAGCGGTGACTGGACCCCATTCGACTCAACCCTAGAAGTTGCCCGATGAAGAAACCTGCTTAACTCTTGAAGTAAATGTACTTTTTTTTTTTTTTTGAACACGAAGTAAATGTACTTTAACACCTTAATTTGTGTTATTTTTCCACCAAAAATTACTCATTTGGCCTTCTTTCTAAAAATAGTTTTCCAAGTTATTTTCTAACCAAAATTTTGGTTAAAGGTAAAATATTTGTATTTTCTGTAAGATTGTTTGTCACTAGCAAAAAAATAAAAATAAAATAAAAAAAGAAAACACTCTTGCATTTGGTTTGAGGTAAATTCAAAGTAATTGATGTGATTTGAAATTAAAATTAGGGCCTGTTTGGTTGATGGGGTTAGAATTGGATTTAGGGATGAAATTAGAAATTAGGGTGCGTTTGGTTTACAAATGATATTAGGATTTGGAAATGGTTTGAAAAATTTGAGAAAGGTTTACAAATGGTATTAGATATAAAATATTAGTATACATAATTAAAGAAGAAAAAAAACATAAGTCAATAGTCAAATAAAAAAAGGGTAATTTCATATCTCCCCTTCCTTTACCCGGAAATTTCATATATACCCAAACATGCATTAAAAATATTGTATATTATGCATTCAATACTTGCACTTTGGGTATATATGAAATTAATCTTGAAAGTAGGGTGATATATGAAATTAATTCAAGAAAAAAGTACAATTTTTGTGGTTGAGAAAATTTTAAAAATATGCATCATCAGGACTTTTGGTCTATACTGACCAAATTAGAGTGGTATGACTTTTGTGGGATGAATCCTCTATTTTATTCTAATAAAAGCTTGAACCAAACTGGTTTTTTTTTTTTTTTTTTCAATTTAATCTAACAGTGCGAAACATGCATACCAAACACTTCTTTAGCTGTTTGGTTTGAATCCGTGGGGCCCAATATTGGCATTGATGCCTTAATATTTGGCATGTACTAACCCTAACCTCAAGGGTGTGTTTTTGAAATTATTGTCTCCCTCTATCTATATATTCACATTCTTTTTTTTTTATTTTACAATCTAATAAATATTTTTAATGTAAAGTTAATTTAAAATAATATTTTTTTCAATCATATCAGAATATATCTCTCTCCAAATCCAAATACAAATCGAAATTCAAATCTAAATCCTAAACCCATCTTCAAAACAAACGGGCCTTTACTTCAATTGTCTTGTCTGGTTCTAAGGGTGTTCATCGGTTCGGTTATCGAGTTATTCGGTTTATTCGGTTCGGTTTGTTCGGTTAATTTTTTTTTTGGGTCAAACCGAAAACCGAACCGAACCGAATTCAAATTTGATTCAACCGAACCGAATAACCGAACCGAAAAACCCGAATTACGTAATTTTAATTACTTTTTCATTTAGTTATATATATTTTTAGAACAAATTTTTTTTTCAAGTTTAAATAGTTATATTTATACTAAAAAATACTTTTAGTGATTATTTTTATATATAAATACATAAAAAATATATATATTTATATGTTTTCGGTTTTCGATTCGGTTTTCGATTTGGTTTTCGGTTTTCATTGCCAAACCCATATCCAAACCGATAACAGAATATTTAGTTCGGTTCAGTTACAAATTCGGTTCATTTTTTTTGTCTCACTCATCCAATGTGGGATGTAAATTTGAATCTTTTTTCTTTTCTTTCTTTCATTCAAGCTTACAAGTATTACTTGGATTCTTAATATGTATACATAAGTTAAATGTTTTAAATAAATTCTTACTCATATATATTTATTGATTATATAATTGTTACTATTAGTTTTATACTAGTTAAGTGTTTTATAAAAAAAGTGACTAATATATTTAATAACCCTTTATCAAATATATACAAATGAATCAAATCCAATCATAAATACCTCTAAATAAGAATTATGAATCATTAGATGATTTCAACGAATCTCACTCGTATAGCTCACGCGTGATGTTGAGAGTTATATCAAGGTTTTTGTTATTAAAAATACAACATATGTATGTATATTGTATATAAACGATTCAATTTTATGATTTTCACGCTTACACACACAAAAGACACATACAATGAAATTCAAATATGTGTTATCACATGTGACACATATATATGATACTCAAATATATATAGACACATATGACACGTACATATGAAAGCCAGCTATGTGTTGGACACACATATGAAATACATAAGTGCGACCAATATTTACATATAAAGACACATATATGATATATGCATAAGCCTAAACTCATTGTGAGGTTGCTAAAAACAATTGGTCCATGGTTCTTAAACGATAGGACACAAACAACGTTATCCATGGTTCTTAGACAATAGAACATAAACAACGTTATCATCTTCGATTAATCTGATGATGAAACATAGAAGATTGTTGTTTGTAATATTCTTGTAGAAACTCTTATTCTGAGTTTAGTTATAAACTAACTAACTCTTATACTCGTTTAAATCATGTTAACTAGTTGAGATAATTATCATATTGGTTTATTAATTATCCATTAGATGTGAATACAAACATGTTTGTGCATACACATATAATGTCTCTCATATATATAAGCATTTATACATACAAACATATAGCATACATCCTTACATATGATTCACATATACATTTACAAGAAACACATGAAGATACATAAATACACATACACATACACATATGACTGTAAACGAACTGAATGTTCAATGTACATTTCATGAACTGTTTTGTAAAAAGTTCTTTTATATTCGTTTATTTATTAAATGAACAAACACGAATAATATTTTATATTTGTTTAGTTAAATGAACGAACATGAACAAAAGTCGCGTCCGTTCATAATTACTTGAGCTCGCTAAATAATTTATGATCTTGACTGTAACTCGAACATATAAAACCCAAACCATTTCGACATGGCCACCAATAATCACGAACTGTGTCTGTGACCACACCTCCTTTGACCCATTTACACTTGAGCTATAAAAAATCATTTTTGACGCTATAATCCAAACAAAGAAGAAAATTGCTTTTCATAAAAAATAAAAATAAATAAATAAATAAATAAAATAAAATAAAAATAAAAAAATAAATTACTAGAAACATTCCAAATTAGTACCTTAATTGAACAATGATTAGTACCTGAATTGGTGCTTCGGATATACAGTAACTGTTTTCAACGACGCGCATCCAGCAAATACCCACATGATTAAAACAAGACACGAACTACAACAAGATATGATAATTAACAGGATCAAATACAAACTTAATTCTAATATAGATGATATTTAAACAGCATATAAATCTTGCTATGTAAAATGCATACTTTAAAATTTCTCAATCGAAGATATGTAAGATGCCATGAAACTTTTGTCATAAACATATAATGGAAAATTACATACACCCATTTATAGGCTTAACTTGTAACTCTATGTTGCTTATCCAAACCCTTTTAACAAAAATGGCTCCTCTTCTTCACCAATAACATCAACGTACATTTCACACATTTCACCACAAACCAAACCCTCTTAACTTGTAAATTTCACACACTCACCACCACCGTACGTACCACACTCTCTTACACACACACCTCACCACCACCACCACCACCAACAAAATCAATAATGTCTCGATTCCTCCTCACCATCACTATTCAACCACCACCACCACCACCACCAGAAGCTGACCCCATCACCAGTGGCGAAAAAAGCGTAATAATCATTGTAGCAGGTGTACTGTCTGTGCTTCTTTTCGTAGCCATAATTTGGTGCTTTCGGACCCAGCATGCACCTGCAGCAGCACCAGCACCAGCACCAAGGGCTCTCAGGAAGAGGATACTAGAGAGATTGCCAAGAGAGAGCTACTCGAGAGAGGGTACTGAGAGTGAGAGTAGTCAGTGTGTAATATGTATTACTGTATTTGAGGAGGGGGAGGAGATCCGTGTTTTACCATGCAAACATGTGTTTCATATCACGTGTGTTGATACATGGTTTGAGTCACACTCCTCCTGCCCAACCTGTCGCCACATAGTTGACTAGTAGTATTTTATTTTTATTGTAATTATTATTTATTTTTAATTTTATATATACATTATCTTAGAGAGCAAAAACCCCACCTGTTATGTTCATTATTTTGTGAATCGTATTTCATTCATCTTGTTTTCATTATGCTGAATCCGCATGTATATATGATGTGACAATTGTATAAAGAGCTTAAATCTTTGTTATCAGAAAAATTTTCAATAAAAGTATAATAATTATCCTGAGGTATACATGGTGCCTAATGCCTAATGACTTTGCCTACCGAAAAACATTTTCATATGCCCAGGATAACATATCCATCAAACACATAAACACCATTACATCCATACGACAATTGACATTTTGGATATTACCCAAAATATATAAAACACTTGACAAAATCCAACATGTGGCTTGTGATTCAAACATACAATACAAATTGCAAGAAACTAGAAAAACGCCGAATACATGTACCAGAGCTTTTCAAAAAGCAAAATAAACTTAGAAGTTTGTTATCACACAGTAAACTTTGGACCACAGCTACATCCCGAACACCAAATCCATAGCTTTAGATAAATATGATTTTGCAGGGGAGGCCATGGTTCCACCTGACTGAGAGGTATTGGTATTACCGTTTTGTTGATAAGGGCGTGTTGATGCATTGAAAGCAAGTGAGTCAGATTTTCGGGTGGTTGTGTAGTCTGTCGCTTAGAGATTGACGTTGCATAGGATCCACTGGTTTTACTCCGATTATTAGAGCTCCATTTAGTTGCATCCCGTTCTTGCTGAGAGCCTTCTGAGCATCAAATCGACTCTGTATATCAACAAACAATGAGAACCAACTTTACCACAGTAAAACAGGAACGTTAAATATAGTAAGATTGCACCTGATTAAAGAGTTATGCCCGCTCTTAAATCAGTAATGAGACCAAGTGAAGAAAACGTATCTAAAATACTCTTGTGGTTCAGTAAGCATATTATTATTTATGAAGCAGATCGCAGGCAATTGAATGAAAAAAGATGTTCATACAATTACTTTTATCTGGCATAAGAACGCAAAAAAAATCTTTGAACTGCATTACCACACTAGATTGCAAGAGCCATGAAAGTTAATGAGTTCAAAAGACTGAAGAATCTTGTAAATTGAGATTTGAAGTAACTAAAATGTCACCGTGTGCAAAAGTAGAGGATGCAAATAGATGAAACTCACAAGGGGTACTGGGAAATAGCTCTCCTCACTCTAGTTTGTTAACAGGGAAAATAGCATGAAAGTTCAAACTTCTTCGTATAATATTTGCAAAAATACGTCTATGGGAGAAAACAATACTACACTATAGCAGTAGTAGCCTCTTATTTGAACCATGTTTAATTTAATAGAAAGTAAACCAATTAACACAATCTCAAGAAGCGAAGACATGCAATCCACTCAAGTGTTAGTTCCCCAAACCAAGCTTAAAGTGGCATGAATCAGCCTTAAATACTACGCTATATCAATACCAAGGTGCAAACAAGCATAGGTTTTGGGTTCAAGTGCCATCAGGGACACATGCATGAGAACTTCTTGCTCAAAAAGTTGTTTCCGGATTCTTTTTCAACTCTATAAATCCTAACCAGCTTCTGGATTTAGTTTATCTCTTTACATCAGACATCACAATAACAATTTCAATGGTATGCATCACTATGAGAAAGTGCGAGTGCACGATATCACAAATAATAAGCAATTAAAAAAGTTGAAGCAAGCCTCATCCTAAATCCTACATCAACCAAGGCATTTTGGTAAGCATGCAAAGACTATCAGTTTCCATAATCAAAAATGGATTAATCAAAGTTGTTAGAATCTTCTGGTTAACTCATGTGCCGAGTCACATGTAACGAGAAATAATTACAAACACCGCATCAAGAAGAAACCAATTTGGCATTTGCAAAGACACTGATTTGTAACTGCGTAACTACCAAAATACTGGTGCATGATAACACAAATACTTAAATTTTAAGATTGTTTAAGGGTTAAGAGTACACTCATATAAGGGTGTGTGTGTTGTACCATAGCAGCAGATAAGAAATAAACTACAATTCTCCTCTTTCAATGTTTAGAAACACTTTTTGGTATGTCAAAAATTTGGACACTCTCTTTCCCTATCATCGAACTTTTAATCTTAAAAAACTATACGGAGTGTAAGATAAACACATTACGCGTAGGATGCCTCATCTTGAACTATTTTCACTTTTACTTCATAAGCCCAGCCTATCAATAAGAACATTTATCCTTGCCACCTTTGTTCCCTTTCACAACTATAATATATAAGCTTTACTCCATATGTCTAGCCATACTTTCTAGCTCTATAATATCCGAGTTCATCTCTCCCAGTTTAACAAGCCATGAAGGAGTATAAGCACCCCTGCTTCCTATAATCCTATTTGAAGAATCACTGTGAGTTTGCTAGTATGGCATTAGCTAGTTGCCCAACTAAAAGGTCTATAATGCTCATTCGATATGTATCTTTCCGATATGTAAAAGTGTTTGAAGGGTGTATGTTGCTTTCATATCTCATTCTCTGGGGTCCATTACATCAATGAGAAAAGGTTGACGACGATGCTTATGCATATATGTAAATTGAAACCAGATATAAGAATTCCAGGCAACAAGCCAAAGCTTACAACTGAAAACAGCAGTTACCTGATAAAGAATGTGCATCCAATTAGGATCTCTTGGTCCTGGGATGTGTTTGAGAATGACGCCGCATTTTTCAAACTCCCATATAACTAAATTTGTGTCCGCTGGTAAATGCAGAATGCATAATTAAACTATACATTTATGCCACAGTAAACAATGAGTGCTTGAGGTTATCAGGGTAACTATTTTCTTAGAGCATGACAATGTATATTCAAAATTCCAAGCTACATAGCTATAGAGTGTAATCACCACCAATGAATACATCAGAATGCATGTCATATACCATGAATGCTAAGCAGCCAAAAGAAACTTCAACATTATAATCATTTCATCATCAAGAATGTAGCAAGTTGCTACACCTTAACCGTACACTACGATTCCTCCCTAAACCATTACTTGACAAATGTAACAGCAGCAACCAGTAACTACAACCACCTACATTTATATCTCTATAGCACCTACATTTACTTCTTAAGCAAGGAGGACCGTGCTTATGAGCCTACTTCTTTAAGCCCACGAAAACTACTAAAGATAAATTACATTATCCTAGAACATATTACATACTAGATTCAAATAAGAGCTACTTCTGTTCCAAACTTCCAATCCAATTCTAATGATTATTTAGCTTTACCATCATACAGCAAAAGACATGAAACATATCACTTGCATATCTTAACAAAGCAAGTAATTCCGCACACTAATATTCTACACTTACATTCATATCCAAATTCTACAATAGCAAATATTTACATATCAAATCATAACAAATAACCAAACATGCCACAAAATCACATTTCAACAAACTTAATCTCAACATAAGATAACAATATAGCAAATAAGTCTACGAATCTCAAGACATGCAAGTAGCACACTAATGTTCCACGACCACGTTCATGTTCAATATGTTTAATGATATGCTTGTATACTGTTCTGGTGTTTTTGCTTAAGCTTATTTGTCGGGCTTATGGGATTAGTGAACTTTTGAAAAGCTAATAAGCTGAATTTTTTGGGTTTTATAAGCTTGTAGCTTACTTAAGCTAATAAGCTCATAAGCCAAAAAATCAAACTTATTAGCTCTTCAAAACTCAACAATCTCATAAACCCGACAAATAACCTTAAACAAAACACCCCCTACAACTCGTAAGTTACTAGCTCTATCCAAACACCTCATTTACAACCTACATTACTAAAAACTAAAGTTAAAAACGCGTGAATATACCCATAAACAGTAACCCACTCCTCCTCATCAACCCCCGCCCCGAACCGAAACTCGAACTTTTCGCCTTCTCCCTAATCCACCAATTTGAACCACCACCCCCACTCCCCTGATTATTCTGAACACCCAGCTTATACCCACATTAGGGCTGCCATTGCTAAACTTGTTGGAAGGTGGTGTTCGGGTCGGGTCGGGTGGGTATTCGGATTCGGGTACGGCGGTTGGTGACTGGTGTTGCTAAGTGGTTGAAGAAGAGTGATTTTGATTTTGTTGATGATGGGGTTTTGTGAATTGTGTTTGAGCTCATTTTTATAAAATTAGGGTTTAGGGTTTTGGTTTTTTGAATTTGGGGGAGAAGATATAATAAAAAAATGGTTTTTGTGTGCCGTTGGGCTTAATAAAAATAAAAATTTGAGTGACACAAAAAAAAAATTGCTTCTAAGAGTATCTTTATCAACAATCCATCACAATCAAATCTCTATAAAATATTATTTTCTTTTTCCTTCACTTACACAACAAATACACACAACCAATCTATATTTTTTTACTATTTATAAACAACCCAACTCAACAAATACAAACAACCAAACTATTCTTTTATAAATAATAAATATTAAAAAGAAAAAAGAAAAGTAAAACAAATACCATTCATTTGATGTCATGTGGCAGATTGGAGGTTGTGACTCTAGGTCACCCTACGAACGAGTTGAATGGTTGAGTTGTATGATTTTATTAAACAAACAATATTTGTGTACTATATAGATTGGAGATTGGGTTGGCAACCTATCAATAAACATAGTCTAATGCCACCCACAACCCAAACACCATTTCACCTTTCAGTTGCAACTATCTCACTTCGGCTATGCTTGGGGAGGGCTTTTATGGGGCTTATGGGGGCTTGGGCTTTTAAAATAAAACGGCTAATTAAATAAGTCTCGTTTGTCATTAGGTTTATGGAAGGGCTTATAAAATAAGCCGGCTAAAAACTTTAGCCCCATAAAAGAGGCTAAAAACTTAAGTCTGGGGCTTTTGAAGAATAAATTACTTATTTACCCACAAAAACATCTAACATATACAAAAACTCATTTAATTATGTCATGTTTAGTAATTTTGCAATAATAAGCCCCAGCCCCAGCCCATTTACCAAACAAGTTTATAAAAATACAAATTTTAATTTCGGCTTATAATATAAGCCCTAGTCCCAGCCCCAGCCCCAGCTCCAGCCCATTTCGCCAAACATACCCATCATCTTTTAATACATTATTTTATTTATTTAAAACTTAGGGTCCGCTTGGTTCAAAGTGGGCAAAGAGAAAAGGAAAGGGAAAGGAATGCAAAAAAATAAGTGAGGTGGGTAATCAATACCTTAAACCCCCCCCCCCCCCCCCAATTTACTCTATAATGGTTGATTACCCACTACGGGGTAATCAATCTTTTACCCCTCACTAACCAAACACAAGGAATGAGGGAGGTGGGCCCTTAATGAATACCTTACTCATTCCCCCCCCCCCCTTAACCCCCCACCAAGCACCCCCTAAAACTTTTGCAGAGTATTTATTAAATTTATAAAAACAATACATAAATTAAAAACGTAAACATATGAAACTAAAAATACAATACGAAAATTAAAAACTTAAATCGAGCTTTTATATTGTTGATCAATTCTTGTTTCTCATCACTTCTTCCCTAGCGGCCCTCAAGGTGGTTGTGATACACATCTGGAGGAGATAACGAGTCATCGCACCCAACAAATAATTAGCCAATGTGACCTCCGCTTCTTGTTCGGTCCGTAGTTGCCTGTTGGGATATCATCTCATACCTCGTTTGGTTCGTTAGCCATAGTGTTTGTGTGAAAATGAATGATAGTTGGTAGACTTTGATGATAAGTTGTGTGAGAAAATGAATGTTGGTAGCCTATCAAATTCAAAACTTCAAGCTGTTACGAAAACATACAAACTAAAATTGCATTCATTTAAATAATATTAAAAGTTACAATACGAAATTTAAAATTACAATACGAAATTTAAAATACAATCGTCCTAATTATATTTTTAGTGTAGCCAAATAAACTTAACATTGATTTGTTCTTGTATTTCTCCCACTTTTCTAAACAGAGCATTATGCATCTCTTAATCTTTCGAAGATTCTTCGTTCAAAAAAATCTCTATTTGAGCAAGGTTTTCTTGCAGAATGTCATTGAATTTCTCATATGTTTTTCTCATATCATATTTAGCTTCGCATGTTTTGTCAAATTACACGGCTAAGTCGATCAACGCTTGCTGACGAACGGTATCCTCCTCAATTAATTTCTCAATTAAAGCTATGATTTCATCGAAAGTATGTGAAAGCGAACAAGCCATATCAGATTTTTGGTAGGGATTAAGTATGAAGCTATGTAAAGTTTATGGGATATTTATAGGTAAAAAATGAGGTAGTGATTTTTTTTAAAATAATAAAAATGGATGTATTTTTTTATTTTTATTTATTTGGCCCATGCCTCACGTTTTGCCAAAGGTGAACGATTCACCTTTCCTCTTCCTTGCCATCACCTCACGACACTAAGCCAATGATGGTTGCCGCGTGAACCTCCTTCTCGATCCCTCACGCTACCAGCGTTGGGGGTAGCCTAAGAGGGAAAAGTATGATGGCTAAAAATCTTTAGCCACTTGATCCCCATTAGGTGTCATATCAGATTTTCAACTTTCAACACTCACAACTAAACATAACTTAGCCATTTTGGCCCCACCCACCCCCAATTTTACGTTCTTTTCTAATTTTTCAAACAAGCTAAATTTCCTTCATTAAAATATAAATACAATACGGAACTAAAAGATAATACAGAAAAAAACATATGAAAAAAAAACGTAACAAAAAAAACAAAAAACATAAAGACAAATAAAAAACATACGAAACTTAAAAGTACAATATTACCCGGTCAGCTTTGATGATGTTTTGCCATTATTTCATCTTGTTTCCTTTTGATGAGAGGGCCTTTGCGTTTCGGTAACCCTTCGGTATCAATCATGAAGAACTCTAATTCTTTACACTCTATTATTGCAGTTCTTTATGTCTCTTCACCTCATACGCGGATGTGGCTTCTTTAAGTTTGTGTCTATAATTGGAAGATAAAATATTTGATAAATACTTCGATTGACTCTCCCGGTACTCGACGTCTCCAACGATTTGGCTTTTTTCGGGTCGAAGTTTGCAGGCGGGACGAGGTCCCGCATCAAGGCCGAATAGTTCAGCTGGATTAGCTTGATCAATTAGTTCTAAAGCGTCTCATTTGGGGTATTTTTTTTTCAAGACATTCGACGCGTGAACTAGAGTAAACTTTCTCCCATTTGGGGTGTTGTTACTAAAATTGATCTTTGCACGGCCGATATGATTAGCCTCATTTTCTCCACTTTTACGTTGTAAATAGCGTTTAACTTTTGGCAATCACCGTTAATCGTAGTTCATTTCCTCGTGATTATATTCTTGGTACGAGGATCAACTCCGTTGAAATTGTCCATAATCACCGATGGGGTTTTTATCAGTCTAACATGGTATCAGAGCGGGTCTGATCCTTAGACATGGGTAGCTAAGTTGAGCCGCCTCTCTATGCCACCCCGTCAAATCCAAGTCGCGAAACCTTGCATAGAAGCAGAAATCCATTATTCTGGAAATAAAGCTGCGACCCCAAAAGTCAGGAATGTAACCAACCAACTTTACAACATAAAGATTGAGTTTGATATTTCTAGTTGTCCCGCATTTGGAATAACTGCAATAATAGACACGAGAGCATCAGCATGTTGCATAAACAAGAAGGTTATCCCAGAAGAAGCATTGAGCCCTTAACTTAAATTGTTTTCTTTAATGGCTTAAATTCAAGACAAGAAGCTACCCACATATTGAAATCAGGCTCATTCCTTATTGAAAATAATAAATTAAAGATACCTCTCATATACGCATTTGATATACATGAAAGCAATGGTATTGAGATGCTGATAGGAGCCAACTTCATAAGAGTCGTGAAGGGAAGAATTCGTAGAAGATGATGAGATAACCATTTACAAAAAGGGTACGAATATCAAGACTTCAGACCAAACTGAAATTGCTGAAATGGCCATTACTAAGCTTGAAGTCAGTGAAGAAGAATTATTGGAAATAAATGAATCTATTTATTTCATCCAAAAAGGAAGTAGAGTATTCCTGGAACAATTTAAACCTGTTATAGACAGGTTGAAGCTGCAAGGATACATTGCAGAAAACCCTCTAAAGCATTCGAAGAAGAATGGCGAACTTTGTAAACTGGATATCATTAATCCAGATATTACAATTGAAGATCGACCATTAAAGCATGTGACACCAGCAATGGAAGACTCATTTAAAAAGCATGTTGATGGTCTTCTCAAAATTGGTGCCATTCGTCCAAGTAAAAGCAATCATAGAACGATGGCAATGATCATAAATTCAGGAACAACAAGTGATGCTATAACGGAAAAGGAAATCAAAGGAAAAGAAATGATGGTTTTCAGTTACAAATCCTTGAATGACAACACATACAAGGATCAATATTCCCTTCCAGGCATAAACACGATCATCAAGAGAATAGGAGGCGCAAAGATATTTTCTAAATTCGATCTTCAATCAGGATTCCATCAAGTTGCCTTGGATGAAGAATCAATCCCATGGACAGCGTTCTTATAATAATAATAATAATAATAATAATAATAATAATAATAATAACAACAACAACAACACCAACAACAACAACAACAACAATCATAATAATAATAATAATTCATTACGTTTCAATAATAAATTATTATGTTCCAACTTTATGTAAAATTATTATGTTTCAATAATTGTAACATCCCGCCTGCACAGACCACAATATTGTCCGCTTTGCCCGTAGGCTTACGGCTATGTTTTTGTGGCCTCATTTGAAGACTTCACGGCAAGTCACCCAAGATAGTACTACTCTCACATGAGCACACTTAACGGCGAGTTCCTAAGAACTCTACTAGCAGTAGACCACAAAACGCGTTGTGTCATTGTAAGGCGAATGTTATCTTATAAGCCCAACATCTCTTCAGGCCACAGCCGATGTGGGATTTGCCTAGGGTGTTACAATCATACCCCCTTAGGGACTCATCGTCCTCGATGAGGTTTGCCCGACCATCCCGAACGGCTTAGGAGTGGCTCTGATAGACTGATACCACTTGTAACATCCCGCCTACTCAGACCACAATATTGTCCGCTTTGCCAGTAGGCTCACGACTTTGTTTTTGTAGCCTCATTTGAAGACTTCCCGGCAAGTCACCCAAGCCAGTACTACTCTCACATGAGCACGCTTAACTGCCAGTTCCTAAGAACTCCACTCGCAGTAGACTACAAAACGCGTTGTGTCATTGTAAGGCGTATGTTATCTTATGAGCCCAACATCTCTCCAGGCCACAGCCGATGTAGGATTTGCCTAGGGTGTTACAATAATAATAATAATAATAATAATAATAATAATAATAATAATAATAATAATAATAATAATAATAATAATTATTATTATTATTATTATTATTATTATTATTATTATTATTATTATTATTATTATTATTATTATTATTATTATTATTATAATAATAATAATAATATAACAACCAAAAAAGGTCCAAACGGTTTTCTCCCCTACTGTGGGCGATTCCCTCTTCTTCACCAGGTAAATTTGATCGATCTTCCAACCCTGATCCATAGCATGGATCTCCTTGTTGGGTTTTCGATTATTTTCGTCTAGATTTCCTGTTTCTCCATTTATTTTCTTAGGGTTTCGGATTGGGTTCGTTTCCTGTTTTTAGGGTTTCTTTTCGAGACCGGTTCTTTACCTTTTGGTTATTTCTTGAGACTGTTTTGCTTCTTTAAAACGGTGTTTTGCGTGGTTGTATTGTGGTCGCCGGTTCTTACGGGCATTGGTTTATCTCCCAAAGGTCGCTTGGTTGGTTCTATTGCGATTGCAGCTTTAGGGTTTCAAAAGTTGGCGCCTGTGTGGGATTTGTGAAGCGGCTATGGTTACATGTCCTCGTTATCTGTTACTGCTTTGTTTCTTTTTGGATTTTTAGTGCATGCTTATGTGGTTGCATCTGCTACTGGTTGGTAACTGCTACAGTGCTACTGGTTGGTAACTGCTACAGTGTTACTCTTTGTTGTGTTTCGTTACTGCAAGGGTTGTGGTTTGGCTGTTCTGTTCGTTTGGTGTAGTAGGTTTATGCTGCTGCTTGGTGTTACTGGTTGTATTTGTTTTGGACCTGCTACAGTGCTGCTTTTTGTTTTGTAACATTGCTTCTACAGTTGCCTTAGTCTTTGTGGAGCAGTACTTTGTTTGTATTTTTATTTGGTTGGTATATTGCTGCTACAGTGTTGATCTTTGTTTGGTTCATTGCTGCTACAGTGGTACTTTTTTACTATGCCTATTGTGAGATTCCATTGCCCCTTCGTGGGTCTTTGTGGGTGTCGTGATGGGGGCGGGAATGGGCTTACCAAGACTTATTTGATCACACATCTCCGCGATCGACACTTCAATGGGGATGCGTTGGCTATCACTAGACATTCTCTTGCATCGGATTTGGTTGTTTTTGAAAGGGCTGAGGTTACTCTCAAGCGTATGGGATTCTGGTTATGTGGTGGTTGTTTCAAAACGCATACTTTTCGGGCTAAGTGTCGACATGGTGGGGGGGCTGATTTTGTGTCACCTCCTGATTGTGGTGATGGTGTTGTTCGGTTCGTGTTGCATGATCTCACCAAACCACAGGTTCCCTCCCATGTTGATGTTGTTGAGGATTTAGTTTTGGACGAGCTTGGTGGTTTCGATTTACCTCTTTTTGATTCTTTATTCGCTAAGGGGCTGCGTACTGTCAAATGCATCCCTCCTAAATGTCGTTTGGAGTTCTCTCGTGTTCTGAAAGGAGCTCTTGACAAGGTAATCTGCGCACCTGATGACATTTCTTGTTGGGTTGGTTTGTTAGTCTTGCCTCTTTGTCTCCTTAAAACCTTTTGCCCGAGGAGTAATCAAGAATGTAGGTCGGCCAATAAGCGCCAACGCCAGGAAGAATATATTGTTAATGCTATTCGGGCATGGGGCACCCCTAGTGGTAGTATACAGATTGTGCGTGACATTTTAGCCGAACCCTCACCTGTTTGGTCTAACATTGATGATGACAATTCCGATTTGGGTGACCGTAATGTCAAGCAATGTAAGAGGAAGATTTGTGATGGTCATTATACTGCTGCGGTCAGAGTTCTTTCGTCTTCTGGTATTGCACCTTATGATGTTTCTACTCTTGAGGACTTAAAAGCTAAACACCCTTTCCAATCTGCTCCTCTTTTGCCTGATATACCTATTGATCATCATCACCTTACTGCATCTACTGCTACGGTTCTTGACATGATTAAGAGTTTCCCACGTGGTACTTCTTGTGGGCGAGATGGTTTGCGCGCTCAACACCTTTTGGATTGTTTAAATGGTGCGGCTGTGGCTATTTCTGATGAATTGATCTCATCTATCACCCAGGTGGTGAACCTTTTCCTTGCTGGTAAATGCCCGAGGGAGTTGGGTGAGTACATTGCTAGTGCTCCTCTCACACCCTTAGTCAAACCAGGTGGGGGTATCCGTCCTATTGTTGTTGGGACTGTTTGGAGGCGGTTAGTTTCTAAGGTTTGTGCATCTATGATTGGCCATTCTTCAGACGGTTATTTAGATGATTTACAATTTGGTGTTGGGGTATCGGGAGGAGGGGAGGCTATTCTTCATGCAGTGAATCGTTTAGTTGAGGATCGTGGGGGTGATGTTGGTCTTTCTATGTTGTTGGTTGATTTTAAAAACGCTTTCAACATGGTGGATCGGGCTGTTATGTTGCGTGAGGTTCGGCTTCATTTTCCGGCTATTTCGCAATGGGTGGAATTCTGTTACTCTAGCCCCGCCAGATTATATTATGGTGAGCATACTCTTTGGTCTCATCAAGGTGTGCAACAAGGTGATCCGCTTGGGCCTCTTCTTTTTGCCTTAGTGTTGCATCCTCTGGCATGTAAGATTAGAGACTCTTTTAACCTTTCTTTTCAAGCATGGTATCTGGATGATGGTACTATTATTGGAGATACTTTGGTTGTGGGTAAGGTTTTAGAGTTGATTATGATGGATGGACCTAGTTGTGGCTTACACCTCAACGTTGATAAAACTGAGGTCTTTTGGCCAAAGGAGGACCCTAGAAGCAGATATGCGGGTGTGTTCCCTCCCAATATTTCTCGCCCCTTACATGGTGTTAAATTATTGGGTGGGCCTGTTAGTGTTGATTTTGAGTTTGGTAGTAGGCTGGTTTTGAAAAGGGTGGCTAAAACCATTGATCTTATGGATGCTGTTGCTAAACTTAACGACCCTCAATGTGAGTTGTTGCTACTCCGTGCATGTGCAGGTGTTTCTAAGTTATATTTTTCTATGCGCACGTGTTCCCCTAGGGTCTTTGAGTGTGCTCAGGTTTCCTTTGATGCGGCACTTCGTTCTTCTTTGGAACGTATTGTCACTGCTTCTGGGCCTGGTTTTGGTGATTGGCAGTGGAGACTTACCACCCTTCCCTTTGCTTTTGGGGGGCTTGGTGTTTATTCTGCAGGAGATGTTTTGAAATATGCTTTTCTTGCGTCTAGACTTCAATCTGCTAGCTTACAGACTAAGCTCCTCCATAGTTCTGGTATTGTAACTGCTGGTCCCTCCTTTGATGATGCTTTATGTACTTTTAATATGGATATGGATATTGACCTTTTAAGTAACCTAAGCGAGGTCGCTGCCCCCAAACTCATGAAGAAATTGGCAGATATATATTTCGATCGGGTTACCCAAACTGTTGAATCTACATTCCATCTTTCTACTCGACAGATTGCGTTATGGAGTTCTCTAAAGGAGGATCATACTTCAGATTGGCTCAGGGTGGCTCCTATATCTGGATTGGGTCAAACTATGAATGCCCGAACATACCGTTGTGTGTTGTGTTATCGGCTGGGTGTTCCCCTTTTCACTGTTCAGGTACCGTGTTCAGCTTGTTCTCGTGTTTTTACTGGAGATATTTATGGGGATCATGCGGTTTCTTGTGCGGGTATTGTTGGCATTAAACATCGGCATAATATTGTGCGTGATGTTCTTGTTGATATATGCTCTCGGTCCGGAATTTCAGTTCGTAAGGAGGTGGATATTGGGCTTTATGGTGATAGGGATAGATCTTTGCGCCCAGCTGATATATTACTTTACTCATGGGATTGTGGGCTTGATGTTTGTGTTGATCTTACGGGGTCGTCACCGTTGACACAATCTGGTATGATTGATTTTATGCCAGGTCGTGCGGTTATTGAAGCTGCACAACGTAAACGTGTCAAGTATGAGGCCAAATGTGCGGATATCGGTTATGGGTTCCTTCCCTTCTCTTTCTCCTCTTTTGGAGAACTTGAGAAAGATGCAGTAACTCTTCTAAAGCGTATTCGACGTTTCTCTTCGACTCAAGACATAGGGGCACGGGCTGCCGTTCATATTTTTAATAGGATTGGTTTTGCTATTGCTAGAGGTGTGGGGGCCCAGTTGGTTTCTCGGCTCCCCACCAATTTCTTGTAAAATCCTATTTATTATTAATAAAAATGTTGGTTATAATAATAATAATAATAATAATAATAATAATAATAATAATAATAATAATAATAATAATAATAATAATAATAATAATAATAATAATAATAATAATAATAATAATAATAATAATAATAATAATAATAAACATGCAGATCTTTTACTATTTAATTGGCTCTAAGATAAAGACGCGTGTTTAGATGTGACTGGAATTTCTCCCTTTGCTGGTGTGGGGGCGACTTCATGGGCTCCAAGGTAGCCTTGCACAATGTTGTGGAGAAGAAAAAGAAGAAGTATGCGTCCAAATGTGATGACAACGAATACAAGTTCATACCATTTGCGTTTTCTACGTTTAGGGAATTCGATATGGAGGCGTTGGACACATTGTCACGTATTAAATCTATCTCTATTAGCCAATCAAATAGTGATAAGAGTGGTGCTTTTATTTTTATAGAGTGAGTTTTTGTATTCAGAAATGAGTGGGAGCGCAGCTAGTGTTTATACTCATATCCAACTTTGTGTAAAAATAAATAATAATAAGAGAAAAGTCAAAAATACATCAATGTGCTTTGCCAAATGACCGATTTACATCATTTTTCTTTTTTTTTGGAACAAAATCATCCACCGTTAGTAACTTTGGCACAAATACATCCCTCAGTTAGTAATATCAGTTACTATGGACTAACGATGCAAATGATTTTCCGTTATCTCCTAACAAGAGTTAAAATAGTTTCATTGTTAGTCCTCATTGAGTTAAAATATTTGCATCGCTAGTCCTCATTGACTATAGAGTTAAAATATTTGCATCGTTAGTCCTCATTGAGTTAAAATATTTGCATCGTTAGTCCTCATTGACTATAGAGTTAAATATTTGTATCGTTAGTCCTCATTGAGTTAAAACATTTGCATCGTTACCATCGCCACCACCCAACACCGCCACCACCACCCACCGCCACCAACCAACACCCACCGCCACCTCCACCCACCACCTACCACTTCCGCCGCCACCACCCAATGCCACCACCACCCATCGCCACCACCACCCACCTCCCATCGCCACCACCACCCACCTCCATCACCACCACCCACCACCTTCACCCATCGCCACCACCACCACCGCCACCTCCACCGACTGAGGCGGTGGTGGCGGTGGGTGGTGGTAGCGATGGTGGTGGTGATGGTGGTGGCGGCGGCGGTGGTGGTGGCGGCGGCTGGTGGTTGTAGGTGGCGCTGGATGTTGGTGGCGGTGGTGGGTGGTGGAGGTGGCGGCGGCGGTTGTGGTGGCGCCAGTGGTGGTGGCAATGGGTGATGGCGGCGGCAGTGGGTGGTGGCGGCGGCGGTGGGTGGTGGCGGCGGCGGTGGGTGTTGGGTAGTGGCGATGGTAACGATGCAAATATTTTAACTCAATGAGGACTAACGATGCAAATATTTTAACTCTATAGTAAATGAGAACTAACAATGCAAATATTTTAACTCAATGAGGACTAACGATGAAACTATTTTTACTTTTGTTAGGAGATAACGGAAAATCATTTGCATCGTTAGTTCATAGTAACCGATATTACTAACTGAGGGATGTATTTGTGTCAAAGTTATTAACGGTGGATGATTTTGTTACAAAAAAAATGATGTAAATCGGTCATTTGGCAACGCACAGGGATGTATTTTGGACTTTTCTCTAATAATAATAATAATAATAATAATAATAATAATAATACTTGGTCCAACTAAAAGAACCAGTCTAAAGGTAACACACAATAGGTATATAATGATATTTAATGGTAGCATCATCAATAACATTAAAGGTAATAAACTCTTTATTCAAATTTTCGAACATTTGAAACAACGCATACTATTTGATAAAATCATAAACAACTATGTCATTGATGACCAATCATGCAGTTTGGTCCATCCGTCTGGAAATGGAGTATGGTGTGGTCCCACATAAAATCCAGTATCTCTAACTAACCAGTAACATTTTCGTGCTTTGTGAAAACTCCATGTTTTTTAGCAATGTGGGATAGTAGTTTTATCGAACACACCAAAAGAAGCGGTCCTTGAACCATTCCAGTTGAAAGAAGCATAGAAAAAGGTAGTTTTCCAGAAATTTTCACAGAAACTCCAGTTTTCATTTTCGTTCAATGCAAGAGTATGGTCTCCCAGATCATCATCCTCTGATTTTACATTAACAGTGATTGGATCATTCATCGCGTTATAGATATAGATGGCCCAAAAATCCCATGGACAAATCTTTTTGGCATTAGCTGTCGGAGTTTTTGCTTTTGGAGATGCGTTTGTGGTGAAAACAAGGTAAATGAACAAGAAAATATATGACTTCATGGGTATGTTGAATGGGCATATGACTATATGAACCTATACGAAGATTATGTTATATAGACCAAAAAAGTTGGTTCATTATTTTCATAGTTAATATCTAAAAGTTAACTTTCATGGTTTAAATATAAGTATTAATGATTTTGATGAGTTTCACTTGGGTCATTATATTAAATGTTGAGTTTCATGGTTAAATGTAAGTATTAATGATTTTGACCCATTCATTTGAGTTTCATTTGCTCATCTTATGTTATATAAAATTTAAATAACCTTATAAATGTAAAGGGGTTATAATAAATGTCCCAAGAATTGATTCTATAATATAAAGCCTTCAACATTGATTCCAAGTAACTCAAACATCTCAATTAGTATGTGTACATTGATTTCAAGCAACTCAAACATCTCAATTAATAGTGGTTAGTCTTTTTACATTCCCGTCCATGAGTTACAAATATTTTATCAACTATATAATGTGTAAAAAACCACACACAACAAACCACAACTTCCTCCACACCGCGTGCACATTGGGCTACAACTTATTATGGTGGTAAAGTATGCATCATATCGTCTTACTTATTTAGCATATTGATTTATATTGTTTTATGTAAATTTCACGTGTGTTTTGTGTATGTAACAATGTAGGACATAAATATGGTGCTTAGGAGGTTTGGTAGTAACATCATCTTCTCTAATGGTTTAAGATATCTTACACATCGTTGTCTTATCAATTAAGTGGAACATGCACGAACATTTTCAATTTGATCGAAAATGCAATATATTGATTAACTGTATTTAAGTTACTAACGATCAACTACATCTAATTATTTTTTGTAGCACGTCAAGAAGCATTAAAGAAAGAGATCGAGAAGTCACAAAATTTGTATCAGGAACAAAATATGCAAAATGTCAATGAACAACAACGACAAAGATAAGAACAACAACAACAACAACAACAACAACAAGAACAACGCCACAGCCACCAATGGAATGAATACTTAGCATTCATATTAATAGTACGTTACAAATTAAACATGCAATATTTTACTTCATGTAATACTGATAAACGGGCTAATGCTATTGATTTGTTAGCAAGTAAGTTTATTGAAAATAATGTGATGAGCATTCAATTTTTAGTCAATAATTATTACTACACTTTGTTGGTGCATTTTAATATTTTTGTTCTTAACGTAGTTTTTTGTCTTGCGGTGTGTTAATGTCACTTTCTTAATTAAACATCTTGGAATATTGCATGCCTTTGATATTTGATATGACTGTGTAAATTATGTCGATTTTACGTATTGAAAATGAAAGTATATAATAAAAACATCTTCACACTATCATCTTAACAATAAGAATCTTCTAAATCGAAGAAGTATATAAAGGAGAATAAAATTGTGTTTAGTTAAATGTCGAGTCTATTGATTGATTGGAGCGGGTTTATGATTCGGACTTGGGTCATTAGATCTGATTTTTTATTATACGAGTTATAATTTATACTCTTGAGTACACTAATTACTTTAATGTTTTATGTTTTTATAGTTTTGAAAAAAGTCTCTTTACATAAACTTTTTTAATGTCAACAAACTATTGTTGTATATTTGGGCCTTACCATCATACTAACAACCCGAAAATTTACACAATCATATTTGCGCGGGTCCTGAGGCAGCCCAAGTTGTTTATGACGAAAATTAGCAGTAAACATAGTTTTTGACTCGACCACAATTAAAACTGACAGAAATAAAGGCATCAACATTTTTGGGTTTTATATCAGATAGGTTACCCAACTTTCCAACTTTATTCACCTAAGTTACCAAACTTTTTTTTTGCTCACTTAGGTTACTGAACTTTTGGGTAGCATACACCTCATATTTTCAGTGTAATCCGAGTAACCTGAACGTACATTTTTTGGTAAGTTAAGTAACATGAATGTCGTGTTTTTACATGTTCGGGTGATGATTACGTATATTTTGGTATGTTCAGTAACCTAGGTGAACAAAATCACAAAGTTTGGTAACCCATTTGCACAAAAAAATAGTTGGGTAACTTAGGTGAACAAAATCGCAAAATTTGGTAACCTATCTGATATAAAACCCCAACATTTTTCATGCCATGCTAACAAAAGTTGTGGTAACATCACAATGTAGGAACTTATTAACCAACAAAAGTTGTGATAACATCACAACTTAGGAACTTATTGTCAATAAACTATTTTAAATGTGTGTCATACTTAGAAAAGGTGTGATACCATCACAATTTAAATATATAATGATGAAAATAAGTGTCGAAGCTTACATGTCAATAAACTATTTTAAATTTGTGTCATGCTTAGAAAAGGTGTGATGCAATCACAACTTAGATATATAATGACGAAAATAAGTGCCGAAGATTACATATTAGTTTTATATCAAAGTATAGGGATGTTACAATTTTGAGAATAAATACAAAATCTAAACTTTATAAATAACTACTAATATGTCATAAAAAGTTTAAAAATAAGATTTACTGATCAATTAAGGCCATACTTACAAAAGTCTAATAACGAAAAAAACTACTGCACATTACACTATGACCAATTAGATCATAAAAAAAGTTATACGTTAGCTTTAATTTTATATCAAAATATAGGGATGTTACAAATTTGCGAATAAATACAAAATCTAAAATTTATAAATAACTATTAATATGTCATAAAAAGTTTAAATATAATGTTACAATCTTGAGAATAGATACAAAATATAAACTTTATAAATAACCACTAATATGCCATAAAAAATTTAAGGGCACATTTGGTAGGGTAAAATTAAAAGAAATGAAATGAAGTGCAGAAATCAAATCACAGAAATGAATTCTCACAGAATTTCAATATAAAATCCAGTGTTTGGTAACACCAAAGAATTGACTCAAGAAATTATTATTATTATTATTATTATTATTATTATTATTATTATTTTATTTCATCATCATCATCATCATCATCATCATCATCATTATTATTATTATTATTATTATTATTATTATTATTATTATTATTATTATTATTATTATTATTATCATCTAGTTGTAGAAAGAATTCATTTCTTTACCAAAAGGAGTGGAAACCAACTCTTCACAAAATACAAAGGAACCAAATCCTAGGAGTTGTAATTCTCTACCTTTTTATTTCTTTGAGGTACCAAACATAGGAAATGAATTGATTTTCATTTCTCCATCATCAACTCTTTGTACCAAACATGTCTTAAATATAAAATTTACTGATCAACTAAGGCCATACTTACAAAAGTCTAATAACGAAAAAAATTACTACACATTACACTATGACCAAATTAGATAGAGCCCGTGTGCAACGCACGGGTCTGAATTACTCGTTATAATAAAAGTTTAGTTTTATGATTTAAATGTAAGTATTAATAATTTTGATACATTCACTTGAGTTTCATTTGCGTCATTATAGTTAAAGTTCAGTAATGTTGAGTTTCATGGTTTAATGTAAGTATTAATGTTTCACCCATTCACTTGAGTTTCATTCGTGTCTAGTTTTTTGGAGTACCATTATGTTTTGAAAATTTAATTAACTAAACGAGTAGCAAAACAAGTATTATTAATTTGAAAAGGAAATATTTAGTTCTTCTCCAATATTTATTTCACCAGTCACCTACAAGCAAGTGTGCTAAGTTATGGAATTCGAGGCTAATTACGGTAATGAAGGAGAGACAGAAATTTTTTATGACATATAAAGTTAATATTACAGGCTTAAATATGTAACACATTTTAACTGAAGTGTAATTGTTCTTGTTTATCAAAAGCTCAAGCTTCATTTGTAAAGCTACTTGAGTTAGCTTAGGAGCTCCCCCCCCAAATTAAGCTTAAGCTCTTGCATTCAAACACCACTTTTGTATTCAGTTGAGCTTATTACTTTAGATAAGCAACCTCTAAAGATCTCACATTGAAATTACAATAAAGCGAAATAGAAAATAAAATAAAATAAAAATCTAAGTTTTAAGAAAAAATATCAAACACATACAAGACACATACCCATTAGATAGAAGTAAAATTTGCATCACAGTTTAAAATACAATTAAATGTCGTTTGCGTAATTCCTTTTAAACATTAATTCATACACTTTGTACTTTTTTTCTTTTTTTCTTGTACTGCCTTTTGGCCGCCTTTTGCTTAATAAAATTTACCTTTATGTAAAAAAAAATTAATTCATAAATGCTAGTTTCCTTTCTTATGTTAGAAGTTCAATTGCTTAAAAATCCAAACATTTATTTATGGGAATAACATTTCACTAGGTGCTTGTCATGGACAGGTAAAGGAACAACTAGGATGCCATTAAGAAAATTAAAACCATAATTATTGCATAGTTCAAACAAAATTTTAGTTCGTTTGAACTCAACAACAATGTTGTTAATGAAGCTCGAAGTCTATCGAAGAGAGACTGAAAATGAGTTTCATAGTTCCATGTGTTCCGTGTATGTGATCTTATTTTATGTGTTCATCTACCTAAACTAGTTTGTTCCTTCGAGTACAATAATGTCGGAAAAGTCGTGCATTGTCACCAAGATGGTATTGGAGATAGATTGATTATTAAGTTTGTTGTCTCATGCGTTTAGTAGTCGATGAATCGACAAAGCAAAGTCTACAGTGAGTGATGCGATCAGGGACGAAATTAACACTACATTGAAAAAATCCATGAGGTGCCCGAACAACCGCGAGAACTCCTGGCTCCGTCCCTGAATGTGGTGGCAAATATGGAGCATTGCAACAACGGCTTATGCATGCTTATTATTTTTATTTTTATTTTTATTTATTTTTTATTTTTTTTTCATAAGCTTTATGCTTTAGTTAGTAAAATAAATGAAATAACATAATTTATTAAATACTTTCACAAGTAGCAGTTTAATAAAACCCGATCCGACCCCGAATATGACTATTCGAGTTGGGTTACTAGGGTTCAAAATTATATTCGAGTCAACCCAAATGACCCGAGATCTAAATAGAGTCAGGTTCGGGTATGTTTTTATTAGCATCAACCCGAATTGACCCAAACCCGACCAACCCGACTAACCCGACTCGACTAATTACAATGTAAAAATATTTAAGTAAGCCATTTTTTTAATAACTTTTACAATGTAAAAATTTTTTGATCCATAATACTAATAGCATTACTAATAGCATTATATCCGTGTGTTTCATCGAGAATAGTTTATTTACAAATTGGCAAATTAAATGTACAACAAAACATAATTAAATTGGAATACTTTGTAATTAACATAAATCATGTAACAATTCGCATTTTCAGGATAATTACTATTCCCGAAAAATTTCACTATTCACTTTTACTATTCATTTTCCCAAAATTTGATTTTTGTTTCTTGGCCTCGAGTGATAAATCATTTTCATGGAAAATTAAAAGTTTGACACTCGTCAGATCATTTTCGTGAAAGTTATTAAGGAATTACACGGAATTACGCGTTTTAGGGTAAAACGTCATTCAAAAATTCTACGCACAACGAAACTCGACCACGTTAAGTGACCCCGCATCAGAAAAATGTTTGACACACTCATGATTTATTTGAGAATTATTCATGACTGTGAAAAACATGACCAAAATAAGCCTCGGCCATGAAAAAACTGAAATTTTCAGTTTTAAGCGTTTTTACTCAGCCGTAACCTTAGCCTATACCTACACCGCGTTTCTAAGACGATTTGAGTTTTCAACTTATTAGAATAAGTCAACATATTTTTCCCTCCTCCTTTGACCAAAAAAATCATTCCTTGATTTTATAAGTCATTCATTGATTTTTAGGCTTACGGTTTTATGTCTAAAAGACATTTAATACCAACCGACACTAGACTGAGCCCAGTCTAGACATTATAAGTCTTTTTAAATCATTTATATCCTATTAGAAAAGTAACATTTTACTTTTCTCAAATTTACGCAATATTCGTACATTTTACGTATTACGCGTTTTAGACCCGTGTTTCCAGTTTTAGCAGGGTTTTACCACCCAAATGGAACCTACCACTCATTTTATATTTTATTATGGAACATATGGACATGTTTATCAATACTTTCAAGTTCCATAATTTTACGACACCCGGTTTTACGTTTTGAGGCTTAATCATTTACGGTTGGCATTTCCCGGAGTCAAAACTCATCCAATATCTTGGATAATATCAAGCAAGGCACACCTCACCCCCCTAGCCATTATTGAACCGCCATTACGGGGGGGGGGGGGGGAGTCACCCCTTGGTGTGGCTTGATCTTATGCAAACTACTCTTGGATGTTTACATGTGTACAAGCTTACTTGAGAAGCTTTGCATAGTCATGGAAAGTAACCTCCTCAAGACCCTATATAAGCCCCCCTCCCCCTCATTTAAACGCCACACATCACACACCAAACCATCTCACACTTAGCTAATTTCTTCTAGTTTCAAGCTAGAATCAAGAGTACTTCTTCAAGATAGAAACCCTAGTTTCTTTTAAGTAATCAAAACACTTCCATAACCTCATATACTTGGTGATTTCTCTTGAGTTTGAATCCACTCAAGTCACCTCAACCTTCATCATCCATCTTTCAAGATTACAACAGTAGAAAGATTGCATGAAGTGAAGTGGGTTGAAGCAAGTCTATCAAAGTCCTATCCTTACTAGTTACTTCCTTTCTTTATTTGAAAGCCAAAAGTTGTAAGCCAAACTCTAACATGCTTTTTGTTAAATAATCATGTTCATGTAATTTACCTATTATTCTTGCTATATTGTGTCTTGTATGCAAGTCCATGATGTATAAAAATGAGTAAAACAAGTTGTTGTAATTGATTGTTAATATTAAGGGTGATCACGGTCCAAAAACCGGACCGGACCGACCAAGACCGGACCGGACCGAAGACCGAGAACCGGAAAAACCATAGACCAAGACCGGACCGAATGTGGTCGGTCCGGTCCGGTCGGTCTTCGGTCGGTCCGGTCCAATTAGGCTAGATTTGGCAAGTTTTTTCGGGTTTTTGGTCGGTCCGGACCGGACCGGACCGACCGGACCGAAGACCGAATTAGCCAAAAAGCTTAGACCGAGGACCGGACCGAATTTGGTCGGGTCCGGTCCGGTCCGGTCGGTTTTGTCGGTCGGTCCGGTCCATCCGGTCCGTTTGCTCAGCCCTAGTTAATATAAGTTATTAAAACAAGTAAACTAGTGACTTTCTTGGTAAGACCTGATCAAAATGGTAAAAATATGATATTGGATCATTACATATTATAGTAGAGGACCTAACAAGGAAACCGTAGCAACTTGAACCACCTAAAACGAGTATACGAGTCAAAAGTTATGACCATTTGAAGTTACCAAAATTTTGCGGCAAAGCTGCCAAAACTTTCTATTACAGAAACTTAAAACACGCAAAAAGAGGCATTTCTGGTCCGTTTCATGAAAAAGTTAAAACATGAAAGTTGTCCGGAATCACGTTTTCTTCAAAAACTCAGGAACACGTCTCCAGAAAATCAATAACGAATGAGATATTTCTCAGTTTCTTAACAGCTATTTACATATATATATATATATATATATATATATATATATATATATATATATATATATATATATATATATATAAGTCACTATATATTAGTTATGTTTTAAAAGGAACAAGAGGTCTTATGACCTATAATCAAGACCACAACCATGGTTAGAGCCAAGGTTGATTCTCATGACCATTGAACAAGGACCAAAGGTCATGGCAAGGCCATGACGAAATGACCATGTAAGCTTACTTAGGCGTAAACATGAAACAAGGAATTGGCGATAACTTGAACAAACAATTTGGATCTACTTCACTTAAAAGAACCATGAGTTATTACAAATAAAAATGGTCATACAAGTTATATGAAACATACCCTAATAACAATCTTCATGTAAGAATAAACTTTCCTAAGTTTATTCAAATATCGGACATGTAACTTTTCGGATCGAAACTTATATCTATATATTTTATCAACTACTACAATAGGAGGGAGCCTCATGCGAGGAGTTCATTATGTAAGCCGTCGAGATAAGTTGTGGATTTACGAATTAAAGTGTCCTGGCTCCTCGAACGCTTACTAACATGACTTCTGAATTATGTCGGCCCGAACGGTAGTAAACGATATATAAAACATACATGTTTCATGAATCTTTTCTTTCAAAGACTTACAATATACATCATACCACATCATGGACTAGATGCAAGATATATATATAGGCACTTATTCATATTCTTTACTCCGATCCTAAGTCGCAACATTCTATTATAGGTTGCTCGTAGAAACCTTCGCGATTCGACCATCACATGCACTACTCACTACATAACTTAAGGTGAGTTCGTAGCCCCACTTTCTATTGTTTAACTATTTTACAAACCCATGGGGGGAATACATGCTATTATTTTTCTACTCGAACACAATGCTTTCTACTGTATGCTACCCGACTATGTTTTATTGTCACTAAGTAACGATTGCCATGTTCGAAGTCCCTATATCATGAACCATTAGTCACTACCTATAGTGAGCGCGAATATTGTGAATAGATCTATTGGGATTGACGGATCCCATTTGTGTTGAACAACTACGAGTTCACATAAGTGCACTATATTTGAGATTTAGCGGTATAATGGCAAAAGTACCTTGATAGGGCTTCTATAATGCCAAATTTTGGTTCGATGTTAATGCTTTGGTTGCATGAGCTTAGTGCAATAAATAACGATTTTGTTTTCTAACTATGAGTGTGAGTCTATAGCTCACACTACGATTATTGTGTTCAAACGATTTAACTACAAACTCTACGAATATCACTCAACCTTTGTGTTGACCTCTCAAGCATGTATTTCAGGTTCATAACGATCAAGGATGGCACGGAAGGACACATATACTCAAGAGGGCTATAAATTTTTACTATCATTCAAAGACTTAATTAATGTAATTTGTAAACATGGAACCATCTGGGACCTCATTTTATAATCTCTGATATTTATATAATTTGAATGATACATCTTTTAAAACGACTCAATTAGAGTTCGTTTTCTATTATTGTGACTATTGTGCCATCGAGTAACACCCAGTTTGAATTCCGCTGCATACATGAATTGGGGGTGTTACAAATCAAATTGCTCAAATTTGCAATACACGTGCTTGATACATCATTGTAACTAGTTATAATATCTGTGCATGCACAGGGTTTATAAAATTTTATTTTAATTATGTATTATTATTGATTAAGAAATGAATCACTTAACATGTTTCAAATAGTTTTACTTGGTGGACTAAAAATAAAAAATCATATGTATATATTATAACCTACCTATTATTTTAGGAGAATGCTTCTGGATTAAAAATTATATTTTATTATTCAAGCAAAATCACATGATGATACTTGACTTGCATGAGATGTTATTGATATATGCTTTTAGTTTTGTAAACCCGTGCTATCAATTTACGATGTATTTTGTAATTGTGGTATTTCTTTTACTTATATTTTCGTTAAAATATGTAGCGTATTTAGATAGCTTTGAATATTGATTCATTTTCTTAATTATGAATAACTATCATATCATTTTTAATAATGTATCTTTTTGTTTGAAAAATTATATTTTCATAAGTTTGTGTTATTTATTTTTCATGTTTGATCAAATTACTAAATTAACATAGTTGCTTACATTATAGCTTCTTTATTACATAAAGAGAAACGAAAAAAGATGTAATGGGTAGAACTCAAATTTAATCTTACGTTTATGTATAATGTATAAGAATAATTTTTCTCTAAGCCCGAACTATATAAGGAAATTATTATTACTTGTATAAGTAAATTATAAATGCATGAAAAAAATGACAAAGAGTATATTCGTAAGTCTTTTATGATTGTTTGAATCCTTACCGATCTTTCACTTTAATGCAACTTTCTTCACAATTGACTTAAATCATCAAGGTAAACGACACCCATATTTTAGACTGTTGGTTGACACCCATAGTGTTATCAATGGTAGCAAACACTTGCTAAGTTTCATTAACTCATTCAAAGACAAATTACACCCCGAAAAGAATTCCTACCATAAAGTTCCTCATATAGGCACTAAAACACATCTTTGGTTCATTAAAATACATTCATGTATTATTTAAATCAGCAACTCAACTAAATTATACATTCATACCTTGAGCAGGCGTAGAAAATCTCTCCACGACAATCATGTGTTGATACTTAATCATCCTCTAAAAAACGCACACAACAAATTGCATTACACTTTAGTGTGTGCGATAAGATAATAAAACTGCAAAAACCACTTACATGTTTCATTATAATGAGGATAACAACAAAGTTAATCATAACATCAAATAAGAAAACTTCACATTAGAATTAAATGGGTGTTTGGTTATGCTTATTAAAGGTGCTTATTGCTTATTTAATTACCATAACACAATAAGTGTATGATAAAACTATAAGCTCACAACTAATTCTATTATAGCTTAGTGTGTTTATAGTAAAAACACAAATATTAAGTGTAGAAGTTTTCAATAAAACATAAAAAAGAGTTACTAAAAGTTGGTGTGTATAACAAAAAAGTTAAATCATAAAAAAGGTTACTAAATACTATTAGGTAGACAAGGCATAAGCCAAAGTTCTGTTGAGGTCTCTTTCGGATTCTATTCAGAAGCAAAATGAGGTTTACACATAAATCATAAGTATAGAATAATGGTTTTATCTCACATCCGTGATTACCAATTCAATAACATTATTGCAGTATAGTAACATAATAACCTGATTAAAACTATATATTCTTGCTGAATAATTCTCATGTACATACTTTTAATTCGTTTACAACGGCCAACTATTATTGTTATTATTTTTTATTTTATTTATTTATTTATTTTTTTTTTTTTTATTATTATTATTATTATTATTATTATTATTATTATTATTATTATTATTATTGATAAAACATAGCGTCAATGAATAAGGTTATGTTATCACCTACGTAGTTTTTTTAGGAAGTGATTGTTATCAAATAAGGATTGTGATGCGTGCATTTTTTATATAACTTAAGGAAAACACCTTCTATATTAAACAATGACTATCTAACCCATTTTTTTTTTTTTTTTTTTTTTTTTTTTTTAAATAATTAGCTTTGTATAACGTTTTTAACTGACAGACATGTTGAGGTTGGGGTTGATTTTGTTGTTTAACTTTAACTACTGATATCATGTTGTACAAAATGTGTGAATTTAGTAGTACATAATGAGCATTGATAAAATTAAAATATGCTCCGTAAAGTTTTTAAAATGTTTTTATGGATATCCATATACAAATTTTAAATAACAATTTCATGAGTCGTTGTTATAAGTAGAATCGCGTATATTTATTTTCATATCACAGTATCGTACTTACCATTTAATATTTATATTCTCGTTACTAATAATTTAGCCGTATTTGAAACCCGTGTACGCATAAATTAAACTTTTAAATAGTAACATGAGTCCTTATTTAAAAAAATATTCTAATGGATGAAAATTTAAGACTAACACATTAGTTTAAAAAAATATTTAACTTATATTAAAACTAATTCACATATTTACCAAATTAAAAAAATATTTAACGTATATTAAAACTAATTATCATATTTACCAAATTTTGTAATTTTAATGGATAAAAGTCTAAAAACCAATACTAATACTCATGTAATTTTAAACAAAGTTAATATTATAAAGTATAGGGGGTATAAAGTGTAAGGGGTTATTTGTGTTTTTTATAAATTTATTAGAAAACATGAAAACTTATAATTTTACACTTTACTCTATATAAATTATTTAAAATTCAATCATTAAAGTTTTATTAATTACTCCCTCTTTTTATAAGTTTTTGTTTTCATAAATTTGACATCTATATTTTTATGCATTTTTTTTTCTTAACCAAATTTCTCCACCAAATTTATTAAGTTTGACCAAAATCAATTTAATTTTGACTTTTTATTGACCAATCACGTTGCTCGATTTTGCCTACGTGGCAAAATCGAGCTCTGCTATTAGTCCATTTTTTTTTCAATGAGAAAGGATTTGTAAAAACATTTCGAAATAATGTAATTCTTTTATTATATAAAAGATTGTCATCTTGAACGACGTAAATCACTATGCCAAGATCCATTCCAAACTTCAAAGACTACCAAAATCAAGCAATATTAATAGTTTACATCTATAAACTAATACGTTGCTTGATTCGAACATTCATCATGTACTACCGTGAACCCTCAATTTCACGCGCAGGCCGCAAAAACTTGATCTAGAAATGTTTATGTTGTATACTCCGTACTTCTTATTAGGTGTGTCAATAGGATTTGGTTGACCCCGTCCTAACATATACCGATTTAGGTGCCGCCATGTAGCTTTGCTTCATAATCATGTTCTCTTTTCTTTTACATATTTTGCTACTTTGGATATATTAAATTACTTGGTATTGATAAAAGCTATTTATTGGTTTTGTTTCTGGGTTCCATTGGATCTGTTGGATGGAATCGTAAAGATGATTCTAGTCATTAGGGTTTCATATATTTCGACCAAGATTCCCGTGTTTAAAGTAATTCGTAAGGCGCGGCTTTTGATTTGGAGTTTAGGCGGGCTATGAATTGTCTAATTGATATTTTTATTTGCTCTTCTTTCTTTCTTTCGATGATATCATCAAGATGCTATGAAAATGATACATATAAATTTTGTGTTGTCAAAATCATATTCTGTATATACTTGGTTAACATTGTATTTACTTTGTTACATGGTATATGGATCATGTACTTGTATATGTTGTAAATACAATAGTCTCGTTTGTCGCTTCTAAAAGGGGCTAAAAACTTTAGCCCCATAAAAGGGGCTAAAAACTTAAGACCGGGAATTATAATTAATAAATTACTTATTTACCCACAAAAATATTTAACGTATACAAAAACTCACTTAATTATTTCATTTTTATTAATTTTCCAATAATAAGCCTAAGTTTAATCCCATTTGCCAAATAAATTTACAAAAACACAAATTTCAACTTCGGCTTATAATAAAAGCCCTACTCCCGGCCCCTTCGCCAAACATACCATGTGAAATTGTGACACATCTATTAAATATTGTTTTTCCTTGTGTTGACCAAATGTTTAATATACTACTATAAAATGTTTAGTTCATGTGCCTCTATCACGTACTTGTAATACTTATAAAAAAGATTAACCTTAGGCCGAACACAATGGTCGGTCGTTGCCTTCGGTTGTCGGTCATCACCATTGTGGATTGGTCGTTTTCATCGGTCAAGGGACAACAAAATTGGAAAGATGGTTGAGTAAACGATTATGAAAAACAAACAAAACCACAATTTTTATTTAAAATTCGACCATTTGATAAAATTCCAATCGGTTCATAAAAATAAAATAAAAAAATTAGAAGGTCGCAATTTGGTTGTCGTCAGGTTGCCGGAGAAATAAAGTTAAGGTGGAAGGGTCGAGTGTGGTCACCATTGTGTTCGGCCTTACTTGCATCATTATATGTAGTGAACTCATTCACAAAAATCAAATATGTTTTTGATTCTTTAATTAATAATCAAATCGAGTGCAAACATAAATGCATTAGAGCTAGAAGGAAATGAAGGTTAATGTAGTAAGCACTTGAAACAAAAAACAAATCGAACAAAGCCAATGTAATACTGTAATGTAAAAACTAAAAACTCGTTGTTGTGAATGTAACCCACAAAGAAATACTCTTATTTACTATGGTAAAAATGTACAATTGCTTTATGACAAAAAATATAAAAAAATGCGAACACTTTTTGTTGGACAAAAAAGTATGATTTTTTTTTTTTTTTTTTTTTTTTTGAACGACGGCAGATTTATTAAAAAAAAACTAGCAAGGTGCTAGAGATTACAAATTACAAAAACGATTTAAGCCAATCATTCCACCTACGATACCGCCAAATGAGCCATAAAGAAGTTGCAATAAAAAGACGATGCTTTTTGTCTTTAGAAACGGGCCAAAAGTTCAACCATCCAATGAGCGTTAGAGTCGAAAAAAAGAAAAGAGTCATCACACCACCTTCTAATAATCCTCCAAATCTTCTTAGCAAAATTGCATTGAGAAAAGATATGAATACTAGACTCCACATTATCGTTGCAAGAGGGACAAAAACATTCATTGGGATATACTGTTACTTGAAATGTATAAAACGAGGATTTGGTCATACCTTTACGTGGTAAAAAGTAAAGGTATGAGTATGGGTATTGGTATAACGATGGAGTAGGGAACATATTTATATTTCATTAACATATTTGAAAGACTAAAAAAAAATTTGTGGGTTATAAATGAAAAATAACAAAAGTTTGAAGATTTGTAGATTAAACATAATGTTTTGAAACCCGGTTCGACCCGGTTGGTTCAAACGGTTGAACCATTCTGGTCGAAAAAAGGGTCGATTTAAACCGAGTCAACCTGACGGGTTAGGTAAAAAACGTGTCAAATTAAACTGGATCAACTCGAGGGGTTTGAAGTGTCCCGGGTCAACCCGGTTTTCAATGTGTATTAATAGTTTCTTTTTGAAATATATGTTTTCAACATTTCATTTTTTAGTTTTAACTTTTAAGTTTTTACTTTTTGATTTTTACTTTATATATAGTATACCAGGGTACCCGCGCGTTGCGGCTGCGGGTACCCTGTGACGATTAACCGAAGAAATAGATCTCGATGAGACCCGATTCACCAGTTTGTATCGGTTTCAACGGGTCCTCTCTTGTTCGTTTTCGGATATCTTTTATTGGTTAGTCGAACCGGTGGCGACACCGGTTCCCGGTTGAACCCGTTGGTCTGGTCTGGTTTTCAAAACTATATGTACCATCAACTTGTTAACTTGTATGAACTTTGTGCGTTTTATTAATTTATATAATGTGTATAATAACATGTACTTTTCATTTTAGGATGTTTTAAAAATAACATTAATTAATGTGTTTAATTATTTTATATTTTGGATTACGTTGTAGCTTTTTTAAATTGTATATTGTGAAAAATTTATTGTACTTTTTAGTAAGGAGTGTTTTAATTGGTTTTTTAAATTTGGTAGATATGCTTTTAATTGGTTGTACAACATGAATAAATTATTGTACTTTTAAGTAATGCGGGTTTTTAATAAAAGTTTAATTACACTATAAATTTCTCTCACCTTTGACTTTTAACATTTCACTTTTCAAGGTTTGACCGTTTTTCTTTTATATGTAGTACTAGCTTATAGACCCGTGGAATCCACGGGATTTTAGAGGGTTTTTGCATTAAAAAATTAAGTACGTGAATAAAGTAAGAAAGAATAACGAACGTAAACGGTATAAAATTTTTTTGTAATGGAATAATAAGTTATAAGTGAATGAAAGTATAAAATACATTGCTTGTAAATATCTATGCAATAAACGTTCATTGCCTCATGATCTCCAATATGTTATCTTCAGAACCAAATATATGTAGTGATCATTCTAACACTTCAAAAAAAGGTCCATTACATGAACACCTAATAAGTTAAAAAAATTGTAAGTAAAAGAAGTTTGGGATTTACAATAAGGAAAAATGCCTCAAAACATGTAATATGTATGATGTACATACCTATTAACCGTTTGATCATAGACCTTGAAGAATTTCTTTATATACCACATTTATAGTAGTTTTTGATAGGTTACCATCTGCATCTCAAACAACAGCCTTCAAACCTTTTTTTCTCTTGACACGTGAAATAGGACGTGGCAGATACAATCTTACTTTTGAAATCGATTGCCCTTAGCTCTTGTTTATTATCACGGCGAATGACACCGAAATGGGATATTTTTTCCTCACGATCTTTAGAGGTAAACATTTATCAGATGAAGCAATTCTCAATCGTGGTATGATAACCTTATTTCCAAAATGTGTCCCATTAATTATTTGTGCTTGAATGGAAGTCTGTGATAATTGCAAAACTTTAAGTCGCGTCCCGTTACACAATCCATTAAATTGATCAATATTCCTCAGCAACATTATCGGGACACCAACTTTTAACACCAGCCTATGGTTTGAAACACCTGAGAATTTGAGCTCATTGATAAAATATGTTGAGAAACATATTCATCGATTGTTGTGCCACGATAAGTTTTATCAATACTATTGCAACTTAGGTAAACCATTTCCTCACCTGGAAATGTTTTAAGCAAATAATCATTTATACTATCGACCACTTCATTCGTCGGAGCAAGAATGGCCTTTTCTTGAAAATATGACGGATCATCTATGTGATTCAAAGGTTTGGAAGGTAAAATCAATAATAGATGTGACCGGGTCAGAAGCATCATCTATTAGACCCGTGGATTCACGGGAATTTTTAAAGAAATCTTTCATTAAGCAGTAAGATGGATAAATCGATTAACAAACATTAACGATCGTAAATAGGTTCAACAGTGTTTATGAATGAAATAATAAGTAATATGTGAAAGAAAATATAAACAATCTAGTTTATAACTGTTAAAATACTAAACATTATTTATCGTCTTATCCAAATGGTAAATAGTCTTCAAGAGTCAACATATGCATTCGTCGTGAAACACCCAAGTAGCGCATGATCATTTCGTGAACACCTAAGAGTTGAAAAAAAGAAAAGTCAAAGTATAGGCAAGTTATTGATAAGAGTATATGTAAAATAATAAGACAGTGCTAAACATGTCATTTATATAGTTGTTCATATCTGGTGTCCATTGATCATAAAGTTTGAAGTACTTCTTTGTAGACAACTTTTTTAGTACTTTTCTTGATATTACCATTTGATCACACATGATAACCTTCAAACCTTGTTTGCTTTTGAAATGGCAATGTATAGTTGTCCGTATGTGAAAACTTGACGTGGGAGGTACAAACCTTTGAAAGAGATTAACCCTGGCTCTTGTTTATTGTCATAGCAAATTAAAAGGTCTCGATATATTGTTTCCTTACATTATTTAGGGGTATGTCTATCTCAACCTCCCCATGATTTGCTTCTCCAAGAATTATGTCTCGATCTTTCAATATCCATTTAGAAAATTCATATATTTCGCTTACATCTTCTGGCCGTGAGCCGACACTCAATCTCATGTTAGTGGTTAACTTAACAATTGCAATGATCCCACATTTAAGACTGTTTTAAGCGGCACTAACAATTCTTGTCGTGAACCTTTTTTATTAGCTTATACACCCATGGAATCACAAGGATTTTTAAAGTAATTATTTTCTGAAAGAGTTACGCGTGTGAAAAAAATAAGAAAAAAAGCGAACGTAAATAGGCTGCAGCTTTTTAGGGAATAATAAGTAATACGTCAATGATTCAATAACAATTCGGTTTGTAACTATTAAAATAATAAATGTGCACGTGTCGTCTTCTCTAACTTTGATAGTCTTGAAGAGCATAAGTATGTGGTGAATGTCAAACACTTGAGTAGCCAATGTTTATTTTCGTTTATTATATAGTATAGCTTATAGACCCGTGGAATCACGGGGTTTAAAAGAAATAATGAATCAAGAAATTAAGTGTGTGAATAAAGTAAGTAAAAACAACGATTGTAAAGATTTTGAATTGTTTTTTGAATAGAATAATATGTAATAAGTCAATGATACTATATAGATATATGGATGTAAATATTAATCTGATAAACGTCAACGCATGCAGCTTCAATCTTATGGTCTTCAAAAGAAAATGTACGTAGTGAGCGATAATTAAGTGATAAGTCGAATGCACATATTTCTTGAGCACCTAGTAAGTGTAAACAAAAAAATGTAAGTAAAAAATGTTTGTGATTGATAATACATGTAAATAAAAAAAAATTGCATAAAAGATATCATATGTATATTGGTACGTAACTCTTAAAACTTGGTCATAAAAGATATCATGTGAACATTGATCATAGACCTTTGAGTACTTCTTGTAGATAGCATTTGTAGTACTTTCTGAGATATTACCTTTTGCATTACAAATGATAGCCTTCAAACCTCTTTTGGCATATAGTTGTCAATATGTGAAAACTGATGTGGCAGATACAAAACAACCTTAGTAAGTGATTGACCTTAGCTCTTATTTATTGTCTTAGCAAATGAAACAATCACATGATATTGTTTCCTTATGTTCTTTAGCGGCAAACATTTATCTGACGGTCTAATTTTCAACCTCGGTATGATCATCGCATTTACAAAGTATGTTTTGTTTATTATCTTTGCCTCAATCGAAGTTCTTACCGAGCTAACAACTTGAATTTTTGTTCCATTACATATCTCGTTGGACTCGCCAATATTTCTTGACAACAAGGGGACACCTGCTTTTAATAAATTATCACTTAAAAAAGTCAACCTTTGACAACATTTGTTCTTGGCTTTTGTTTATGATTCACGCAAAATTATTTGTTATTAAGTTTTAATAATCAATATGTAGCTGTAAAAGTGAAAAAAATAAAATAAAAAGGGGCTATTAATTTTGAAGAAGTAATAATAGGAAATGTTGTTACCACATCCGAGAGGTCTCAGGTTCGAGTCTCTCCGTGGGGTTTTCCTTCAAAGTGGAATCTGTGGGGTTCTGTCCCATAGATGCGTTGATTCGAGGCTGACAGAGGCTAGCTTCTGGGTATGTACTATGGAATCGAATCACTAATTATTGGTTGGTAGGGAGTACCTTCTAGGTAAGTACTGTATAATCGAATAACTAACTTAGTATTGTACTAACTCGTTGTTAGAAAAAGGAAACGGAATAAAACAACACTATAAGTAGACATGCAACTATTTCATTTCAAATGTACATGAAAGCATATAGACTTAAAGTGTGAATGGTTAATTTTTACTATTCCCGTTGACCGTGCTAGTCAAAGCCAACCTCAAACAAATAAGTGACTTTCGAAACAATACAAATATACACACCCATCATCATGAATCAAAATCAAATTTATAAACTCAACGATTAGAAACCGAATGCATTATTAGCATCTGGCCCTCAATCGTGTCAAAAGATACATAAACATGCATGAAGAAAAACGATGAAATATTAATCAAGAGCAATGATACGTGGGAATCGCACCAGGCTTTACCTCTCAAGGGATCTTGAGAAGCTTACAACCCCCACCAGGCAGTGTACCTGATCGTTGTAGTATAGTATAGTGACAAGTACCGGGGGATTGATCGTTCAGCTAGGAATAGTGTCGCTAGGATTAGAAAACCTAAATACTAGTTCTAAAGGTGAGGGATGATTATTTTTGTGTTTTTATATTTTTTAGAAAGCAAGTAAAAATCTCGGGTTTGAAGGATTTGGGCGGAATTAGTTGCTAGTCAACTAACCCAATACTAAAGATGCAATCCAAATAAAATACTAGAAATAAAAATAAACTAAATTAACTAAGGTTGTGAGCAAGAAGTGGAGAAAATGTGTTTACTTAGATTTCACTACTCCCTAGATATCTTTTACACGTTAATTACTTGTTATAGTTGCGTGGATGACGAATTGTATTCCTTAATACCATTCATGGGGTGGCGCACTTAACTCCCCAATCCTATGAGCTCTTATCTCCTCCTATGCCATGCCCAGCACAACCATAGGGATTATAAACAGTGGCTCATGCATTAAATACAACCAATAAAAACCTAGTGCACATCAGTTCATGTTTCCTAAGACGTTCAAGCATGTTACTATTTGGAGATCTGCCAGTTTTCTTAAGCCTAACATCGAATTCATTCATCCAAAACAAGTATAAACAAGTAATCAACACATAATTAACATCTAGGTTTCATTAGATCCAAGCAAACACAAGATAGATCTAGCCTAGCATGATGGAATTAAGACAAGAACAAGATATAGACAACCAACACATAGACATATTGATTGAATTAAAAGAATACTTATCTCAATTACACATGAAAGGTATCAAGGGCATAGAACCCTTGAAAAACCTGTAAAATTCGCACCAAGTTCGTACCTAGAGTTTCTCCAAAACTTCTCTCCTTTTAATGTGAAAATTAGAAAAATATATATAGGAAATAGGGTCTGACGGCGTCAAGACAAATTTTGTGACGCCGTCACCTCGCCGCCAAAATACTTCTTGGACTGCTTTGATCTACTTTTGACGCCGTCATGTGTTATGCATTTCCAGGCCGTCATGAATTTTACTCTTGACGCCCTACTTCGTGACGCTGTCAAATCTGTACTGGATCGTCATGGAAATTACTCTTGACGCCGTCACCTACTGTTCCCAGCAAGAAAAATTAAGACTTTGGCGTTTTCTTCACTTTTATGCTCCAAAAACGTCCGAATTGCTTCCTTTTCCAGATTTCTCTCCCAAAGTACCTAAAATCACAAAAGGAGCGATTTAGGGCAATATTTGATCAAATAAATTCAATTCCGGGCTTAAATAACCCCCCTAAAAGTGGTTCATTTTTCGCCTCATCATATACCCTTACACTTGAGATTTGCTTGTCCTCAAGCAAATGCGCTTTTATTCTACTCAAAATACAAGTTAGGGGTCATTTAACAATAATATAAAAGTAATTACAACAAATAATCGTTCCACTAAAGACCAATAGACAAGCACGGAGGTCATATACTAGCACCTCACAAATAGTGTTTAGATACTCACATCTCTCGGGTGTAATAAAGTATAAATTACAATATGGAAACGGGATATATCTCTCACTACCTGTCATAGAAAAATAGATTACCATAGGCTTGGGAAAGGATCAAACCTCCACCACATGGCGTAAGCACCTAGGATAAACTATCAAAGAGGTCTTTTAAAGAGTTGTAACGTTAGGTGTAGGGATATGAAATACACGGTTTTGTTGGATAAAGGAAGTTTTTACTGGTGGCGAGTTAACAAACTTGGTTAATTACATGTACAATATGGCGTTGCTAAGCTAAGACTAGACTCGACTTAAGCTAATAAATGAAAAATAACAAAAACATAAAATAAACATAGAATGAAAAGGGATGGTAGTCCGTATGTTTTTTTCTCTTTTTCTTTTTCTATTTTTTTTCTTGATTTTTTCGATTTTTTTTTTTTTTTTTTTTTTTTTTTTTTTTTTTTTTTTTTTTTTTGCATACACTCTTACCATACCATCCAAATTAATACATCATAAGGAATGAACATTCCCCTTACACTTGAATCTTTACATATTTTACAATGAACTATTCTAATGACTCGAATTAAGAAAATCAAAACACTTGGAGTACTTTTAAGATTAACGTACATACGGGGGTAATATATGATGTTCCTCCCCATTACTCCATAAATAAGTACTTTACCCATGAGTCCCAATCGTCCCAAAACAATATGTACAAGGATATGACTCGACTTAGCAACCATGTAATCAATTAGATAGTTAACTTAGGGTTTAACAAATAACAATAATGCACTAAAAATGAGTGCATACACGGAAGGCTAAGGCGATTTGGGTGTACATTTAAGTGGGGTTTAACAAATTCTTCCTTTAAGTAAAATGCTTAAAGTTAGAAACGAAAAGATAGGTTCGGAGGGGTGTACTAGGGGTTTCGTGTACTAAAAATGAGTACAACGCTAAGGTGTGGGAAAAATTAGTTGACTTAACTAGCCAAGTAATATGACTTAAATGGTCAAGTAATTATGATACGGGTTTAACACAAGGGTGATCCTAATGCCTCTTATCATGTATTAAATCCTACCACACGAATGTAGTCTCACTAGCAGTCTCGGAATGCATCACTAACGCAAGTTCTAGAATCTAAATGCTACCGGTACACTCATAAGCACTAATAGTAGATGCTTTTCCTATCAAATCTAAAGGCGAACCTCACATATTTGGGTGGAAAATTTTTCTGAATATACGGTTATGTGCTAGTCATACAATCTCCTATCCATGAGAAGCTTGCTATGGCTAAAGTTTCACTCCTAAATGTTGTAAAAAAAATTTTAAATTTGGCGCTAAAATTGCACTAACAAGTATTTCTCATAGTTTTATTACACATCTACCATTAGACAAAACAAACTCAAGCGAAAGTGTACATGTAAGGTATCATCTTTTTACCCTCCCCTTACACTTAAGATGAACATTGTCCCCAATGTTCAAGTAAAGAATGTAAAAGTGAAATAAGTAAAAAGAATAAATCAAATACTCCCCTGATTCGCTCGGTATGGATGATAAGGTGGCCAGGTTAAATCTTCCTCCAAGAAAATGAACAATCAAAACTTCCCTTCCAGAATATAAATCATCTTCTTGTCATACATAACCTGTAAATCTGAGAAAATAAACAAAAACAACCTCGCGTAAAATCGGCGGCATCCTATATAAGTTACTAAATCCTAGAAAACAAGATAAGTTATAATGCTTGTGGAATGAAGTTTGCAGATTTTCTGGAGATTATAAAACTTAATAATTCACAAAAACCATAAGACTCCGTTAGAAAAACAAAACTGGTAAAATTTCCAGATTTTTACACGTGACGCCGTCAGAAGTGACCTGCAGAAATTCTTATGTTAAGTTTCCGGAAAATTTATGGAAAAACTTGGTCCTACTTCCTGGAAAATCCTGCAAAACTTCATTATGACTCAATACAAGCATTTGACTCTAACAAATACGAATATACATGTTCATTTAATATTGTGGAGAATCATGATCGATTTTGTTTCTTAAAATCATATTTGGGGTTTCCCCTTACACTTATCTTTTGCAAAAATACTTTTAGGTGGAGTTAAGACTAGGCCAAAACAACAAAGTAAAGTATTTCCACTATTTAGTTTAGAAACATGATCAACCAACAATAAAAATAAAGCATGCATACGAAAGCAAATAACAAATAAACAAAATAAAATCACACAAAACATAGGTTGCCTCCCAAGAAGCGCTTTTCTTTATTTACGAGTCTTGTAGCTAGACTCAAGGTCATGGGTTACTACGTGATCTCGTCGTTGGTTCCACTCTCTAGGTCGTCTTCTAAACCAGTTTTGTATTCCGGACCTAGTTGCAAGCATTCTTTGTAGAAACCAAGCATCCTATTCTTTACATACTCTACTCCTCTACGTCTATCTTCCTCATTCCTATAATAAGCCGCTTGCTTGTGTTCTTTTTCTATATTAGAGAGGAGGCGGTATTGCTCAATTCTGTAGGGCATTTGATAGGCAACCTCATCATTTTCTTCCTTGAATCTAACTATCCCTAGAGTCGGGTCATAACTCATCCTAGTAGCCTCAACAAATGGTTTTCCAAATATTACTTGGCTTAGGCAATCATCTATCATCGGACGGGTGTCTTCCACTATCATAAAATCGATCTCATAGGTGAGATTTCCTATAATCACATGCAATCCTTTCACTCTTCCTACAAAATTACTTATCAAATTCCTATTGGGCATCATCCTAAAATCAAGTTGCTTCTTCATCACCCAATTGTAATAAGTCCTAGTCATGATGTTAACAGGAGATCTAGGATAGATATAAGCTTTCCATATATACATGTGCCCAATATTGCATGGTATGTTAATGTTAGAGGGGTCTCCCATTTTGATAAGGGGTGTGCCAAGGATATATGGTCTCTCGGGACTATCAAATAAATCCTTATGGTATTCCCGTTCTTCCTTGGTGGGCAACTTATCAAAGTACTTTTCTATAGGCTCTATCTCCTCTAATTCCTCTCCCCTATTAACCTCAACTTCCCTACTCTCATCCTTAGTCTCGGCTTCTATTCTAACTTCATCCTTGTCACTCTCTTCTATCTCCTTATCTATTGACTTAATGGTGACAACATTGACAAAGTGGACATGCTTGGATGATGAGGGGTCCTTAATTTGGATTCCATTATTGGTGTCCCTAGTGTCCTTCCTAGGTGTAGTTAACGCTTGGTTGTTGAGGGCTTTCAACAAGTTGTCAATCTTGTTGGTCATCTCCGTTTGTTGTTGGTTGAATTCGGTTTCAAACCTAGCTATGCGAGCTTCTTGAGATGCCATAAACTTTGACATCAATCCTTCAAGATTGTTGGTACTACCATAGTTGTTAGAAGGATTGTTGTTGAAAGTACGGTTGGAGGGTTGACCGTTTGGTTGGTATCGATTAGGCGGATTGGAAGAATTGGGTTGATTTTATTTCCACCTAAGATTTGGGTGATTTTTCCAAGAGGGGTTGTATGAATTACCGTAAGGGTTTGGCTCGGGCTTGAAAGTGTACCACTTATCTCCCGCTTCATCGGTACGTGTGGATGCGTAGTCCGCAAAAGCTGTTCCGGGGAGTTCCACACAATCACGAGTGTCGTGGGGACCACTACATAATTCGCATGAAGAAGTGATTTTGTTCACTTGGCTTAAAGGCTTAGGAGCTTCGTAAGATTTCATGAGAAACTTGACTTGGTCCTCAAGTTCCATGATCCTACGGTCGGGAGTGCTAGAATTGTTCGAAGGCAAAGATATTGCCTTGACCGTTTTGTTCAAATCACGGGGATCATTCCAACTTTCATTGTCATAGAGAGCAAGATCTTCTATGAGTTCCCATGATTGTTCCGCACTTAGATCACGTATCTTACCACCAGCCGATTGGTCAATGGCTCGCCTCGTGGAGATATCGATATGGTCATAAAAAATTTGGACTTGGAGCCAAAGATCTATGCCGTGATGAGGGACTTTTTGGAGTAAGTCCTTGAAACGAGTCCATGCTTCATAAAGAGATTCATTTTGATGTTGTTGGAACATCAAGATGTCATTTCTAAGCTTAGTAGTTCTCCCCGGTGGGAAAAATTGAGCAAGAAAACGAGTGGTGAGATCATCCCATGTGGTGATGGATCCCACAGGTAAACGCTCAAGCCATTGACTAGCTTGATCCCGTAGAGAGAATTGGAATAGGCGTAATCGGGTTGTCTCTCTAGTTTCAACACCTAGGTCTATGGAATCTACGATTTTGAGGAAGTCCTTAAGATGTTGGTTTGGATCTTCAGAACGAAGTCCATGGAATGCACATCCGCTTTGCACCAACCAGATGGTGTCGGATCGCAAGGGGGTCACATTGGCTCCGGTGAGCTCAATGGTGTTTCGGTAGCCTTGGTGGCTAGGTCGGGAATACTCTCCTAAGGTTCGGGGACTAAGGGGTTCTAGTGGTGGGTTTGTTGTGGTGGGATGGCGGGTTCAAAGATGTTCCCATTGTCCATGATGTCGGGTGGTGAAGAGTTACGAACAAAGACACAAAGAAAAAGATAGACTAAAGAAAACCTAAAAATAAAGATAAAATCTTACTAGAAAGGAATCTAGCAAGTAGACCTAATAAAAAGAAATTATGATCTAGACAATAACTATTCCCCGGGCTGCGGCGCCAAAAACTTGATACGTGGGAATCGCACCAGGCTTTACCTCTCAAGGGATCTTGAGAAGCTTACAACCCCCACCAGGCAGTTTACCTGATCGTTGTAGTATAGTATAGTGACAAGTACTGGGGGATTGATCGTTCAGCTAGGAATAGTGTCGCTAGGATTAGAAAACCTAAATACTAGTTCTAAAGGTGAGGGATGATTATTTTTGTGTTTTTATATTTTTTAGAAAGCAAGTAAAAATCTCGGGTTTGAAGGATTTGGGCGGAATTAGTTGCTAGTCAACTAACCCAATACTAAAGATGCAATCCAAATAAAATACTAGAAATGAAAATAAACTAAATTAACTAAGGTTGTGAGCAATAAGTGGAGAAAATGTGCTTACTTAGATTTCACTACTCCCTAGATATCTTTTACACGTTAATTACTTGTTATAGTTGCGTGGATGACGGATTGCATTCCTTAATACCATTCATGGGGTGGCGCACTTAACTCCCCAATCCTATGAGCTCTTATCTCCTCCTATGCCATGCCCAGCACAACCATAGGGATTATAAACAGTGGCTCATGCGTTAAATACAACCAATAAAAACCTAGTGCACATCAGTTCATGTTTCCTAAGACGTTCAAGCATGTTACTATTTGGAGATCTGCCAGTTTTCTTAAGCCTAACATCGAATTCATTCATCCAAAACAAGTATAAACAAGTAATCAACACATAATTAACATCTAGGTTTCATTAGATCCAAGCAAACACAAGATAGATCTAGCCTAGCATGATGGAATTAAGACAAGAACAAGATATAGACAACCAACACATAGACATATTGATTGAATTAAAAAAATACTTATCTCAATTACACATGAAAGGTATCAAGGGCTTAGAACCCTTGAAAAACCTGTAAAATTCGCACCAAGTTCGTACCTAGGGTTTCTCCAAAACTTCTCTCATTTTAATGTGAAAATTAGAAAAATATATATAGGAAATAGGGTCTGACGGCGTCAAGACAAATTTTGTGACGCCGTCACCTCGCCGCCAAAATACTTCTCGGACTGCCTTGATCTACTTTTGACGCCGTCATGTGTTATGCATTTCCAGGCCGTCATGAATTTTACTCTTGACGCCCTACTTCGTGACGCCGCCAAATCTGTACTGGATCGTCATGGAAATTACTCTTGACGCCGTCAAGATTTTCTTCTTGACGCTGTCACCTACTGTTCCCAGCAAGAAAAATTAAGAGTTTGGCGTTTTCTTCACTTTTATGCTCCAAAAACGTCCGAATTGCTTCCTTTTCCAGATTTCTCTCCCAAAGTACCTAAAATCACAAAAGGAACAATTTAGGGCAATATTTGATCAAATAAATTTAATTCCGGGCTTAAATGACCCCCCTAAAAGTGGTTCATTTTTCGCCTCATCAAGCAACCATTTTAATCAAGCAAAAGGGCGTACTACATACATGAAGAAACCAAACTGAAGCGATCCAACGATAACACCAACATAAACAGCAAATAATAAATTTTGACGGTAGATAAAAAGTTCACAAATAAAAATTTCTCAACGTTAACTTTAGCCAAATGTCTCAAACAAACGTTTTATGGTTCATGATCCATCACCATTGAACTCTACATCATGCCAGCACCTTATTTTGTGCTTGTACTTGGGGCTTCTTTCAATGGTTGCAGTCAGCATGTTGTCCCCCATGTCAGAATGAACATCCATATCACCACGCTCAAATAGGATTTAAATAATTTGAAGAAGCTTTCAGAAAGAAAAAAAATTCATATTAAAATAATTACAATAAAATGAGTCTCGTATCTAACAAATGTTACCACCTCTTGTTGACTACACAACTCACTGCATACTTGTTAATGAGATATTAAAGAAACATCAACAATTTAGGTATTAAAGAAACAACTTTAGCAATTAAAAAAAAGATCCAATATAAGTCTAAGTGTGTTCTTTTTAGACCTAGCAAATAAATCAGAATCATAATAAACTCAATGTGTTATTCATCTAACCTTACATTTTTGTAAACATATTTCATTACTAAGAAAAACTGAATACATAGGCTACATAAAAAAAAATCAAAAATACATATAAGCCCACGACTCCATGATGCAAGAAAGATAAATTGATTGAACCATAGAGAATTTTAACGTTTTTGGTCATACCTGATACGTTAACCTACATCCATTGTTGACATCAATAGGTATTTCCGTCGCATTGTGGCATAACAGCTTAACATCTAGATAAAGAAATAGATCATGCAACCAAAAGTGACCACGCATCCATTGTATCATCAAGTATACTTATTTCGCTTTTTGTATGAGGTTATGATCGTCTCATATTTCATATTTTGGCAATTTGCTCGTCTTTTCTAGATGTTGATGCTGTTGTTGTGGCAGATGAAATGGTGGCCACAGTTGCTAGTACACCAACAAAATAAATGGTTGCATAACAAAACTTTTTTGTGTCAGTTACAACATCAGTCTATTGGATACCTATGCAATTCTTGAACTATAAAAATACAAAAAAGTCAATGCAGTAACAAACTAAAAGGAAGTCAACTAATCTTATGATAGTTATCTGAACGTGAGATAGCGATGATACATAAGATGATCAAAAGAATGTCACTAATAGATCCTACTATTCCCCAAGTATATTGATTACATAAAAGCTTAGAACTATCAGATATAGAAACACAATTTATACCGACTACATGATCTTGTGATGTATATTAGTTTAATCATTGGCCCCTTATATGTCATTGGAGTTCAAGAGTTTACTAAAAGATGAATGTCCAACATAGCCATGACCAAGTTATGATCATATTTATGACAATTACATTCATAAAGTTTTGATGCAACCCAAAGCACTTATATAGATAGAGTAGGCAATGCAAGTGGTTAATGCTGCACATGATGCACCCCAAACCACTGATACAGGGATTCAACATATGTTATACGCAACCATGCCACCAAAATTCTAGATGCATCCATGCTTTCTAAGTGCAAGCATTGAGGATTTTATAAGAGTAATTCAAAAACCAAATCAGATGGAGCATCTAAGAGAATGTAAACTTAAAATTTAATGTAATGTTGAACGGAAGACCACATTATTAGGTCTCATTAAGGAAATGGTTGTACCTATTTAGTACCTTTTTAGCACAGGTACTGATTGCAGTAGCATAAGCCAAGGAAGGGACAACCAAAGCACATAGTGCTGCTACAGCCATGAGCCCCAGTAGTCTCCTTAAAATGAGCCCATGCAAGCTACACAACTATATAACCCTGAATAAGAAAGGGCGTTCTGATTATTTAAGATACTAAGCAGAAACGATCATTATCAAGGAAGATGAAAGTATGTTGTATAGGAGATGAAATTAATAAGTCTTAATGATACTTATGTTTCCACCCTTTTAACTCACTTTCTAGTTTTTACTTTATACCAAAATCTAAACAAAATCTGGAGTGACGCTACTGAGTTGCTACCTATATTGGCTTTAGTGTTAGATGCGTCAAATGTAGGGTAGCAAAGTTTTTGATTTCCACAAGTGTCTATTCTTAAATCCTTAAAACGGAAGTGTATCACAAGGCACATTCCTAATTCCTGTTGCACTAAATACTTCCAGGAAAGAGGTAGACCATGGTGCATCGGCTTACAGAAAGTTTCAAATGGGGTATCTATTCGTGGAGGTTAGTCAAAGTTTCCTGATATCGCTTGGGTGCCATTTCTATCATCTCCATCACAAAATAATCTAAAATTTTAATGGTAACATACTAACGTGTCATTCATTAATCGTGAAGAAATCATTTTAGGAGTAAATAGTTAGGCTGTTTTAGATAATTTAAGTATTTAAATATATCAAAATTACAGATTTCACGAATGCAAATTTGACCTTAGACGTCAATACAGGAAAACAAAGCTTTGACCATACTCATGATATAAATGTAGGAGATAGTACTTCAACATATAAAATGAAAATTGAGGGTGGTTTTGGAGTTACATTTATATAATAACTATAGCAGCCGCACCAAAACTAACTGAGGCAAAAATAAATCAGTTTGTGTATCACTTTTTTTTAACCTTGTCAAAGAGACTTTTAATTCATATCATACAAAAAGTCTTTTCTTTTTGGACCAAAAGATCCTTTTTGGTGGTTTTATCTATTGATTACTTTAATAAAAACTTGCAATCACATTTGAGAACAACTAAATTTCTAATGTTGTTTATTAAATATCACATAACCACTTGTGTACTTTTAAAACACACGGCCAAACACCTTTTAAATCGTGACAAACTGGCTTTATGTGAAACAATTACATACCTGACCCAACTACCATTTGCGCATAGTAGCTTATCTTGGGCTCCCCACACAACGGTGTCAATTCTGGCTTGAAGAATTTCTCTAGCACACATCGGACATGGTTCAAGTGTTACATAAAGAGTAGTATCCTTTGAACAAAATGGAACCAACAATCACATAAACTTATGTCATAATAAAAATAGATGTAGATCCAAACAACCAATAATAAGTTCCATTTTTCCATCTCTAGTTAGGAACATAAGGTCAGATTGTTTACTCACATATTTGAAAACATGACTGACGGATCCAAGCCTGTGCAATTTGCATTGTATAATATTATCAATTGTTCCAGCTGTGTCACCAACCTTGAAGGCTCCAACTTGAATCCTACGAACCGCTGCTGGTCCGATAACAACCTAAAACAACCATCAGTCTTACTTAGACACAGGCGCAACATCAATGGCTCATTATCATATTTAGCCAATGGTTGAAAGTTAGAACCCTTACTTTGTTGTTTAACCTTGCATAGGAAATCAACTCATTAGTGCCAGATTCAAGAACCCCTTAAGCTATTTTAAGCCAAAATCTTAATGGTAGGTTGTTTAAGAGCAAGCTTTGATGAAGCAACCAAACTATACACATTTCCAAAATATCAATAAGTTTCTGCATAACAATAAGCATATTTTATAAAACTAAGGATCCTCATTTAATTAATGGGTGTTATAATGTGACTTACACAATACCCTCTAAATGATGCAAAGTTTATGAATCCATTAGCAGTGGGTGCGCTGCTTTAGCTGCCTAAAAAATGACCATATACAGGAAATTAAATGGTAGTAAAAAGGCATAAAAACACAACATAAAACATAACAAATAACAAAGATACGAAATTAGAAAAAAGAGAATCAAGTAATAAACTGAAAGCTTACCTCGTCATAAACTAAAATTAGGACCCAAATAGACGATTCACTTATGAAACCTATCATTATAAAGAAAAAAAAAGAAAAAAACAAAAATACAATATCATTAGTTAAAGTTAAATCGTGAGGAAAAAGAAGATTATATATATTGAATCCACAAAACACACATTCATCAAAAACGTTGTATTCCTTAAATAACTTTTGACTAATTTTAGGACCAAAATCAAAGATCAATATACCTCTCTGAACATCATTAGCCCTAATTCTATTGAATAATTTGCACATTCAACGATCTAATTGGAACATACAATATTTAAAAACAAACAATTTGCACATAAAACGATCAATACATAAACATCATTAGTTGTAAATCTATTGAATAATCATTAAAAAATCATACATAAAAAAATAAATTATTAGAATTAGAAAAAATGATAAAAAAGTAACTTACAATCAAAACCTAAATTAGGATTGCCTCGAATTAGGATCATCACTAATTATGAATTTGGTTTGCTTCGTCGGTTTGGTGAACACACAATGGGAGAATTGAAACTGAATATTGAAAAGTGAACCTGATTTAGGGTTTATGATATTTATTTGATATGATTTTTTGAATGTGTTGCCATTAATTGTAGATCCAAAAATGCCTATTTGATTGATGAACAACAATCGTATAGAAGTTTGGTGGAGCGTTTTGTATTAATGATGTGAATTAATTGATTTTGGTGGAGCGTGTTTTTTGAGTTACCAAAAATGATGTCCTCTCAATTTTGACTAAAAAGTGCTGCATCAGAAGACTTGTACGCAATTAATCTCCAGCCGATAGGATGCAAGACACATCATCACATTAATTGCATAGGGTGTTTTAAGGGGCTTGTAAATTATTCTCGTTTATTAGTATAGATAGATAGATTTACATCTTAACCAAAAACCAGATCGATCAAAAAAACCAACCGGACCAACGGTCTGGTCTCGGGTTTTTCATCATTTCGGTCTCGGTCCGGTTTGATCCGGCTTACAAACTGGACATTTAGCCTATTTGGACCGGACCGACCACATTCGGTCCTATCTCGGTCTAGGGTTTTTGCCTAACTTGGTCTCGGTCCGATTTTTAGACCGTGATCACCCTTACTTGAATCATATCCATTATGATTCCCTCATTCCGATTCCCCTACCAAACGCACCCTAAGTATCTATATTAAAATGTTCTCATTTGTCAAATAATTTAATTTAGTCAAAAGTATCACGTCATCCACCAACTTGCTACAAAATGCCTTTGAAATAACATATTTTTATAGGAATAATCTAACTTGAAAATGGTGGTGCATCAATGGTGTATATTGAAAACGTTAGCCCGAGCTACTACAAAATCTTCTCAAGAATAAAAAGACAATAACTCACTTATGAAAATATTTATAACAAAGTCAAAAACGTGAAATGATACATTTTGGATAGGGTAAATTACACCGTTCATCCCTGAAGTTAACCCCGTTTGGCCTTTTAGTCCCTCATTTCGGTTTACTGGCGAACGGGGTACCTGAAGTTCCAGAACGGTGCACAAATGGTCCCTGGAGCCTCGTTATGGCTAACGAACGTTATCTTTCCTTGTTAGTTGACTAGTCAACTGGTATTTTCGTCTTTTTAGGTCCAATCAATTGCACGGTTGGTCCCTCAAACACACCTTTTTCAACCTCTTCACCACCACCACCACCACCACCAAACTAAGTCTCTTAAACGCACTTCAAATCATACACCTAGAAACACAACTGCAAACCTACTGTAAAACTTATAACATGTTGCAAAAGTATGTATTCTAGTAGTTTAAAACCTCAATCCATTTTCAAGTTGGAAGGTAACCTGTTTAACACCTAATTCTAAACTCAAAAGGTACATCATTTCTGGGAATGAAACGAAGATCCAAAACAATCCTCAAACAACACATGACATACAATTGACTGAAATACCAGAAACTCACGCTCTCATGTCAAAACCAATAAACTCGACAATTTGCACTAACATAAAATCTAATCATCCAAACACACCTTTTTACATAAACAAGTCTCTAAAGCATCACAATGACCAAGACCTACACCTGAATACCTGATATGCAAATTATATACTAAAAATCAATAATTCTCAAAAAATAAACAGAGCCTACAAGTTAAAGATGCATTTCCTATACAAGATCCACAAATAACACACCTTTTTACATACGATCGTTTAGATATAGCGGTTGTGTGGATCTTGTATAGTGGAAATATTACACCAAAACAGTGATGAGCCTATCTCTTTAATTCATGTGGGCCAAATTTAATTTATTGTGCTAACTGGTAAATACATTACAACATGTAAAATACTAAGAAGTAACAAATAAAAATGTTGGGTTGGCCATGATTGAGTGTTATAGTAGGTTTGCAACCTGTTATAAGTTTTAATGTATTTTAAACTACTAGAATACATACTTTCGCAACCTGTTATAAGTTTTACAGTAGGTTTGCAGTTGTGTTTCTAGGTGTATGATTTGAAGTGCGTTTAAGAGACTCAGTTTGGTGGTGGCAGTGGTGGTGGTGAAGAGGTTAAAGAAGGTGTGTTTGAGGGACCAACCGTGCAATTGATTGGACCTAAAAAGACGAAAATACCCTCATTGAAAAGTCAACTAACGAGCAAACTTAACGCTTGTTAGCCATAATGGGGCTCCAGGGACCATTTGCGCACTGATCAGGACTGATCAAATTTCGGCGCCAAAATTTGATCAGTCATCTTTTATCAGCCAACCACTTGTGAATGGTCAACCGTAACGGTCAAACTAATCAGGACCAAAATGCAATTAAATCCAAGGAGTATAGAATATTCCCAGGTCGTTATGTCCCAACGAGGTGTGTAAACTGTAATACAACGAATGTGTGATCTGGTGATGTTGAATATAAAAACAGGAATCTGATTGACTAACACTAGGAATGTGAATAGTAATAGCTCTGTCACAGCTATGTCAGTAAAAACGTGCAATCAGAAACCCTAGAAATGTAAAAGGATATACAAACGTACGTTTAGGTTAAATAAACGTAAACGTACAAAAACAAATGGAGAATTATAACAAAAGAGGAATTTGCATGTCTTAGTGGCTTAAATGCAAATTAAACAAACTTAAAATATTTATTTATAATTACAAACTTATTTAAACGTTAAGAAAACCTAAAAACCTAAAACGCATACGTTTTACGTTTAAATAAACGTCTACGTACAAAATAAAAAGTGAAAAATGATCAATACAAACCCCACAAATGTGAAATTTATATTTTTGTGATCCTAATAATAAAAGAAAATTATCTATGAATTAAAATGATTTTTTACAAGTATTTATGTAATTACTATTAATTAAAAACTATTATTTACTATTTAATAATTACCTAAAAATTAAGAAAATCTAAAAAATGCTTAGAAAAATAAAATTAAAACTTATAAAAATCTAAAATATCATAAAATAATTTTTGAAACTGAAAATATATTTATTATACAATTATTCTATTTATTATTAATTATTTACTATTATTTAATTACTAAATCTATTATTGATTTATTAAAAATATTAAATGAATAAAGAAAAATATGAGAATTTTTACATAATTATAAAATAAATCTAAGAAGCTAAGAAAAATATAAAAACTATATGTTATTAACAAAAATAAGCTAATAAGTAAATAAGCTTCTAAATAGAAGCTATCACTTAGCTTTAAAGTGCATCTTTTTGGTATTTTCTTTTTCTGGAACTAATATATACTGTATATAAACAAGTTTAACAAAGATGAAACTTTACAAACTTTGAAATAAGCAGATTGAGGGGCTTATGGCTTATTCAGTTAAGACAGTCAAGTCATAAGCTCCTAATGAGCTTGAAAAAGCTTTACAAAGGAAAAGAAAGGAAAAGTAATATGTAAACAAGTCCAAGGGACAAGTTTAAACAGATATGTACACTGGAATTCACCAAACAAACAAAATGTGAGCTTATGGTTTAGACAGTTAAGCCATTGGCTTAACTTGGATTGAGTGAAAGCTTAAATAAGCTTGGTATAAGCTCCACATTTGAAACAAAAGTAAAAATAGTATTTGTACAAGTGTATTAACAGGAAACAATCAAAATGGTACCATGGAAAGCACTGAATAAGCTCACATAAGCAAATAAGCACTTCCACTATACCCTTGTTCCATACACCCCATTGCAGTCAACTATTTGGTCAATTTAAGCCCATGGAATAAGCTGAAAAGGCCAAATAAGCTCTGGAAGTAGCAAGATGGGCTGGTAAAGTTTCCAAAAAGCCAAATCTCAATTAGTGGGGTCCACTAGTGAGCTTTTGAAAGGCTTATGAAATATCTATCAATACACTGAAAGCTCAGTGTATGATATGTAATGGGACAAGGTTTAAGCTAGTAGCAGCCCTAGTATATGAGCTAGAAAATGAAATGTGAGCTATAAACCTTTAAGATGGGCACCTTAGCTTGTTAAAAAGCTAAAGTTCTCAAGCTCTAGTCCACTGGATAGCTTTTGATAAGCTTATGAAGTTGCTTGAGTATACTGATTGCTCAGTATACTCAGTGAAATGATAAGGTTTTGATTAGACAATTTAAGCACTCAAATAAGCACTAAATAAGAATTTGAACACATGCATAAGGAGATGGCATGGTGAACTAATCAAAACAACAAACAACACAAACTAACATGCATTTATAAACAATCTATGAGCTTATGAAAATTGTAACAAACCTGTGCACAGGGCACATTTTAGAAAAAACTAGCTCAAAGATAAGCATGAATAAGCAGTTTAAAAGCTGTATAAAAATTAAACAAAAATATACTAAGAAAGATGAGCAGCAAAACTAAAATAACCTAAAAGCCAAAAATCCTAAAACTAAGTATATAGATCACACTAAAAATCCAAAGTTTATTCAAAAATATTTTACAAAGAAATTTGACTTTTTATAATATGAACCTAAGTTAACTTATACGAATTTCTAACTTAATCTATGGACTGATAATGTAATAATAAGCTAATAGAACATGAAAATAAGCTAGATAAACAAGTTACACACTGAAATGATGAATTTGGAACAAAGTAGCTTAATAGTGAACAACCAAGATGGAATTGTAAGTGATTTTGACTTTATTTCAAGTATCCACTAGACTTTATGGCTTGTTAGGCTTAAAGGAACTTAGAATAACAAGTAGCCATCAAAAACCACAAATAAATCATCTTGCATACCACAGATAACAACTAATCCAAACACCCCTATAAAAGGATTTAAACTTGATTTTCAAAGCATTAGACTGATTTAACCTATCATATCAATCCCAAATGGTATAATTTGTCAAATTAAACCTACTTAAGCTTGAACATGGAGATTACAAGAGCTTAAACAAAGATCATCAAAAATAAGCACCATACAATGATATTTTGAAACCTAGGCAACAAATAATTTCAATGAACAAAAAATATATATTAAGCTATAATAACACAAAACAACAACAAATGAGCATGTAAACATAAAAATCTAAGCATATAAAGAACATAAACAGTAAAATGATAAAATGGACAAAGAAGCTTACAAACTGGAATTTAATGAGAACTGAGGACCAAGGGACCAAAATTACTTCTTATAGCTCCCAAATGAGCTTCTAAACCAGAAACATCCAAGATACATCATAATCCAAGCCTTCTTCTTTGGTATGCACTTATTTTTTTATTTTTCATTGTTTTTCTTGAATCTTTTTGGTATTTTTGATTTTTAATGATCAAAGCTGATTTGAGACTTCTAAAAGCTTGCATAAGCTTTGTCAGAGCTTATGTAGTGTTATATAGAACCAACTAACAACTATAATCACTTGAAATGGAAATTGAAATGACATTTAAGCATAAATTGAAAGATAAAGAAAAGGTACTTTAAATAGCGTTTTATTACACTTTGTCAAAGTCTAATACAACACTGAAAGCTTTTAAATGACAAGGAAATTAAAGGAAAGCTGTAAATGACATTTTAAGTAAAGTGACCATAAACGTAAATCTATGGTAAGCTTCCTCTTTGCTCCATTCTTGATATATATTGACCTCAAAAGTTCTTTGTCGACCTCTGTGTAAATCCCACTTCTAATCTTGACCTTTGGTTACTTGTAAATCATCCTAGCCGTTTAAATAGCATTTTGGCGCCAAAATGCTATCTAGTGGATTGGGGCAGTTTGAGAGCAATTAAAGCACCTTGGAGTCTTGTGGAGGAGTAAGGGACAAGATTGGATAGATTTTGAGCCAAGTTGTGAGAGTTGATAGAGAAAACCATGAGCAGAGGGTGGTTTTGATGGAAAGTGGTGGGAATGCATTAAGTGGAGTGTGGGCTGGTGTGTAGGTGTAAGGGTGAGCTGGGGAGACAAGGGAGAGTAGTAGGTATTGAGGTGGTAGTAGCAGGTGGAAAAAACCACCATGGTTTGGTGACTGGATGGTTTGGGAGGGACGGTGAACAGTGTCTGGGTTTGACCAGACATTTGACCCGTGTTTTATTATTTATACGTGTTGGGCCTTGTTGGATCAGATAAAAAAAAGGGTGGATGGGCTGTGTTATGTTTATGGATTTGGATCTTTGGGTTTGGTTTAATGGGTTTAGTAATAAAAGTGGATCCGGTTTGGTTTATAGAGTAAACAAGGCCCAAGGACCAAATGTGTACAAACTGAAACTTGAGGGACCTGGATTGCCAAGTTTCCAAACTCACTTCTAGGGACCAAACCTGCCATAAAACAATAACACAAGGACCAAAGATGTATATTTTCTATTTTTTAAACCCCAGGGACCATTTGTGTAATTTTCTGAAACTAGAAGGGTTAAACTGTAACATTCCCAAAAGTTTATCAAAAGGTTCCGAATTGTAAGTTATGAATAGTACAAGGGTATATTTTGATAAAATTCCATTTTTAAATACCCAGGGACTGATTTTGCCAATTTTGAAACGTGAGGGGTAAAAGTTGCTAATTTGTGAAAACTTTCATCCAGGGATTAATAGTGAACATGTTTGATTTCCCAAGGACTAAGGTTGACTTTTTATTCATTTTAAACCTTCAGGGACTAGTTTTGCCAATTTATGAAACTCCAGGGACTGAAAATGACAATAGTGTGAACTTTGCATGCTTTTCACTTGTTTTCAATCTTATTGTATCTGAATCACATAAAAACACATTTCAATGATATTTATAGTATTTTGTGGTCATTTGTGTGTTTTTGGTCGTTTTTGTGGATTTGAACAATATAAAATATATGTGTTTTTAGACACATCACACACCGTTCTGGAACTTCAGGTACCCTGTTCGCCAGTAAACCGAAACGGGGGACCAAATGCCGAAAAGTGGTCAACTTCAGGGACGAATGGTGTAATTTACCCTTTTGAATATATGGTAACTGTAGATACTTTTTGAAAAGATAAAATTGTTAAAAACGTACTTTTATGAATTTTTTTTTCAAAAGTGTTTATGTTTTTAAAAAGATTCAAGAGGGTAAGACAGACCAGTGGTAATATTGTGCAACTTGGTGTGTCCAAGATCCCACCCATGCTCCATCACTATTATTCACGGCATATTTGATTTATATAAGCCTCGTCCAGGACCAATTGAAGTGTCTTGAGTTGCAAAAATGAATAAATCATCCTTTTATCACATGATATTGGATGTTTTTAATAGAGAAAATTACACCGTTCGTCCCTATGGTTTACCCAAAATAACACCACAAGTCCCTATGTTTTCATTTTTGCATGGTGAGTCCTTATTACGAAGTTTTATTGCGCTGTTCGTCCCTATTACTAACTCCCGTTATCTTTTTGACTTATGCCATCCCCACGTGGGGGTATTTTCGTAAATTTGCTTTGTGACTTAACTTAACTTAAGTTTACACATTTATCCACTCCCCCTATTTAATCTCCTCACTCCTCTTTATTTGTTACCTACCTAAACCCTAAATCAAAAAACCATCTTCTCATATTTTTGTAAATTGAAAATGGTGGATTGTTCTTGTGGTAGAGAAGCAGTAGTTCGTACTTCTTGGACCAACATCAACCCTGGCCGTCGTTTTTGGTCATGTCCCAAAGTGGTAATGTCTTTTAATTAACTTTTTCATAATTAGGGTTCATGCTAGTGACACCCATTTGTTCATGATGTAAACAGGGGTCCAACTGTCCATTCATTGATTGGGTAGATCCCCCAATGTGCCGACATGCTGTTGCTATAATCCCTGGATTGTTGAGAGGAAGAAATGAGCTTCAAGCCAATATCAGACAATTGGAAGCAGACCTAGCAAGGAGCAAAAGAAATCTGTTCATATCTTGGATTGCATTTGTGTTGTTTGTTTGGTTTTTTGTTTTAACATAAGAAATTTTTAGATGATGTTAGTATCTATGTTTAATGAATGATGATGTACTAGATCTTGTAGTTCATTGGCAATGTATCCAATGTGTTTTGTATAAGATCTTTATGTTTAATGGAAAGCTTGACTTCTGATGTACACTGGAAATGTTGACTTCTGATACATTTTTTACAACAGCATGTTTGTGGGATTTTATTGTAAACAAAATGTGTGTACAAATGTAGGAAATACAACCATTCCCATAAGTTGATTGCAAATGCAGGAAACACATTTCAAAAGACAAGATGATTAAACACAAGAAATTTCAAAAGACAAGATGATTGCAAATATAGCCATTCCCATAAGTTGATTGGCAAGTTCACAAAATGCATTTTCAAAATACAAAAGTAAATGCAGGGTAGCTAAGTTTAGCAATCACAGTCTAATACATTTTTAAACATAGTCTAATACAACTTAATCATAATAGTCTAATTTAATTTTGAAGCTTTGGCAGTTGGTTGAGTAGCAGATTTCCTCTTTGTTGGAGTTTTCTTCTTGGTTGCAGGCACACTTGGAGTTTTCTTCTTGGTTGCAGGAACACTTGGAGTTGCAGAGGTCTGGGTCTTGTTTGCAGCCACATTCGAACCACTTGGACCATTTGTAGACCTGCTTTTCTTGTTATCAACATTGGTAGAACCACTTGGACCATTTGTAGACTTTCTTTTCTTGTTACCAACATTGGTAGAACCACTTGCAACATTCCTAACTCCTGTACAGGTTCTTTTATTATGTCCTTTACCCTTGCACAAAACACATGTCACACTTTTTCCTTTCCTTGACAACTTTCCATCATTTACCAGTGGAATAGACTCACCTAAAGACATCTTTCTCTTTTTGGGGGGTCTGCCAATAGGTGGATGATACTTTGGAGGGATTATAGTTGTTGGAATATCAGACTTTGGCCACAATATCTTGCTATGGATGGGATTAATGAGATGACTATAGACTGTCCTCCATGTATCCAGTCTATAACATGGATGAGCCCATGTTTCAGGCAAACCTACTTCCACTCTATTTGCAGCCATATTCCACATAGTTGCAACAGCATGTTTGCAGGGAAGTCCTGTCAACTCCCACTTTCTACAACTACATGTTCTATGGAGAGTATCTACTACATGTTGAGAACCCCAAGGCCCAGTAACCCCATACAAATTTCCCCCATTCCATTGTGTTGTGTACTCATTAACCTGATCTTTGATAGATTGAAATAGTTTGGTAGCAGTTGGTGTTAAAGGCCCAGGACTTTTTTCAATAACTTCTCTCACAAGCACAATTCTCTTCAACATGTAATCCCTAACATACTCTAGTGTATTGATAATTGGCCTATCCCTACCATCTAACAGTTTGGCATTGAATACCTCACAAATATTGTTCAACAACATGTCAGTCTTTGCTCTTCCTGTTATAAACAAGTCTAAGTTAAAGCTACTACTAAAATTAACATTTACTTAAAAAAAAAACTAACAATTATAATGTAAAGGTGTATTATTTACCTGAAAAGTGAGCTCTTGCCCAATGTTTGGGTGGAATCTTACACAACCACTCATGACAGTCTTTGCTCAATGTCTTCATCTCTGTCATTGCTGCATCAAATTGTGGTATGGTCAAAGCTGTAGCACACTTCCAAAGTAAGTCTTTAAATGCAGTCCCATTCCACTTCAGTTTCATGTTCTGATGTATGTGTCTTAGGCAGAACCTATGCTCAGCAGCTGGGAACAATTGTTCAATTGCTGGGATTATACCCTGTTTCATCATTGTTAGCATTAAATGGTGAGTATAAAACAGTTAGTAGTAAATGGAAAGTAAAAAACAAATACCTTTTGTCTGTCACTTATGAAAGTAAAGTTGGAGTTGTCTTGTAAATCCAGATCTTCTTTCAAAATTTCAAGAAACCATGTCCAAGAGTCCTTAGATTCTGCCTCAACAATTCCATATGCCAATGGATAAATACCATTGTTAGGATCCACTCCAACTGCTGTTAACAATTGACCAGGGTAGGGTCCTCTAATGAAAGTCCCATCAAAACCCAAGAACTGCCTCATGCAGGCTTTGAACCCTTCTTTTGCTGCCCCCAAACACACATATATCCTCTTAAACTTTCTAGTAGGACAAGTATGATCTGCTTCAGATTCAACTGCTATCCTAACTGTGGTATTAGGATTACATTGTTTCAATTCCAATACATAATTCCTCAACAGAGTGTACTGACTATTGAAATCACCTCTAACTTGATCTTGAGCTTTAGCCTTTGCCCTAAATGCTTTCATTCCAGACACCTCTAATTGATACTTCTTTTGCAATTGGTCTTGAATGGCCTTGATTGGTATTTTTGGATTCTTTTCTATTTGGTCTTGAATCCCCTCTGCTAAGAAATTGGCAGTGCAATATTTGATTTTTCTTGATTGCAGACACCTGTGTTTATCATCATAGCTTTTTACTTGCCATGTTTCAGAATCAGGTAACTTGGAAACTTGAAGAGCCCATGTGCATTCATTGGCTGCCAACTTCCTAAGTTTAGGTTTTCCACCTACAACCTTTGACTGAGATTTTGGACTATATTCATGACCCCTGCTTTGACAAACTTTACTCTTAGTCCATTGTAGTGTTTTAATGGGCTCATTTGCTTTAGAAGGCCCAACTGCTTCAGAAGGCCCATCACCTTCATCATGAAATTGAGGAATGGTTCCCCTGCATTGAGCTCTCACCCTTAATTTATCATTTTTCTTAAAATACAATTCCCTCCTTGTTTCAATAGAATGTAAATGCACCCTCTGTTTAACCTCATCAGCACTAGCAAATTGTTGACCCACATAGAAATAGTACTTATGAACACCACTATCTTTTGACTTGTTTTGTTTTCTAAGATGTTTTAATTTTCTCTGCCTGAGCTTCTCCATTTCATCTTCATCTGATGCACTCTCAAATTCATCATTGTCTACAACATGAAGGGCTACTTCTCTTTCGTCATTAGCAATACACTCAGATGGATTAGCAGGTTCATTTTCACCCATTATCTTGGCATTTGTTTTATCAAAGTTATCCATATTTACAGTTACATCATCAACTGTATTTTCAACATCAACTAACACATTACTATCATCATCACTTATACCCTCTTCCTCTTCCTGTGGTAGTACATCTTCATTATCACTTATACCCTCTTCCTCTTCTTGTGGTGGTACATCTTCATCTACAACTTTACTTTTACCCTTACCAATACATGGTTCTGCTGGTCTCTTATCTGAAACAAATGGGTGTCACTAGCATGAACCCTAATTATGAAAAAGTTAATTAAAAGACATTACCACTTTGGGACATGACCAAAAACGACGGCCAGGGTTGATGTTGGTCCAAGAAGTACGAACTACTGCTTCTCTACCACAAGAACAATCCACCATTTTCAATTTACAAAAATATGAGAAGATGGTTTTTTGATTTAGGGTTTAGGTAGGTAACAAATAAAGAGGAGTGAGGAGATTAAATAGGGGGAGTGGATAAATGTGTAAACTTAAGTTAAGTTAAGTCACAAAGCAAATTTATGAAAATACCCCCACGTGGGGATGGCATAAGTAAAAAAGATAACGAGAGTTAGTAATAGGGACGAACAGCGCAATAAAACTTCGTAATAAGGACTCACCATGCAAAAATGAAAACATAGGGACTTGTGGTGTTATTTTGGGTAAACCATAGGGACGAACGGTGTAATTTTCTCTTTTTAATATCATAGATCCCATATGTACACCAAAAGATGATTATTACGAAAGCATGAAACATTGGACTCGATTTTATCTCGATACCAAACATGGTTAACACTTAACAATCGTCTTTGAAATACCAAATATTAACTTAACTTAACAATCGATTCATGGGGTCGAAGCGAGGATAGATAGAAATGTGCTATCATGAAATGTTCATCTACGTCGACCATACGCCAATTGGCATATGGCACATCAGCAGACGCATTTGACGAGTATTTGCAAATTGGCGAACATTGCTCACGTGATTGTTTACAAAACTCCACCAAATGCATATATTTTTTATACTTAGCCGAGTTTATAAGAAAATCCGATTTTAATGACATCAAACATATATATGCATTGCATGATGGGAAACACCATATACTATAATTGCTCGGGAGTATTGATTGTGTGCATTAGGAATGGACAAAAGGCATTACTATACACAGGCAATATAAAAGGCGTAATCATAAATACCCGAATCTAATGTTTGAAACAGTTGCATCATATGATTTGTGGATTTGACATGCATATTTTGTTGTGCTGAAGCAAATAATATTTTCTATGTTATACTTCAAACTTATTTGATGACCTTATTGACGACATTGCTCCGGAAGATCTGTTTGTAGTAAATGTAAACACGATACCAAAAATGTTACTACTTGGCGGACGAAATTTATCCTCAATGGGCTACGCTTGTCAAAACACATTCAATTGCACAGAATGAGAAAACAATGAAGCATAAAACAGTTCAAGAAAGTGCAAGAAAAGATATTGAACAAGTTTTCGGAATCCTTCAAAGTCGTTGGAGAATTTTACGACCCCTCAGACGCGCTTACCAAGTCAACATGCTACAAAGAATCATGTATTGTTGCATCATATTGCATAACATGATATTAAAAGATCAAGATTTTGCGGTTAGTAGATTTAACGAATTGTACATACGTCCACAACCGAATTTGCAACATAAGATGCACCACACACCAAACGAAACACAAAGAACTTCATGAAGTAAAAGTGCACATTGAGCTTCAAATAGATATTGCGGAGTATCTATGGAATCTTAATCATTATATTGTATTTTTTCTATTTCGATAATTATTATTATTATTTTGGATGTATTATTATTTTTGATTTAATGAAAATGTGTTGTTTTATTTAAATGAATAAAATAAATAAAAGATAAAATCTACATAGTTGTATTATATTTACAATGTGCTCTAATTAGTTGTACAATTGAGTGTCTCGATCAAGATAAAGAGTATGCAAATTACCTTCCTTAATCAAATTAAGAACAAAAAAATTAGTACTTGCATAGTGCTTTGGCATTCAAATAATTATCGCATGTTATTTATCTTCCATTCAAACCAAATTTATACATACTATTTACTAACTTATATAGAAGCCAAATTTATACATATTCTGAACTCATACACAGACCAAATGCCAACGTTCATAACAAATTAACAACTCATTAACAAGTGCAAAGGTTTATAGAAATAGAATTGACTAAAAGCTAAACAGATACGAGAACATGGTTAGTTAATATTGAGGCTAAGAATAGAGGGAACCGAGCTCTTTTCAAACCACTAACTACTATCGAAAATAAAATAAAAATAAAGTTAACCCAAATGTAGCTAGTTCTTATGTAAGTTGACAACACTACAAGTCTACAACATGTTTACCAAAATCCATGTCCATGTATAATATAGAAACCAACGGTAAACAAATAACTAAAATCAGGGTTGGTTAAAATCTAACTATGAAAAAATCTAGTGACCCATCTTAAATCCAACATTATAGGATTACCATTAAATGATGGTACAAAGATACATACGACCTCCAAACATTTCAATTTCCTTCCATTAATCCCAAGTTTTCTCCTTAATTAAGGAGATTGGGAACACAAACAAATAAATGATGGCGGGTAAGATCATCATATCAATCATATCTTTGCTCTTGGTGGTCGGGTGTGTCCTTGGTGTGGTTCTCTTAATCGTCAAAAGTGGACAGGATGACGATAGATTCGATAAAAATATAAACACAAGTACTAAAACAGCGGATAGCATATGCAAACCAACCGAATACAAAGAGGCTTGCAACAAGGCCGTTTCAGATGTCGCCAAGAACTCATCAGCCACACACGAGGATTACATCCTCGCTGCCATTCGTGCAACTGCAGATGAATTGAATAAGGCCCTTAAAAAGGCTACTGAGGATAAGAAAAAATTAGGCGATGATAAAAAGGAATCACATGGTGAATTAGAAACGTGTGAGAAAATGTTGGGATATGCAACCGATGAGCTCGAACAGGTTCTTCAGCTTGTATCTGAAACTGAAGCGGTTTCATTAGCTGAACAAATTGACCCGATACTTGTTTGGTTGACCGCAGTTCGGTCATACCAAACAACATGTGTGGAAGAGATCCAAGACGAGAAATTAAAAAAAGACATGCAACAGGGATTGCAAACATCTAACGAGCTAACATTTAATGCACAAAAGATTGTCTATAATGTGCTCGATATTCTCAAGGATATTGGGGTTGATTTAGGTGAGTTGACACTCCCACCCACTGGGCAACGTAAGCTTCTTGATGAGGTTGATGAGATGAACAAACATGGTTTTCCATCTTGGGTCTCTCATGTCGACCGTAGGCTTCTTGGTGCCAAAAAGGGCGGTGGTGGGGCCAAGAAACCTAATAAAGGCCAGGGACTGTTTAAAACCCCTCCACCTCCTCCTCTTCCACCAAACCCGCCACCGAATGTAGTCGTGGCTCAAGACGGAAGCGGTAAGTTTAAAAGCATAAAACAAGCTTTAGCTTCTTACCCCCCAAATCACCAAGGAAGGTTTATAATTCATGTAAAAGCTGGTACATATAATGAAGGACAAATCATTGTAGATAAAAATCAGAATAATGTATTTATGTATGGTGACGGCCGTGATAAGACAATCATTACCGGTAATTTAAACTTTCAAATAGCCAAAATTGGAACTTCACAAACTGCAACAGTGGTTGCTCTTGGAGAACGGTTCATGGCTAAGGGGATAACCTTTAGAAACACAATCGGACCCGCAGGACATCAGGCGGTTGCGTTTCGATCTCAGTCACCTCACACTGTTATGATGGAATGCGGCTTTGAGGGTTATCAAGACACGTTATACTACCATGCCCATGACCAATTTTACAAAAACTGCTTCATTTCAGGAACCGTTGACTTCATATTCGGGGTGGGCAGGGCTTTTATCCAAGATTCAGAAATATTTGTTCGGAAACCAGATAATAATCAGGCGAATATGGTAACAGCAGATGGTAGGATGAAAATGGAAGAAGCGGGTGGTGTGGTGCTTCATAATTGTAAGATTAATGCCGCGCCAGAGTTGGTTCCTGTGAAGGGACAATTTGCATCGTACCTTGGAAGACCGTGGAAAGCGGCTGCAACTTCGGTGATAATGCTGTGTGACATTGGAGATTTGATCAAACCAGAAGGTTGGACAACATGGGAGTCACCAGAAGGGAAGAACAACCACATGACGTGTATGTTCCGAGAGTATAATAACAGAGGACCAGGTGCTAATTTGGGTGGAAGGGTCAAATGGAATGGTTTTAAGATTATCAATAACGAGAAAGATGCACTTGGTTTTACTGCTGGCGCATTCTTGCAAGGAGGAACTTGGTTGCCTCAATACGGTGTACCGGCAAAACTTGGGTTATAATGAAGTAGTATTCTTCTATTGGGTACCTAGGTAACTAAGTAATTAACATCACTCTGTGTTGAAGTGCAAATGTAATCATATTCATAGGTTGTGTCAAATGTAGTGCTTTACTAGGTTGGTGTGATGTAAATTATTTTTCTGAAAGGAAACATTTTTTGGAGATTAATGTTGCCATTAGAAATGTCATCAGAGTTATTTTAACATTCAATTTTGTTACTACAAGATGATAAAAACTAACAATGTATAAATCTAAATAGTACTACCCCGTCCCATATTAAGTTGCCACATTGCTATTTTGGGATGTCCCAAAATAAGGGATCAAGGGGTCCACTTTATATTTCAACCAATGAGAAGAGACTTTACTGGCTAGATATGTTACTTCATTGGTGGAAAGTATAGTTAGTGGATTTCCTAAATCTTTGTGTATTATGAAAGTGGACACTTATTATATGACGGGGGGAGTTCAAGAATGAGAACCTATTACATACTAACATACATGATGGTATCATACGCCAACAGCTTACATCTGCTTCTCATTTGCTACCATCCTGTCACGAAAGTATTAGCTAATTCAGGAAATTGAAAATGTGCACGTGACCATCTGCTTAAGGCTACAATACCATCAGTCAATATACAAGCCAAGTAAAACCCATGGTAAATTGTTTAGTTTTCTTTTTCTCAAAAAAGAAACTTTAGAAATTTATCTTCAAGCTTGAAATGAAAAGGTAAGGGGCGACAACCTTATAAATGCATGGGGAAACATCTTCGAAAACATCGAGACTTTGGCTTTCACAAGCCAAACAAATAGCCCATAGCATGGAAGGTGAAACAACGCAATGCCAAAGTACCTGAAGGTTGTACAGAGTTTTTAGACTATGAAATATAGCAAACAAATTATATATCCGAATTCCGAAGACAATAATATGAGATGCAATGCAACATACCACATGGGAGCCCATGGAGTGTCAAGTTCTAGGAAAGGATAAGGCCACCTGAAAATGCAACAGTTTTTATTACCAAAATCAATAAGCAAAAGACTGGTAAACGGATAAAGGAAAAAGTGAAATTCACCATTTAAAGCAACAGGCATGCATAACCCACTGGAAAACTATATAGGTTGAGCTCCACAAGATATAGTAAGTTAAGCCAAGCCAAGAAAATTGCTGCAACATGAGATGGAAATAGGCACAAAAATAGAGAAATAGTTAGACCATTGACACCCTTATTATTTATTATAAACTTGGACAAAAAGTGTTTTCGTAGATCAGCCTTAACCCATACAAAAAATAACGAAGTCCCTTTGACCCGTTACACAACCCGTCCAACTGCCTATTTTGCCACTAGCTTTAGTTAACTTGTACTTAAATAAAAAGCTCTCGAGCTACTTACTAGGCTGTTGAGAGCAGAATCCAAGAGGAGAAAAACAGCATTTACGGAGTGCATGCAACCAATCAACTGCCATTATTTGAAGGATAGGATTAGAGCACGAAATGAAACATACACTAATGACAAGCAACTATTAAGAGCTAACCAGGGTAAGCTTGAAGTCATCCCCAGTCTGAAATGGGAGCAATAGGCACCAAAATACAATGTCAGTAAGTACAACAGCACCTGCACAAGTCTTGTCATACACAAAGAATGAGCTTAGCGATAGGAACACAAAACAGTCTGGCCATGAATATAAGAATGTGATAGAAACACCACCTGATATATATTCTGCATAAGATTTCCCCAAAACCCAGCTTCTTGATTTACTTGCGTATGGTTGTGTTGGGTAGCCTCGTTAACTTTAGGGCTAGAATCCTTTTTCAGGAACTTGTCTCTTTCTTGATTTGGAGGTCCATGCTCTTTAGAGTGCATCCAGCATCCATGAGCCGATATGATGGTTCCAAGCTACACATCAATGATGAAATTAGCAACACCCTAAGATTGTTACTGACTTGCTAACCTTCATTCATGTTTGGCAGATATGAAGATTCAAAATAATTGATATAAAAAATGTTGCTATTACTGATGCTATAAATGTAAATATCAAAGTACAGCAATCAAGAAATGCTGAATCTCGAAAAATAAAGTATGGAAACTACTGGAACGTTTCTATGGCTTGCATATATTAGTATTGTAGGAAAGGTAGAACTCAGGTCTATGGGAGGAAAGCAGGGGATAGGACACGCCACATAGCATGTAAGTGGTGCCTATTGGGTCATTTTGTCTCGAAGATAGAATTCCCAATAGCCACTTTCTGTTAGGTAGAACCAAGACCGATAAATAGTTTTTTCCTAATTAAACTGATTCAATATTCTTTACTGTTTCTGATAGCAATTGGCAGTACCATAAGAAGGTTGAAAGTACAGAAAAGACACAAAGTTCCCGTCACAAGCACATAAACATATGTTTCTGAACTACCTCCTAAATTAAAGATCAGGATACATTATCTTATAGTCTTATGGTTGGCACCTATTTCGTAAACTACTATTGAGAAGAGTGTCAGCATTGGAGATTTGAAAGTATTATGTGTTATGAAACAATCAGATAAACAAAAATGTAACAAAACTAAGCTTCAGGAGATAGTGTGCAGACATGTATGTAATCTAGCAATCAATTACTAGAGCATTGAACAAATCATTGATTATTAAAGCATATACACATAAAACGACACTAACTAAATTAAAAAGTAATCAAACAATTTAACCACCGCCAAGGTGGCCTAGTAATCAGACACCCTAATGTCCTCACAAGACGTATCAAGTTTAAGCCGCACTAGCTAGATACACATATCTTAGGGGGTGGCCACGAAAAGGGTCGAAATGGTCATGGGACACCCATTGTTAGGTCGTGTACATATGAGTCAATGCAACACCACACAAACCCTAAGTCAATCACAGATTCACAGTCGACTTATATCAAGTAAATAAACATATACCGCAAAGTATATCGTAACCAGCAAGAAAGTCCACCTGCAAAACATAATTTAAAAGAAAAAACATTAACATATCACTTGATCATTCCACAAAACTATAAAATAAAAAGATTAAAAATAAATAAATAAATAAAATAAAAAGCATACTAACTGTGTATAAAAATAGAACACGAATACTCCAAAAGTCATGACAGTCTGATACAACAACCACGCCATCGAAACAAACGAAAACAATCTAAAAACAAGAAGCCATAGCGGATGAAGGTTCCTCCAGCAAGGCATCCATAAATGATCGTAACCAATATGTGTTTGTTTTTTAGTGACAATTAATTTTATAGCAATTATAGTCGGAAGTATGAAGATGATGGAGCATACGAACACTTGCCATTGGAGCCAGTATTCTAATGGAACACCACCGTACTCCATGGTGGTGGTTGGAGAAAAATGATAGAATTAAGGTTGAGTGAGCGGTTTCATTTGGTGGTATTTATGTTGAACATGTCTCATGAGAGTGACGTTTTTCTACAAAGTGTGTGTTTGCTTTATGATTCTTGGTGGTATTTATGTGGCACTGGCACCGTTTATTTGGTGTTAAAAGTTATTAAAAGCTTTATCATGCAGTTTTAAATAATATTTTAAAATTTTATATTGCGACAATTATAGTTTTATTATGCCTTAAGAATTTTATAAAATTGTAATAAATTTTTTATACTTACGTAGTTATAAAACTCGTGTAGACGCAAGTTTTTACATAATTTTTTTATTATGTATTAATTGATTAATATTTTATATAAATTTTTATTGTACGAACAATTTGACTTTGTTTAAGTGTCATTTTGTTTAAGTTTATATTTTTTTAATTTAAATATCGATATCATGTTCTATATATATTATGTGTGTTTAATAGCACATAATAACCATTGAAAAAAATATGTGTCGTTGATATATGTACAATCTCATTTATTTATTTTCATCTCACAGTAACTCATGAGGTCATGCCTTCATAATAATCTCATCTATTTATGTTCATGTAAATACTAATTTTAGTCGTATTTATTTTTTATACTCATGTACGAGCGAGTTAAACTTATAAAGAGGAATAACATGAGTCATTATTGAATGTAGATAGTTAAAAAACACACTATTTCTGGATATCCTTACTTAATCTCATAAAGAGGAATAACATGAGTCATTCATATATGTATAATATCATATATTCATTTACATATCACAATAACTCGTGCTTTCATTTTAAAGTTTATAACCCCGTACAAATACATTAATTTAAGATATACTGATAATAATATTTATCAATAACAACACTATATGCTGTAAATTAATATATACATAAAACCACTAAATATGCAAAAGCTAAAGTCACTCATCATCAGTGACGTCAAAAACTTGATGTGTTATTATCTAATCTTAAATTTTTAATACTGGACTAACCTATAGACTAATAATAACGGGCAGTGTACCCGACCAGTTATAGTTAGGATTGTATGTATGGTCGTTCACAATGAGCGAATTGACTTATGCTGAACCTAGTGGAAATTACTAAACTAATTTACACTTAATTCGTGGGGTTCAATCTGAGAGATTGTCACGATTTGATGACTTAAACTAATAAATAAACTAAAAACAATATAATTAACTAGGTTGTGATCGATGGGGGAAGAACGTGCTAGCCAAGTTCATCCTTTTATGTCTTCTTGATTCGTCTGCAAGTGCAATGATCTAATGTTCCTTTCAATAGGAGAGATTAGGACGATTTTGTTAGTGCAAATATTACGATATTTAATCTATATAGTCTCGTTTGTTTTGATTGATGACAAACGTATAACTTGATACATAACGTAAAATGTACAAGTTACTTGTAATCATACTTTGTCTCAACAAACATTCAACACCTCTCAACGTCTCGAGTCATCGTATGCTACAACACAGGTTCGTACATGTTTGTTATGTAGCATTATGATCAAACCCCTTTACCAACCATTTATAATGACTAAAATACTTTTAGGGTCTTTAAGTATAGGTGTCAAAGTGCACTTTAGGTGTCAAATAGAATAAGTGCCACTTTAGGTGTTAAAGTAATATTAGTAAGTTTTACAAATGATAAAAATGTGATGACATTAGGAATCTGTCACACCCCCAAAATCGGGTCCAGCGGAAGCATACGTGTAGCTGGGGTGTAACTCAGTCGGTATTACAACACAAGTTCAAAAATGGTTTTCACTTTAATCATTTAGAATAAAATTGTTTAATCAAAAATGTTGAATTTACATCGTTAAAAGTAGTGCGGAAGTAGGCCCTTAAAAGTAGTTTAAAACGGTCCCCAAATAAATAATCAGAGTCTTCTATGACCATGCCATACCCTGCCAAAACCTCCTGTAGCGTGCCATTGGTTAAAACCTGAAAATACATGCTAAAGTGTCAACACGAGGTTGGTGAGTTCATAGAGTTTGTTTAACAAATAAAGCTTATGGAAAAATGATCACACAGCAAAGGCATCGTAAATCCACTCAGTTGCAAATCCCGCCATAAGAGACTTGCAACCTGTGTGTTTACAACCCACTACCAAATAGTTGCATGTTTAGTAGTCAAGTACCCACGGTCATAATAAGTCACAATATAAGCACCACATATATAATAATGTATGCCATGCAAAACCCCTAATTAAATAATATGCGTCCCGTAACATGGTGGACGAGAGGTTGGCCGACCTCTAATAGCGCTATCCATACTACTAATAGGCGTCGAACAATGCGAATGTACGAACAGTACATCATACAACTATTATATAAGATTAAGAACGCTCCGAACATGGGAGACTTAGCACGCTCCACCAATAAGGTGAGACTTTAGGGTTAAGAACGCTCCACCAATAAGGTGAGACTTTAGGTCATAGCACGTACAGTACATTAGGGTCAAAAGTTTAAGTCAAGTTCAAAAGTCAAGTCAAGTTCAAAAGGTCAAGTAGTAATTCATGTAAAAACGAGCATGTATTCTCCCCCAAAAAGTTAACAAAACAATTTAAAAGAGTAGGGGCTATGACTCACCTGGTGCGATAGCTACGATGATAAAGTGGATACACAGAAATGAGGTTCGATCTCTAACCGCAACCTAATATGAATGATAGTGATCTACTTAGATCATGGAATGATGAAGAGAATATGCATGCACATGATACCTATACCACTCGTAACTTGAAAATATAGCATTTAGTACGTAGTTATATTATTTCTAGTAGTGACTAAATATATATATAGTTTTGACGATTTTAAAACATGTATAACTTGGTCATTTTAAGCTCATTTTACTCGTTCTTTATATCCACGGATTCGTTTTAGTATATACTATTATATTTTCGATAGCTCGGCTCCTCTAGGTTACGTTTAACGCCTCTATTTGCCCGTCGAAAACTGTCAAACAGCATGCAGTTTTTCAGAAAATAGTTTTCGTCGTTAAATTCGAAAAATCATATCTCCTTCGTTATTAACTCGTTTTAATCCGTTCTTTCGCCAAAAGTTTCGTTTTTAAAAGTATTTTCTAAATCTTTGTTCAAAAATATCCCCTGAGTTACTGAGTTTCCCACGCTTTCAAAATAAGGACAGAAGGTATTTATATAGTTTCAAAAATCATTTTCCTAGTTTCAAACTTGTTTCATCTTCAACCAAACCACTTTCAATCACCACAAATCTAGTCTAATCTTACCATACACCTTCTTAGGGTGTCATGGGTTCCTAAACATCATAAATCAAGTGGATCTAACAAGGATCTAACAATAATCTATTTCTAGGGATCAAAAGTTACATATATATATATATATATATATATATATATATATATATATATATATATATATATATAAATGAGTGGTATAACTAACATATGCATGTAGATCTTGAATGGAAATCATATGACCATAAAAATAACATGAAGAAATTATGAACAAGAGTTTGACAACTTACTTAGAAAGATGGTGTGATTAGATGATGAAAACCTAAGTAAACCTTGAGTTTATCTTTCAAAACCCAAAAAGGAATACAAAATACACTAAATAATATACTAGATCTTGAAAAACTATGGTTTCTCCTTGTTTTCTTAATGAAGCCGAACACCACGAAGAGGAGGGAAAAAGAGAGAGTTTACTTGCTTTTGATCTAAAATGTGTTAAGTGTTTTTGTAATATGTGTTTGTAAAAAAAATGACTAGATTAGTTAATAAATGAAAGTATATCTTAGACAAGATCCACAAAAAGTGGAAACAAGTGAGGGGGGGCGTGGGTTGTGTAAGAAAAAAGGGAATGAGTTGGTGACTTTGTGAAATGTATATAATGTTATGCTAGATATTTTAGTTTTAAGGGATACCGGGTACCGAGTTTGCTAGAAATAAAGTTTAACGGTACCAAATAAAATGTGACAACGTTGTAAAAATTATAAATTTACATTCCTGATGAGAATTGGGTGCTAAAATACTTGTCGTGTTGAAATATCGTGATCCGACGAAAGTTTAGGCGTTTACCAGAAAATATAGCAAATTGTTTCAAAACACCGGGAAAATTATTAATATAATTTTTATATTATTATTATGAGTATAAAAATGTGTTAGGACCATAGTTGGGATTGTCGGATCAATTATTCAAAATAATAGCTCGTAAGATAACGTTTATTAGTTAGATAATCGTACGTATATAGAAATGACGCAACTCACGCATGAATGACGAATTTTCTCCGAAGGTGAATAGTGTTTTATGAATAGTAAAATTTTAAGACGCTTCTCAGAATCACAAACCGACTCCGAAAAAGATGAATAGTAAAATGATGAATAGTGATCGATGAATAGTAACCGATGAATAGTAAGTGTGAAAGTTCGGGAAAAGACAAGAATTTACGAGTTGTGACAGTCTCTACCCCTTAAGGGAACTTCGTCCCGAAGTTCAGTTAACGTTGGTCTCCGAAGTGTTATAAAGGTGAAGATTCATGAGACGAAATGACCAGTTGACGTGTTTCTAGGCGGCGGTTCACAAGGTGAGGAAAAGTATAAGCGTTCTGACAACGAGGGTATACACACACATAATGAAACATTTGGAAATTGAGTAGAGGATTCAATCCAGACAGAATTTTATTATAACCATTCTCAGTGTTGCAAAAATTCATTTCTGAGTCGGATATAGGTAGTCAGCCTATGTCCCACTATCCCGGGTTGAATATAGGTGACTAGTCTATATTCCACCGAGGTTCCATGAATTTTGAAATACTCAGCTCAGTTATACTAAGACTATGTCCTTCACAAATACCAAGACGTTTAGAAAGACTAAGGCAGGTGACCAAACTCGAGGTCAAATGATGAAACTATGCAAGGAGAAACATAACAGGGTGACATATATGATACGTGAACATGCTTATATGAAAGACAATTATAGTAATCAACTAGAATAAGTGAATATAATAAACCAGATAATGAGACACAAATCTCATCACCTAAGTCAGCAACAAACCACAATGAGGCTTCAACTTGGCAGGCAGGCACGTGACGGTCATAGGGTTAAGTTTTTCGTAAAAGTAGCTATAGTCTAGGTTTTAAAAACACTTAGTTCGCTATAGCCAAAGCTCTGATACCAATCTGTCACACCCCCAAAATCGGGTCCAGCGGAAGCATACGTGTAGCTGGGGTGTAACTCAATCGGTATTACAACACAAGTTCAAAAATGGTTTTCACTTTAATCATTTAGAATTAAATTGTTTAATCAAAAATGTTGAATTTACATCGTTAAAAGTAGTGCGGAAGTAGGCCCTTAAAAGTAGTTTAAAACGGTCCCCAAATAAATAATCAGAGTCTTCTATGACCATGCCATACCCTGCCAAAACCTCCTGTAGCGTGCCATTGGTTAAAACCTGAAAATACATGCTAAAGTGTCAACACGAGGTTGGTGAGTTCATAGAGTTTGTTTAACAAATAAAGCTTATGGAAAAATGATCACACAGCAAAGGCATCGTAAATCCACTCAGTTGCAAATCCCGCCATAAGAGACTTGCAACCTGTGTGTTTACAACCCACTGCCAAATAGTTGCATGTTTAGTAGTCAAGTACCCACGGTCATAATAAGTCACAATATAAGCACCACATATATAATAATGTATGCCATGCAAAGCCCCTAATTAAATAATATGCGTCCCGTAACATGGTGGACGAGAGGTTGGCCGACCTCTAATAGCGCTATCCATACTACTAATAGGCGTCGAACAATGCGAATGTACGAACAGTACATCATACAACTATTATATAAGATTAAGAACGCTCCGAACATGGGAGACTTAGCACGCTCCACCAATAAGGTGAGACTTTAGGGTTAAGAACGCTCCACCAATAAGGTAAGACTTTAGGTCATAGCACGTACAGTACATTAGGGTCAAAAGTTTAAGTCAAGTTCAAAAGTCAAGTCAAGTTCAAAAGGTCAAGTAGTAATTCATGTAAAAACGAGCATGTATTCTCCCCCAAAAATTTAACAAAACAATTTAAAAGAGTAGGGGCTATGACTCACCTGGTGCGATAGCTACGATGATAAAGTGGATATACAGAAATGAGGTTCGATCTCTAACCGCAACCTAATATGAATGATAGTGATCTACTTAGATCATGGAATGATGAAGAGAATATGCATGCACATGATACCTATACCACTCGTAACTTGAAAATATAGCATTTAGTACGTAGTTATATTATTTCTAGTAGTGACTAAATATATATATAGTTTTGACGATTTTAAAACATGTATAAATTGGTCGTTTTAAGCTCATTTTACTCGTTCTTTATATCCACGGATTCGTTTTAGTATATACTATTATATTTTCGATAGCTCGGCTCCTCTAGGTTACGTTTAACGCCTCTATTTGCCCGTCGAAAACTGTCAAACAGCATGTAGTTTTTCAGAAAATAGTTTTCGTCGTTAAATTCGAAAAATCATATCTCCTTCGTTATTAACTCGTTTTAATCCGTTCTTTCGCCAAAAGTTTCGTTTTTAAAAGTATTTTCTAAATCTTTGTTCAAAAATATCCCCTGAGTTACTGAGTTTCCCACGCTTTCAAAATAAGGACAGAAGGTATTTATATAGTTTCAAAAATCATTTTCCTAGTTTCAAACTTGTTTCATCTTCAACCAAACCACTTTCAATCACCACAAATCTAGTCTAATCTTACCATACACCTTCTTAGGGTGTCATGGGTTCCTAAACATCATAAATCAAGTGAATCTAACAAGAATCTAACAATAATCTATTTCTAGGGATCAAAAGTTACATATATATATATAAATGAGTGGTATAACTAACATATGCATGTAGATCTTGAATGGAAATCATATGACCATAAAAATAACATGAAGAAATTATGAACAAGAGTTTGACAACTTACTTAGAAAGATGGTGTGATTAGATGATGAAAACCTAAGTAAACCTTGAGTTTATCTTTCAAAACCCAAAAAGGAATACAAAATACACTAAATAATATACTAGATCTTGAAAAACTATGATTTCTCCTTGTTTTCTTGATGAAGCCGAACACCACAAAGAGGAGGGAAAAAGAGAGAGTTTACTTGTTTTTGATCTAAAATGTGTTAAGTGTTTTTGTAATATGTGTTTGTAAAAAAAATGACTAGATTAGTTAATAAATGAAAGTATATCTTAGACAAGATCCACAAAAAGTGGAAACAAGTGAGGGGGGGGGGGGGGGGCGTGGGTTGTGTAAGAAAAAAGGGAATGAGTTGGTGACTTTGTGAAATGTATATAATGTTATGCTAGATATTTTAGTTTTAAGGGATACCGGGTACCGAGTTTGCTAGAAATAAAGTTTAACGGTACCAAATAAAATGTGACAACGTTGTAAAAATTATAAATTTACATTCCTGATGAGAATTGGGTGCTAAAATACTTGTCGTGTTGAAATATCGTGATCCGACGAAAGTTTAGGTGTTTACCAGAAAATATAGCAAATTGTTTCAAAACACCGGGCAAATTATTAATATAATTTTTATATTATTATTGTGAGTATAAAAATGTGTTAGGACCATAGTTGGGATTGTCGGATCAATTATTCAAAATAATAGCTCGTAAGATAACGTTTATTAGTTAGATAATCGTACGTATATAGAAATGACGCAACTCACGCATGAATGACGAATTTTCTCCGAAGGTGAATAGTGTTTTATGAATAGTAAAATTTTAAAACGCTTCTCAGAATCACAAACCGACTCCGAAAAAGATGAATAGTAAAATGATGAATAGTGATCGATGAATAGTAACCGATGAATAGTAAGTGTGAAAGTTCGGGAAAAGACAAGAATTTACGAGTTGTGACAGAATCAAACATTTTTAGTAACTCATTAACTTACTATAACAACATTACTTAGGTAATATATACAAGTTTACTTTCATATATATCTTAATCTTAAAATAGAAATATATATACATCACATCATGTGCATTTATGGAAATGTTGAGTGTTTGACTTTCCATAAGACCTCTTACACATTTTTGATTTATCTATTGTGTGTTTGACTAGAAGTAACTTGATGTGACATTGTGAAAAATATGGAAAGATTTTGAGTAGTGTTTGTTAGTTTGCTGTCAGGTCCCCAAGGAACCCTCGGGCATAACGGAAGGAACCCTTCTAAGGGTTCCGCCGTATCCGCGGGATGACAAAATTGTTTTTCTATAAATAGTAGCCCATGGTCTTCTCATTAGGTTGATGACTTTGAACATACATTCTCTCTATCATAAAACACATATCTAGATCAGTAGCAAACAATGTAGAAACACACATGAGTCACCCTTTCAATAATGATCATAATGCTTCTAACATTCATCTTTGTTGTAAGCATATCATACTTCAGGATCCACCAAGAAGGTTACAAGATCTTGAAGTCATCTTTCATTAAAGCATTCCAACATATGAAGATTCAAGGGCACTTGACATCCTTAATGATTGAAGACTTCTTATTCAAGAAGTTCATGTAGATTAGTCATTCATATCCATTAGACTTTTATGCCTTGGATCATCATTGTATCATCACAATATAGTTTAGATGGTTTATGTGTTTATGCCATAAAACACAAGGTTTTTATGTTAGGCCACAAAACATAGCGGGAGTGGTTGTACCCTTGGTAAAGAACTCGACATCTAGCTTAGTGTCGGAAATATTGTGTAAGCGACGATAGGAGTGGTTGTACCTTGTAAAAGAACTCGGTATCTAGCTTTGTACTGGATAAAGTGTAAGCAACGATTGTAAGGTTTTCTCTGCCGAGAAGGGAGGTTGTTGATCTAGTGAAGTAACTCTCGAGTTGGGTACTCGGGGAGTGGAGTAGGGCGGAAAGGAGATCCGTGACCGAACCACTATAAATCCTCGTGTTCGGTTTGCACTTTCCTTTTACTTATTGCTTTACTTTAATGTTTGCATTATGTGATTGCTTGTGTTGTGACTTGTTGATTGTACTTGTGTGATAACATGTTTTAAGTCATAAACTACAAGTAACATCTTTCATATTAGAACAAGCTAAAAATGGACATTTGATACAACAAGTTTAAAGTTTTTAAACGGTAAACTATTCAACCCCCCTGCTAGTTTTCCACAATTGGTACCAGAGCCTCGTAGCTCTTATTTTCAAAACAAATGGTTTTTAAAATGGAGTACGATCCATGTATCAAATTACCATTGAAGCGGAATATAATATGAAAAATGTTTCGCTAAGTATACTTAGAAATTTTGTTGTTAAATGTTGCTCAAGCTTGAAGGTGTCCTTGAAAAATAAAAGAAAACATTTCTTATAATTTGTAAGAATTAAATTATGTGGTTAGAGCTAATGTACGTAAAATACAGTTTTAAAAGGAGTGTTTGGGATAACAAAAAACTTAGTTGAATAATCACCTCCGTAAATGATTAGACGAGTCACATAAGAAGAAATAATGTTAAAATAGGTGTATTATATGTTTACTAACAAATCTAGTAAGTCCTACATATTCTCACTATGCGAAATACATGTTTTTAGCATTTTGTGACAATTTGTTACAGCAAACCCCGCGGAACCCTCAGAAGGGTTCCTCGCACTTTGGACGAGGGTTCCTTAGCTGCACAGTCAAAATTTTTTGTAAACTTCAAAAATTCATAACTAATTAACCGTAAGTCCGTAGGAGTCGCGCCACCTATCAATTTGAAGGGAATTGTGTCCACTTTATTTTAAAAATGATGTTATGGCCTAAATATAATCTGAAGTCAAAAGATTAAACCAAATACTTCAATGTGTTCAAAATATCAAGTTTCATTTTGACGTAGAAACTCAAACTTTTGAGTTAGGCAATATAAGTTAGTATCCTTTGAACATTGACATTATTTTCTTTGAAACTAAAGAATTTTGTGATATTCATATATGCAAAGGAAACTAATCAAGCTTGGCATACATCGTCATATTTAAACGCAAAGTGACGAAAAATATATTTCTTTTTATGTTATGCTAAATGACTATTTGTTTTAGTTGTATGCATATATAGTATTTTCTTATTGAAAGTTGTGATTGCATTTGTTTATTTGTGATTCATGAGTGTCTATCTTGTCATGATATTCATTTGCTTGTTTGTCGAATTCATGTTTATACACAATAGGATATTTGCTAGATTGTGTGTACTAAGTTGAAAATTTGTGTTTGTATTGCTTATTGATTTAGATATTCTTCCTTGCATATGTTATGTGATTATTTTGCATAATTCACTTAGGAATGAGAATTAAGTAATACTAATTAAATATCTTGGAATATGGTCACGCGTCTAAATGAGTCACTACATTTTTAAACATGCAGTATTCTTGTAAAATGGTGTTTGGTATACATGCTTCCACAATGATGTTTAATGAATGTGTTGTGCTATAAGATAGAAACTCATCTTAGATTGATCATGCAAACTAACCATATCATGTTTGGACGATAACACTTTGTTGTTATCAATTTTCAATGCTTAGCTTAATTTCCATTTATGGTAAGCTTATAATCCTAGGCTTGATCTATATGCTAACATGTGTTAGAATATGTGTTTTTGGTTTTAAATTATCACATCTAATTAGGTGCATATGTTCCAAGTATTGTTAGGATATTTGAACGGGTTTCGGGAGTCAATAAATGCCCATTGTTAAGGAGTGTTTGGCACTACTTGAAATTTGAACAATTTGGTAATTAAACAATGTGTTTCATGGATATATGTACTTCTAGGATCTTTTATTATCTTTGTACATTGTCTTGTACTAACCGATATGCAGGTAGACAACATTTGGGATGTTGTCAAATTTTCAAGTTTATGAATATTTCACTAAGTATAGTGAAATTAGCTAGCCCCTGGTCAAAGTCTAACTTTTAGAGTGTTTCTATATCCAATCTTTGCATTTCCTAATCAGATATGTTATAAATTTTATGTTTTAGGAGTTTTCGGAAAAATTGGAAATCGTCTCGACCCCTGAAAATCTGGACTGTCTACTTTTTGCCCCCTGGCGGAACCAAATATAGGGTTTCGCCAGTGTAATTTCTGGGTACTCCAGAATTTGGCCCAACGGACCAGGCGGAACCAAAAACTGGGTTCCGCCTGTGTATTCGTATGGTTCCGCCAGTCCTGCAGACTCCTTTTTAAATTTTCATTTAAATCCCTCACTCAAGATCACTCACTTTCATCACTAGGATTCTTCTCACTAATGTTCACTCATATTAGGATTAGGACATCTCACCTGCACCTATAAGATAATCATCTATAATAATACTTTCAAACTTCACAAGAATAATCCAAGATACCTTTCTCCTTAGAGAAAGGAATCCGGAAACTTGTTCCTTGCAATCCTCGAACCATTGAGTATTTGTGATCACTACACACACTCACTGCATTCTTTTGTCCTTTACTCATTCATTAGCTTGATTTGTAAATTGACAACTTCCTAACCAATCCGGACTCGTTATTTGCAAAGATTACATACAATATCGAAATCACAAGTCCAACTTATGACTATAGATATTGTCTTGTATCTACATATATTACCTCACTTGGTTAACATGAAAATAATGTGTCATCCTTCAAGACGATAAGGATTTACATCGAGTCATAACTTACTCTTAAGTTATAGATGTATTATCGAGTCTTGCTATCCTTTATGCTATCCAATCTCAACTAAGTAGGATTGACAACTTAAGTATTTTGTTCAAAATATTCAAGTAAACTTGACTTACTACCATAGTCATTAAAAGTCATATCCGAAATTCAACACCCAAGTAGTTTAACAATGTTTGTTAAAACACTCATCACAACTAGAACACTTATTATAGTACTCTCCCAATCAATAGGAACAAAAACAAATGTCAATAGGTTTTCATCCTTAAACATTTAGCACTTAAGTTCACTTGTTCTTTCACCATCATCTCATCACATTCACCTTGTGATATATCTCAGCCCATAAGCTTCACAAACATGAGCAAAACTTCAAGCATCTTCCTCATAACCTTTCATCACTTAAACCTCAAACAACCAATGTGAAATGAGAAACCAAGTTATCGTTTGTCCTATCAATATCGAGTCATCCACCATTTCCATGCCCTCAAAGAAACCAAGAGTCAATATCATCTTCACCAATAACTCCACCTAGTCATCTTCACAAGAAGATTCCACAATGTAACCAAACAAGTGTGTCATCCCCACTACAACCTAACCCATTAAGATTAAACCACCTTTCATGATACATAAACCTATGTTCACCCTTGTGTCGCTCTTTGAAACAAAGGGCAATTGTCATATCCATACACTCATTAACATATTTGTCTATGTCGTCAAAAGTCTAATGAATTTCATTATGAAATGAGTCTTTTCCACTTTCTAGCAAGTGAAGAACACAAAGAAGATATCCAAGCTTCAAGTGTTGTCAACCAATCATCACCTCATTTCACATATCCACTCTCGGTCGTCAACCATACTTTACCACCTATAGGATTAGAACCTTCACCATCAAATGAGCATGAAGCACACATTCATTTACACTAGGTTTAAGTAGTATCACTTTCCCAAGTTATCAAAGTATTAGCAATACTTTTAACTTCTGCATATGTCTCATTAAACCTCAAATCAACATCTGCAAGTTCTAGGATCTAGAGCCTCCTCATCATCTCGTCATTCTTGTTTTCATAAGCATGGTGACTTTATTCCACGTGATAACCCTACTTATTGAAGGACACCATATGTGTCTATTTCCTTTCAAGCGTTCATCATAACTAAACCTTGCTCATAATCTAGTTTAAACCTTATGCATATCCCACACATCTCTAGAGCATACACAAGATCCAATAAAGTTGGTAACTTTATACACTTGTTCCAAAGATCTCTCTTGAGAACGTTCTTAACATAATCCATCATCACACACAAACACGTCTCTTGGTCTTAGAGTATCAAATCACTCTCACATAAAAGATGTCTCCCTTTAGATCATTCAACCATAGATTCCAAACACAAAGATTAAAATCTTTTGCATTACACATACATATGTCGATTACATGTTATTTGTTTGATATGATTAGACATCTTAACATAACTATAATAACTATTTGATTGATTCATGTGTAAACCTTGGTTATATCTTTATGATGCCTCCATGCTTATATGTTTCGTGTTACTATATGTCAACATGATTTATATGATATTTTCATTCTTTATTTATATGATGTTTTGCATGATTAACATGTTACTTGTTAACTCATGATATGTCATTTTGGTACATGATGCTTTTATATGATATTTATTTGAAAGCTTGTGTCTTTTGCTGTTATTTATTAGATTCATGCTTAGGATGGTCTACATAATATTTGCTCCAAAATGCTATCATTTAAACATGGGTTGCATAAATTTTTCGTCTTGTTTCTTTCGTGACTTTGTCACACTAGTTGTTCACTTTGTGTGCACTTATAATTTATCAAAGTACTTTTGGTATGATAAATATTTAAAATTCATTTTATCATACAAATTAATCACATAGATTGTTATATGCTTAAGTGTCGAAGCTTAACAACAAAACAATTTCACAATGAAGTGTTTTAAATAATGTCATGCTCTTGCTTAGTATGATTATTTGTCTTGTTGCTATGTGGAAACTTTATGTCTAGTAGTCGAATGCGTTGCTTGTATTAGATAATATCTTTAGATTTTTATCTTGTTGACATCTTTTGTCACTAACAAATTTGTTTTAGTGGAGTGAGAACTAATCCTTTGCCATCTCACTTCGTTCTAGCTTTTATATGCTCATCTCACATAACTATAATCCCTTTATTGCTACTGATGAGGCGAAAAATGAACCACTTTTAGGGGGTCATTTAAGCCCGGAATTGAATTTATTTGATCAAATATTGCCCTAAATCGTTCCTTTTGTGATTTTAGGTACTTTGGGAGTGAATTCTGGAAAAGGAAGCAATTCGGACGTTTTTGGAGCATAAAAGTGAAGAAAACGGCAAAGACTTAATTTTCCATGCTGAGAACAGTACCTGACGGCGTCAAGAGTAAAATCTGTGACGACCCAGTGAAAACCTGAAGGCATCAAGAGAAGGGCGTCAAGAGTTAATGTTGTGACGGCCTGCAATTGGAATACACATGACGGCGTCAAACCCAGATCTAGGCAGTCTGAGAAATTATTTGGCGGCGAGATGACGGCGTCAGCAATTTGTTCTTGACGCCGTCACCCCACAGAATCTATATATACTTTTCTATTTTTCATTCATTAGAGAGGGACTTGTGTGGAGAATTCTAGGGCCGAACCTAATAAACCCTAGGTCATTTTTACTGTATTTTCAAGGGTTTTCACCCCTTGAAACCTTTCATGTTCAATTGAGATAAGTCCTCTTTCAATTCATTCAATATGTCTATGTGTTGTTTGAATATATCTTATGCTTGTCTTGATTTCAACATGCTAGGCTAGATCTATCTTGTGTTTGCTTAGATGTAATGAAACCTAGATGTTGATTATAGGTTGATTGTTTGTTTATAGTTGTAATGGATGAATGATTTCAATGTTAGGCTTAAGAAAACTGGCAGATCTCCATTGTGTAACATGCTTGAACGTCTTAAGAAACATGAACAGATGTGTACTAGGTTTTATTGGTTGTATTTAATGCATGAGCAAATTCTAGTGATCCCATGTTAGGAGCTTCTTAGCCGGCTCGACAAAGGAGTGAAGTAGGCGCTTATAGGATTGGGGAAGTAAGTACGCCACCCCATGAATGGTATTAAGGAATACAACCCGTCATCCACGCAACTGTAACAAGTAATTAACCTGTAAAAGATATCTAGGGAGTAGTGAAATCTAAGTAAACACAATTCTCCCATATATTGCTCACACCTCTAGTTAATTTAGTTTTATTTTCATTTCTAGTATTTTATTTTGATTGCATCTTAGTGATTGGGTTAGTTGACTAGCAACTAATTCCGCCAACTCCTTCAAAACCGAGATTTTTTTTTGCTTTTATAAAATATAAAAAAATACAAAAAGAATCATCCCTCATCTCTAGACCTAGTCTTTAGGTTTTCTAATCCTAGCGACACTATTCCTAGCTGAACGATCAATCCCCCGATACTTGTCATTATACTATACTATATCGATCAGGTACACTGCCTGGTGGGGGTTGTAAGCTTCTCGAGATCCCTCGAGAGGTAAAGACTGGTGCAATCCCTACGCTACCAAGTTTTTGGCGCCGCAACCCGGGGAATAGTTATTGTCTAGGTTAGAATTTCTTTTTATTAGGTCTACTTGCTAGATTCCTTTCTAGTAAGATTTTATTTTTATTTTTTAGGTTCTCTTTAGTCTATCTTATTTCTTCGTGTATTTGTTCGTAACTCTTCGCCATTCGACATCATGGACGATGGTAACATCTTTGAACCCATCATCCCACCACAACAAGACCACCAACAAAACCCACCACTAGCCAACCAACCTCTTAGGCCCCGAACCCTAGGAGAGTATTCCCGACCTAGCCACCGAGGCTATCGAAACACCATTGAGCTCACCCAAGGAGCCAATGTGACCCCCTTGCGATCCGACACCATCCGGTTGGTGCAAAGCGGATGCGCATTCCATGGACTTCATTCCGAAGATCTAAATCAACATCTCAAGGACTTCCTTAAAATCGTAGATTCCATAGACCTTGATGTTACAACTATAGAGTCAACCCGATTACGCCTATTCCAATTCTCTCTACGTGATCAAGCTAGTCAATGGCTTGAACGTTTCCCCGCGGGATCCATCACCTCATGGGATGATCTCACCACTCGCTTCCTTGCCCAATTCTTCCTACCGGGGAAGACTGCGATGCTTAGAAATGACATTTTGAAGTTTGAACAACATCAGGGTGAAACTTTCTACGAAGCATGGGCTCGTTTTAAGGATCTCCTCCATAAAGTCCCTCATCATGGTATAAACCTTTGGTTATTAGTTCAGATTTTCTATGATCATGTCGACTATCACACTAAACGCTCAATCGATAGGGCCGCTGGAGGTAGATTGCGTAATAAGGACGCCGAGGAGTCTTGGGCAATTATTGAAGAGCTTGTCGCCGATAATCAAGAGATATGGGAGTTTAAACATACTATAAAAGCGGCCATCAACGCAATCTCGACACCTGGAGGGACTAACCAAATCTCCGATGAACTCCTATGCAAACTTGAGGCAAAAGTTGACTATTTTGAGGAAAGGCAAAAGAGACCCTTAAGTCCTAAACGGGCTACTAAATGACTTCAACGCCGTTATCTGAGTCACCCTCTAGAGAGAATGTTGAGACTTTTCAAAACCATGCCCCATCTTATTCCCCTCCCGAGAAACTTAGCCCAGAATTTGAAGCCAGAATGAGAGAATACATGGCAACTCATTCAGATCGGCTTGTTAAATTTGAGGAAGTAATTTATAAACAAAAAGAGGAGATGCAAGAGAAAATGAATGAGATGATGAGCCTGATGGAAGAGTATGCCAACCAGAGAACCCCCGAAAGGATGTTACTAAGGAAAGAAAGTGTCACCCCCACTACCCGATTTGTTAATTCCATCACAATTGTCCACACGGATAATGAGAAGGTAGAAACCCCTACTGAACAAACCGTAGAAGAGCCACCAAAATCCCAATCCTTAAGTTACTACCTGAAACATGATATAAATGAAAACACTATAAAAAATTAGATAAAGGGTGACGGGCGTAACCAATCTTCCAAACAGGGTTTTGAGAAAGCGGAAGAGGGAAAAGATGAGTATGATACATTACCTGGGGGGCCAATATTCGAGAAGCTATTAGTACAAAAAGTGGCTACTAAGCAAATGGCGTGTGGGAACTTTGAGATACAGGCCAGCATCGGGAATTTGAAATATCTAAGTGCTTTCGCTGACCAAGGATCGGAAGTAAATCTTATGCCCTTAACTATCTACACCCAACTTACGTCAAAAATGCCAGCCCCCACTCGTGTTAGGCTGTCCTTCGCTGGATACTCTTACGTATACCCCCTAGGAATCGTAGAAGATGTGTTGGTCAACGTCGCAAGATTCATGTATCCCGTTGATTTTATGATCATTGATGATAAGAGAGATGGATGCATGCCAATAATCCTTGGGGCACCATTCCTCACCACTACAAGAGCTGTCATTAAGTATGAAAGTAGGAAGATTGAGCTTAAATCAGGAAAAAGAAAGATTAGCTTCCCCATGACCCCGCAATATGGGCAAGAGAGTTTGAGGGGGAGAAAGCTCAAAAATAACATTGACTCGTCACCTATTCATGTTCAGGAGAAAATACTTGCATGGGAGGCAAGAATCAAAAGCTACAAGGAGGCTAAACATACACATTTGAGGAAGGGAACTTAGTACTCTTAAGACACTTGGAGATAACGATACCTCCCGATAAACCGAGTCCCTAGTGGTATGGGCCTTTCACAATTGAAAACATAAGCCAAGATGGGATGGCTAACTTGAGAAGTAAGGTAGGAGGAAAGGTGATTGCAAGTATCGACAGGTTGAGACACCACCACCACAATAGTAATGACCGCAACTACATGGGGTACATCATCTCAAGGGATGAGGTCACGTAGTAACCCATGACTTTGAGTCTAGCTACAAGACTCGTAAATAAAGAAAAGCGCTTCTTGGGAGGCAACCCATGCTTTGTGTGATTTTTATTTTGTTTGTTTATTATTTGCTTCCGTATGCATGCTTTATTTTTATTGTTGGTAGATCATGTTTCAAAACTAAAATAGTGAAAATACTTTACTTTGTTGTTTAGCTTAGTCTTAACTTCATCCAAAGGTATTTCGCAAAAGATAAGTGTAAGGGAAAACCCCAAATATGTTTTTAAGAAACAAAACTAATCATGATTTTCCACAATATTAAGTGAACATGTATATTCGTATTTTTAGAGTCAAATGGTTGTATCGAGTCATAATGATGTTTTGCAGGATTTTCCAGGAAGTAGGACGAAGTTTTTCCAGAAATTTTCCGGAAACTTAACATAAGAATTTCTGCATGTCACTTCTGACGGCGTCACGAGTTTACTCTTGACGGCGTCACGTGTAAAAATCTGAAAATTTTACCAGTTTTGTTTTTCTAACGGGGTCTTAAAGTTTTTGTTGAATCATTAGTTTTATAATCTCCAGGAAATCTGCAAACATCATTCCACAAGCATTATATCTTATTTTGTTTTCTATGATTTATTAGCATATATAGATTGTCGCCGATTTTATACGAGGTTGCCTTGTCTGTTTTCTCAGGTTTTACAGGTTATGTATGACAAGAAGATGATTTATATTCTGGAAGGGAAGCTTTGATTGTTCATTTTCTTGGAGGAAGATCTAACCTGGCCACCTTATTATTCACACCGAGTGAATCAGGGGAGTATTTGATTTCATTCGTTTTACTTATTTCACTTTTACATTCTTTACTTGAACATTTGGAACAATGTTCATCTTAAGTATAAGAGGGGGGGGGGGGGGGGGTAAAATGATGATACCTTACAGATACACTTTCGCTTGAGTTTGTTTGTTTGATGGTAGATGTGTAATAAAACTATGAGAAATACTTGTTAGTGCAATTTTAGCGCCAAATTTAAAATTTTTTACAACATTTAGGAGTAAAACTTTAGCCATAGCAAGCGTCTCATGGATAGGATATTGTATGACTAGCACAAAACCGTATCATTCAGAAAAATTTTCCACCCAAATATGTGAGGTTCGCCTTTAGATTTGATAGGAAAAGCATTTACTATTAGTGCTTATGAGTGTACCGGTAGCATTTAGATTCTAGAACTTGCGTTAGTGATGCATCCCGAGACCGCTAGTGTGACTACATTCGTGTAGTAGGATTTACTACATGATAAGAGGCATTAGGATCACCCTTGTGTTAAACCCGTATCATAATTACTTGACCATTTAAGTCATATTACTTGGCTAGTTAAGTCAATTAATTTTTCCCATACCTTAGCGTTGTACTCATTTTTAGTACACGAAACCCCTAGTACACCCCTTCGAGCCTATCTTTTCATTTCTAACTTTAAGCATCTTACTTAAAGGAAGAATTTGTTACACCCCACTTAAATGTACAACCAAATCGCCTTAGCCTTCCGTGTATGCACTCATCTTTAGTGCATTATTGTTATTTGTTAAACCCTAAGTTAATTATCTAATTGATTACATGGTTGCTAAGTCGAGTCATATCCTTGTAAATATTGTTTTGGGACGATTGGGACTCATGGGTAAAGTACTTATTTTATGGAGTAATGGGGAAGAACATCATATTATTACCCCCATATGTGCGTTAATCTTAAAAGTATTCCAAGTGTTTTGATTATCTTGATTCGAGTCATTAGATTAGTTTATTGTAAAGTATGTAAAAATTCAAGTGTAAGGGGAATTTCCATTCCCTATGATGTATTATTTTGGATGGTAGGGTAAGAGTGTATGAAAAAAAAAATCGAAAAACTCAAGAAAAATTAAAAAAAAAAATAAAAAAAAAATAAAAGAGAAAAACATACGGGCTACCATCCCTTTTCATTATATGTTCATTTTACATTTATTATTTTTCATTTATTAGCTTAAGTCGAGTCTAGTTTTGGCTTAGCAACGCCACATTGTACATGTAATTAACCAAGATTATTAACTCGCCACCAGTAAAGACTGCCTATATCCAACAAAACCGTGTATTCCATATCCCTACACCTAACGTTACAACCCTTTAAAGACCTCTTTGATAGTTTATCCTAGGTGCTTACGCCATGTGGTGGAGGTTTGATCCTTTCCCAAGCCTATGGTAATCTATTTTGCTATGACAGGTAGTGAGAGATGTTTTCCATTTCCATATTGTGATATATACTTTATTACACCCGAGAGATGTGAGTATCTAAACACTATTTGTGATGTGCTAGTATATGACCTCCGTGCTTGTCTTTGGTCTTTAGTGGAATGATTGTTTGTTGTAATTACTTTTATATTAGTGTTAAATGGCCCCTAACTTGTATTTTGACTAGAATAAAAGCGCATTTGCTTGAGGACAAGCAAATCTCAAGTGTAAGGGTATATGATGAGGCGAAAAATGAACCACTTTTAGGGGGTCATTTAAGCCCGGAATTGAATTTATTTGATCAAATATTGCCCTAAATCGTTTCTTTTGTGATTTTAGGTACTTTGGGAGTGAATTCTGGAAAAGGAAGCAATTCGGACGTTTTTGGAGCATAAAAGTGAAGAAAACGGCAAAGACTTAATTTTCCATGCTGAGAACAGTACCTGACGGCATCAAGAAGAGAATCATGACGGCGTCATGAGTAAAATCCGTGACGACCAAGTGAAAACCTGAAGGCGTCAAGAGAAGGGCGTCAAGAGTTAATGTTGTGATGACCTGCAATTGGAATACACATGACGGCGTCAAACCCAGATCTAGGCAGTCCGCGAAATTATTTGGCGGCGAGATGACGGCGTCAGGAATTTGTTCTTGACGCCGTCACCCCACAGAATCTATATATACTTTTCTATTTTTCATTCATTAGAGAGGGACTTGTGTGAAGAATTCTAGGGCCGAACCTAATAAACCCTAGGTCGTTTTTTACTGTATTTTCAAGGGTTTTCACCCCTTGAAACCTTTCATGTTCAATTGAGATAAGTCCTCTTTCAATTCATTCAATATGTCTATGTGTTGTTTGAATATATCTTATGCTTGTCTTGATTTCAACATGCTAGGCTAGATCTATCTTGTGTTTGCTTAGATATAATGAAACCTAGATGTTGATTATAGGTTGATTGTTTGTTTATAGTTGTAATGGATGAATGATTTCAATGTTATGCTTAAGAAAACTGGCAGATCTCCATTGTGTAACATGCTTGAACGTCTTAAGAAACATGAACCGATGTGTACTAGGTTTTATTGGTTGTATTTAATGCATGAGCAAATTCTAGTGATCCCATGTTAGGAGCTTCTTAGCCGGCTCGACATAGGAGTGAAGTAGGCGCTTATAGGATTGGGGAAGTAAGTACGCCACCCCATGAATGGTATTAAGGAATACAACCCGTCATCCACGCAACTGTAACAAGTAATTAACCTGTAAAAGATATCTAGGGAGTAGTGAAATCTAAGTAAACACAATTCTCCCATATATTGCTCACACCTCTAGTTAATTTAGTTTTATTTTTATTTCTAGTATTTTATTTTGATTGCATCTTAGTGATTGGGTTAGTTGACTAGCAACTAATTCCGCCCAACTCCTTCAAAACCGAGATTTTTATTTGCTTTTATAAAATATAAAAAAATACAAAAAGAATCATCCCTCGTCTCTAGACCTAGTCTTTAGGTTTTCTAATCCTAGCGACACTATTCCTAGCTGAACGATCAATCCCCCGGTACTTGTCATTATACTATACTACATCGATCAGGTACACTGCCTGGTGGGGGTTGTAAGCTTCTCGAGATCCCTCGAGAGGTAAAGCCTGGTGCAATCCCTACGCTACCAGCTACGTGGATCTGTAGTATGTTTTATGGAAGCCCTACACTTGCACATAGTTTTATAGCTAATAGGATTGAGTCTTAGATATTTGAAATTTGTGTTTGGATATCTTTCAATCAACCTCTTTCTAATTCGCATTAGTGCTTCCGCTTTCTAAAATCACCTCGATAACAATACTCTAATCCTTTCCACCTCCTTTGAGAAAACCACATGCCTCGTCATACGATCATCTCGCATTGATAGAGAAGAGCTACATGACTTTAAGGATAAAGTTCTTTGTATGCTAACCAACATCCGCAAAAACATTACCAAGCTCATCGTTTTCATTAACCTACAGCATCCTAAACACTTCATCATCATTCTTTATACAATCCACTAGACAATATGTTGGATGTCCACCTATTGAGGAGGAGAGAAATTCATTCACATATTTGTATTTTGTCAAATTGTATTTAAAGAACATCTACTCATGTATCTTACACCCTAAAATACCAACACATAGGTACACTCCATTTAGTTAAAGTCGGTTCACAAAACCACAAGTGCTTCAAGCCTTGGACCTTTTCTCTTTTTAATAGTTCAAGCCTCTTTCACCCCCAATATCTCATCAAGTGAAAAACACATCATGTGTTTGACAAAGTTCTTCACTTCCACAACCAAAAACTAAACCAAATGGAGTCTAGGATTCTTCTCTCAAAACTAGGACTTCAAAACCTCATTTTCAAGAACACCATCATAGGATCTCATCCTCTTCTTCCTCGACATATATCATGCACCTCATTGTCAGCGCAAACGATATATTAATCAAAGCCATCATTCCCAAAATTTTCTCAACACGTTGGTCTAACCAACACTCTCGCATCATATGATGTCATTCTCATCCTCATATAGGTATTTAGCATTTTTTTTACTCTTTTCATATGGAATTCTTGTTCCTAGGTGCCTATTGTCCTCACTTCCTTTCAATTCCATTCAAGCATGTATTATGACAAGATACATCATCTTTGGTAAATGATATAGTCATATTAGTTGTTTATCCCTCGAGTTGTGAATTTTAGAATTGCGTGAGTCGATATGTTCTATCTTTATCTTTCGTTAGAACATTTGCTATACACACGAGCTTCTAATTCTTTAAATAGTTGTCTACCCATCACCACCATTAGCACCATCCTCTTTAAATATTTCAACCTCATGTCTTCCTTCTAGGCTTTGCTTAGTAGGTTCCTATCATATTATATTCACATTTTTCTTATGATTGCATTTCTTTTTAGAAGCATACACCTCATAAGATTTCTGGTTTCATGGTTCTCTACTTTGAGTCACTTATATCATTTATATATTTACATCTTACTTTTCTTTGAGATGAAATATATTGCACCCTTTCATTGTAGGTTCACCACTATATACGCTCGATCGTATATAGCATAATCATCTAAGGATGATTTTTTGCATCAAATATTTTCCTTATTTCATTATAGGTGCTTCTTGATGTAGGAGGAATATCCATCAAGCACTCATATTGCATCTTCTATACACCTTGTTGTAGAGGACATGCTTGTCTAAAGACAAAACTTCCACTATACTAACTTTTGTTTTGTAGGTTCATATTGACGCCCTAAAACAAGGGGAGTGATGCGTGGGAATCGCAACAGGCTTTACCTCTCAAGGGATCTCGAGAAGCTTATAACCCCCACCAGGCAGTGTACCTGATCGTTGTAGTATAGTATAGTGACAAGTACCGGGGGATTGATCGTTCAGCTTAGGAATAGTGTCGCTAGGATTAGAAAGCCTAAATACTAGTTCTAAAGGTGAGAGATGATTATTTTTGTGTTTTTATATTTTATGGAAAGCAAATTAAAATCTCGGGTTTGAAGGATTTGGGCGGAATTAGTTGCTATTCAACTAACCCAATACTAAGATGCAATCAAAATAAAATACTAGAAATGAAAATAAACTAATTTATACTAAGGTTGTGAGCAGTAATTGGAGAAAATGTGTTTACTTAGATTTCACTACTCCCTAGATATCTTGTACATGTTAATTACTTGTTATAATTGCATGGATGATGGATCGTATTCCTTAATACCATTCATGGGGTGGCACACATAACTCCCCAATTCTATGAGCTCTTATCTCCTCCTACACCATGCCCAGCACAACTATAGGGATTGTAAACAGTGGCTTATGCATTAAATACAACCAATAAAGACCTAGTGCGCGTTGGTTCATGTTTCTTAAGACGTTCAAGCATGTTACCAATTGGAGATCTGCCAGTTTTCTTAAGCCTAACATATAAATCATTCATCCAAGACAAGAATAAACAAGTGATCAACACATAATCAATATCTAGGTTTCATTAGATCTAAGCAAACACAAGATAGATCTAGCCTAGCATGATGGAATTAAGACAAGAACAAGATATAGACAACCAACACATAGACATATTGATTGAATTAGAAGAACACTTATCTTGATTAATCATGCAAGGTATCAAAGGGTTGGAACCCTTGAAAAACCTGTAAAGTTACACCAAAATTGTACTTAGGGTTTCTCCCAAAACTTCCCCTTTAAATGTGAAAAACTAGAAAACTATATATAGGAAAAGGGGTCTGACGGCGTCAAGACCAATAAGGTGACGCCGTCACCTCGCCGCCAAAACAATCCTCGGACTGCCTAGATCTACATTTGACGCCGTCAAGAACAATTCATTTCCTGGCCATCATGACTTTAACTCTTGACGCCCTACCTTCATGACGCCGTCAAAACTCTTCTAGATCGTCATGGAATTTTACTCTTGACGCCGTCAGGGAACTACTCTTGACGCCGTCATGCACTGTTCCCAGCATGGAAAATTAAGACTTTGGCGTTTTCTTCACTTTTATGCTCCAAAAACATCCGAATTGCTTCCTTTTCCAGATTTCACTCCCAAAGTACCTAAAATCACAAAAGGAACGATTTACGGCAATATTTGATCAAATAAATTCGGATTCGGGCTTAAATGAACCCCTAAAAACGGATCATTTTTCGCCTCATCATATACCCTTACACTTGAGATTTGCTTGTCCTCAAGCAAATGCGCTTTTATTCTACTCAAAATACAAGTTAGAGGTCATTTAACACTAATATAAAAGTAATTACAACAAATAATCGTTCCACTAAAGACCAATAGACAAGCACGGAGGTCATATACAAGCACCTCACAAATAGTGTTTAAATACTCACATCTCTCGGGTGTAATAAAGTGTAAATTACAATATGGAAACGGAAGATATCTCTCACTACCTGTCATAGCAAAATAGATTACCATAGGCTTGGGAAAGGATCAAACCTCCACCACATGGCGTAAGCACCTGGGATAAACTATCAAAGAGGTCTTTTCAAGGGTTGTAATGTTAGGTGTAGGGATATGAAATACACGGTTTTGTTGGATAAAGGAAGTTTTACTGGTGGCGAGTTAACAATCTTGGTTAATTACATGTACAATATGGCGTTGCTAAGCCAAGACTAGACTCGACTTATACTAATAAATGAAAAATAACAAAAACATAAAATGAACATAGAATAAAAAGGGATGGTAGTCCGTATATTTTTTCTCTTTTCTATTTTTTTTCTTTTTCTATATATATATATATATATATATATATATATATATATATATATATATATATATATATATATATATATATATATATATATATTTTGCATACACTCTTACCCTACCATCCAAAATAATACATCATAGGGGTTGAACATTCCCCTTACACTTGAATCTTTACATGCTTTACATTAAACTAATCTAATGACTCGAATTAAGAAAATCAAAACACTTGGAGCACTTTTAAGATTAACGTACATACGGGGGTAATAATATGATGTTCTTCCCCATTACTCCATAAATAAGTACTTACCCATGAGTCCCAATCGTCCCAAAACAATATGTACAAGGATATGACTCGACTTAGCAATCATGTAATTAATTAGAAAGTTAACTTAGGGTTTAACAAATAACAATAATGCACTAAAAATGAGCGCATACACGGAAGGCTAAGGCGATTTGGTTGTACATTTAAGTGGGGTGTAACAAATTCTTCCTTTAAGTAAAATGCTTAAAGTTAGAAACGAAAAGATAGGCTCGGAGGGGTGTACTAGGGGTATCGTGTACTAAAAATGAGTACAACGCTAAGGGTGTGGGAAAAATTAGTTGACTTAACTAGCCAAGTAATATGACTTAAATGGTCAAGTAATTATGATACGGGTTTAACACAAGGGTGATCCTAATGCCTCTTATCATGTAGTAAATCCTACCACACGAATGTAGTCTCACTAGCGGTCTCGGGATGCATCACTAACGCAAGTTCTAGAATCTAAATGCTACCGGTACACTCATAAGCACTAATAGTAAATGCTTTTCCTATCAAATCTAAAGGCGAACCTCACATATTTGGGTGGAAAATTTTTCTGAATATACGGTTATGTGCTAGTCATACAATCTCCTATCCATGAGACGCTTGCTATGGCTAAAGTTTCACTCCTAAATGTTGTAAAAAAATTTAAATTTGGCGCTAAAATTTCACTAACAAGTATTTCTCATAGTTTTATTACACATCTACCATTAAACAAAACAAACTCAAGCGAAAGTGCATATGTAAGGTATCATCTTTTTACCCTCCCCTTACACTTAAGATGAACATTGTCCCCAATGTTCAAGTAAAGAATGTAAATGTGAAATAAGTAAAAAGAATGAAATCAAATACTCCCCTGATTCGCTCGGTATGGATAATAGGATGGCCAGGTTAAATCTTCCTCCAAGAAAATGAACAATCAAAGCTTCCCTTCCAGAATATAAATCATCTTCTTGTCATACATAACCTGTAAAACCTGACAAAATAGACAAGACAACCTCATGTAAAATCGGCGGCATCCTATATAAGTTACTAAATCCTAGAAAACAAGATAAGATATAATGCTTGTGGAATGAAGTTTGCAGATCTCCTGGAGATTATAAAACTTAATAATTCACAAAAACCATAAGACTCCGTTAGAAAAACAAAAGCGGTAAAATTTCCAGATTTTTACTCCTGACGCCGTCAAGAGTAAACCCCTGACGCCGTCAGAATTGACCTGCAGAAATTCTTATGTTAAGTTTCCGGAAAATTTCTGGAAAAACTTGGTCCTACTTCCTGGAAAATACTGCAAAACTTCATTATGACTCAACACAAGCATTTGACTCTAACAAATACGAATATACATGTTCATTTAATATTGTGGAGAATCATGATCGGTTTGTTTCTTAAAAACATATTTGGGGTTTCCCCTTACACTTATCTTTTGCAAAAATACCTTTAAGTGGAGTTAAGACTAGGCCAAAACAACAAAGTAAAGTATTTCCACTTTTTAGTTTAGAAACATGATCTACCAACAATAAAAATAAAGCATGCATACGAAAGCAAATAACAAACAAACAAATAAAATCACACAAAACATGGGTTGCCTCCCAAGAAGCGCTTTTCTTTATTTACGAGTCTTGTAGCTAGACTCAAGGTCATGGGTTACTACGTGACATGGGTGAGTTCCTCATTGAGGACATCTTTGGGGTCAAACTTAGGTTTCAACTTCCTATCGGTTTCCTTAGTATGGTATGACCTTTCAAACTTTTCTCCATCCGGATCATACAAAGCATATGCCATGATTCGTCACCTTCTTTAGGTGGCTTGTCCCACCTCCATTTACACTTGTCTCTCTCTCTTTTCCACTTATTCATCTCTATGTTAATAGTCATTACGCTTAAGAACTCAATCATCTTCCTAAAGACTAAGGGGTCCTCAAAGGGGTCTAGCTCTTCATCTCTAGCTATGAGTTGTTCTACCGAATGTGTCTTTTCAACGAAATCTTTCTCTAGATAAAATGGGCATTGAGGTCCTATGAAGTTCCTTTCTATCAAAGGTCCATATCTAGATGGTTTCCTATTCATCTCTACCCAATGCGGTGTCGGTTTGGTGAGTGCTTATTCACTCACTATTATTTGGCCAATTACCTACCCAAAACGACTATTTGAGCTAACAAATGCAAAGAAAACGTGTGTTTTTGTGTTTGTGATATGCAGGTACGGTTATTGAAGAAATTGACGAAAAATCACGGGAAAATAACGAAAACGGGCACGAGAGTAGAAGTTGGTCAAATAGTCAAAGCCGGGGATCCAAGAGTCAATTTCAGTCCTTCATTTATTCAAGATTGGCAAAATTAGTCCTTGCACTAAACTTTTGAAGATTTACAGATTTAGTCCTTGGATTTTTGAGAAATATAAATTTGGTCCTTGTAATTTCCATATCAACATTACAAACACAAGCCTGATCCAATTTACAAGCAAAATCTGCCTAAGTCCATAATACCAAATCCATTTCTTAACTATCCAAAGCCCAAACGAAACCTTGACCCAAGCCCATTTTTCATACCCGGTTAAGTAATATAAAAAGTCAAGGAGGTCAAAGTTGGGTCAAACATACAACCATTTTACCCTCGCGCCCAAATTCACCCCCAATTACCCTTTTCCCAGATATTCACTATTCACCATGAACCCTAATCACTGTTATCTCTAATTACCCACTTCCAATTCATTTTAACCATAATTAAGGGTAATTGGGACCTTTCTGGTGGTTTCTAGAAGCTGTCAGAGCGTGTCAGTAGTTTGTCAGAGTGTAAGAAGCACAAGGGGGCTACGTGGCAGCCAATGATTGGAGAAGACACGTCAATTGGATTGATCTAAGGGCTAAAAATGATGGGGCAATGATTGAAGTGAATCAAACGGCTCAGGATTGATATCAACAAGCATAGGCACACGGATTGCCAAGTTGGAAATCCGTAACCCTCACTCCTCACCTTGCCTATAAAAAGAGGTGCTCAGTAGCTTAGAGAGTAGTAGGTTTTTAGTGTAATGTTACTCTGTCAAAATGTATTCAGGATATGTAATCTAGTTTAGTGAATGTAATTTCTTTTGAATTTTTAATAAAATTTCTCTTTACTTTGAATCTCATCTTGTTTTTCATATTATTCTAGCTTATTTTACTTAAACTTTCTTTCATATTCTGCTTTTACTAGTGTAATTCAGCTTAAATTTCATCTATACCTATATGTTATTTTAGAATTCATAAAAATAAAAATATAAAAAATTTCAGAAAATAAAAAACTAAAAAATAAATACATACTAGTTATAAAAGCTCACAGTTGAGCTTATTTTATTTTCAAACTTTCCATTTAAGCTTGTTAGCTTATTAGTGGAAGTTATTTGAGTCATTTCATTAGAGTCAATAAATCTCAAGTTTGATTGATCTTGTGTTGCTGAGCTTATTTGGAGATTAAGAGACAGCCAATTGGAGCTTTTGGCCTGTCTAAGAGACAGGCAAGCAAAGTGAAACCCCCTCTGTTTGGCTGAGGGAGTGTTAGTTTGTAAGTGTTATTCATTTAAAATTCATCTCTGCAACAGAAGTTAATAAGTAGTTTAAAGTTTGCTGTTGAAATTGTTAGAGTAGTTTAGTAGATCAATTGGATTTGAGAATTGTTGTTGTTATTTGAGTTTGTGCTATATTGGTTTATGTAGTAGTTGGAGTTTAGTGATACTAGCTTGTTTTAGTGACTGGATGATATCTATGCTTGTGTAATTTGAGATTTAAGTCTGATTGATTTTTGATTGCTGATTGATCTGTTGTTCTTAATACCTTAATGTAGGATTTAGAGCAGATATTGGTGATAAGTAGTTGATATCTCATAGTTGTAGTGAAATAAGTAGTTTAAGGGGTGTTTGGGTTAATGAGATTGCTTTGCTTGATGGTTATTCTTATGCTGTGTAACTGTCTTATTTAGGATTACTTTCAGTTGAAATGGTGTTTTAATATATGAAACAGTAGGTCTCATTCTATAATAGTCAAAGTAAGAGTAAAATTTAGTATAGCAGTTAACTAAACTTGATACAGTTAGTGTAATGGTAGGAGTAATTGCATTTTAGATTACATCAGCTTAATTTAGCTTAATAACAGCTTAATACTACATTTAGAAGTAATAGTGATCTGCTGAATTTAGAAATAGTCAAAGTCTTATTACATATTAAAAAGTCAAATCAAGTTTAAAATCAGTCTCTGGTTTTAATTTTGTAAGTGGCTGTGGCATTCATTTGTAATTGGAAATCTATTTGGTTTGTGGATTTTAGTAGTCTGGCAGTACATAAATCAAGTTCAAAAAGAATTTTCAAAATTAGAGCTTATTTGCTTATTTAATAAGCTCTAAGAAGTTGACTGATCAGCTTGTTATTTCCCCTGCACCTCAGGTTGTGTTACTCTTTCTAGGCTATTATTAGGCAATCTAATATGCTTGTTAGTTTGATTTCATGGTTGTTTTGAGATCTCAGGTTAGTAGTAAGTGTTTGGCCACCATCAGCTTTTAGTTCCGAGTTTATTTGCTAAGCTCATTAACCCCATTTAGTTTGAAGGTCTGAGCTAGGGTCTGATTTTAATAATAGTGCTGTTAATTGGTTTTGTTCTTCATAATCTGAGTTTGGTTGTTCAGTTGAGTTAGCACACTATTGTAGTTGCTATTTTCATTGATTGGTACCATTTGCTTATTTTGTTTGCTTATTGGCTTTTGCATTATAGCTTATTTGCACTTGTTTGATCCATTCTGATTTTCTGAGTATCTTTTGATCTCAAATCTTTTAATCTGAGCTTATTTAAGTCTAAAAATCATCTGTTTCAAGTTTGGTCAAACCTTGGTCAAGTTTGCTTATCAATAAGCACTTGAGTTAAGCAGTTTACATTGAATAAGCAGTTTCCCTTTTCATTTTTTACTTTGAATTTTTATTTTAAGTTCTTTTTAATATTTTTGATTTTTTGGATTTTTTCCAGATTTTTCCAACCATTTTTACTATTTTTATTAATTTCTTTTGATTATTTTCAATTTTTAAATAGTTTTTAAATCCCAAAAATCAATAAAAAAAAAGGTTCTGAAAAATACAAAAATATTTTTATAATTTCTTTTATAATATTTTAGAATTTTTAGAATTTAATTTTCATTTTTCCAAGTTATTTTTCCATTTTTTCTTATTTTTAATTCATTTTTAATTCCAAAAATTGGAAATTAATTCTAGAAAATAAATAAAAAGTCTAAAAAATATTTTTCTTTTTCTTAAAATTCTTTCTATTAGTTTTAAATTTTTAGAAAATATTTCCAAGTACGTCGGGTCATTTTTCGTTATATGTTACGTTTTAAATTTTACGGTTGCATTACCGTTTTCACGTTTTTCATTTCGGTGCATAATTAGCTTATACTCTTTGCATGCTTTATCATTGTTTGTGAATAATTGAATTCCTTGATTGCTATTTTCACTCTTTCACCATTCACTTACACTACACGATTCCCAAACCGATAATTCGAATTTTCCATTCGAGCCTTCGTTGGGAGAACGACCCGGGAATTACTTTCACAAGTATTTCCTCGGAATATAAATATACTATAATTGACACGAATCAATTTTTGGCGCCGCTGCCGGGGAAGGCCGAAGTGAATTTTTGAATATCTTTTTGAAAAATCGTGTTTTGTTAAGCCTTCCTCTACTTTATATATATATATATATATATATATATATATATATATTTCTATAAAAATTGAAAAATCAAAAACACTTTTCCTAAAGTGTTTTCAAAAATACCAAAAAAATAATAAAAGTTACAGCCTCGACTCGATCGAAAGAAAGGGCGTTGTAAACCAAAAAAGTCTCACAATATAACGAAAACGTAATTTAGTTGTTTATCGGACTATTTCAATTACTACAACCGAATAAGCGGGAAATACGGATAGCTAAGACATTAAATTGCTAGCTGAAGAGAGATCCATTCTTCTCTCCCGTCCCGTCGCGAGTGGTTTTGAAAGAAACGGTTTTCGATTAATATTACGTTTTAAGAAAAGAAAAACAAAAGAAATAAAAAGTTTTTGTGAAAAAAAATATATAAAAAAACAAAAAGATTTTCTTTTCTCTTTTCTTTTTCACTTTCTTTTTAATTTTGCTCGTGGTGTATGCACATCCGATCTTCGTTTGAGAGTCTTACGTCTCCGTTCTCTAACCCCGAGCGGGTTTTACGACATACGAGTCGGGTTCATTTCCTTGACGAGGAGGAGATGAACCAAAACGAACACAACGGGCCCCCGCCGATGGGTGGTCCGCAGCACAATGTGATTCCTCAGGTGGGACCACAACCGGCATTTGATCCACGTCCGATGGAAGAACAACTCCAATCACCATTTAACGGTGTGAGGAGGGCAATTGTGATTCCGGACATCAATGCCAATTTTGAGATTAATCACGGATTACTCAACTTAATCACGGGTATATAATTTCACGGGTTTGATAACGAAGACCCCTATGCACACATCCGAAATTTCACCGACATCGCTGAGACGATTAGAATGAACCAAGTTCCTCACGATGTGGTGAAATTGAAGTTATTTCCTTTCTCCTTAAAAGGAGCTGCCCGGACTTGGCTGGAAAAGGAACCGCCGAACTCGATTCACACTTGGAATGATCTCGCTTCCAAGTTTGTGAATTATTTCTATCCTCCCTCTAAAACTTCTAACCTATGTTCTCAAATCTTTCGGTTCCAACAAGCTTTTGATGAAACGTTTAGTGAAGCTTGGGACCGATTCAAAGATTTGAAGGAAAAATGTCCGAACCACGGGTTTACCGACCTTCAGCAGATTGATACGTTTTATAATGGGTTATGTCATGCCGACCAAGATTCGCTTAATTCTGCTGCGGGTGGTAACTTGTTGGCTAGGAACACGAATGATGCTTTCATGATAATTGAGAATAAAGCTCGTGTGAGAATGTCAAGGAATAAACCTCAAGTGTCTAATAATGGTAAAAATAATGATGAATTGGTAAATATGATTGTGGCTTTAACAAAGAAAGTTGATGCAATGTCTATTGAAAAACCAAACCATCAAGTCAATGTGGTTAGTCACGGTTGTGAGACTTGTGGTGGTCCACATTTGTATTATGAATGTCCGGCCACCGGTGCTTTTTTCTCAAAACGCGTATGCTGCAAACGCGGGAAACACCGGTTACCCACAACCTCAAGGAGACCGTAATCTCCTCAGCTACCATTCTCCTAATTTTCTTGGACCACCCGGTTTCGAACAACTAAACCAAGTCAATCAAGTCAGTCAGAATCATAATGTTGTGAATCATAATAATCAAGGAAATCAAAATCAGAGTCGAGCTAATAATGGTTTTCAAAATCATAATCAAGGGTTTAATCAAAATCGGGGTTTTCAAGGTAATTACAATCAAGGCCCGCCTCAAGGGAACAATTTTCAAAACCATCAAAATCATGGAAACCCTGGGAATTTTCAGAACGCAAATCATGGAAATCAGAATAATGGTAATTACCAAAACCGTGCGCAGAATTTCAATAATAATCAAAATCAAGCTGTTATTCCAAATCCGTCGCCCACGGAAGATTTGATTAAGCAACTGATTCAAAACCAACAATCTTTTATGGCAAAATATGAAGAGTCGACACGGTTGTTTGCTAATCAAATCAGTGATATTAACAAACGTTTAATTGATCGACCCTCGGGTTCGGGTATTACATCTTTGCCAAGCAACACGATCGCAAACCCGAGGGGCGAAGTAAAGGCGATCATAACTCGCAGTGGTGCTACATATGAGGGACCCACAACTCCTACTACCTCTTCTTCTTCTTCGTCTCCACCCAAGGTAGTAGACTGTGAGACCGAGGCGACAAAGGACCCGGTTCCTCCTATTAATAATGGAGGAGCTGAAAACGTCCAACCTCCGGTTGTCCAAAAATCGAAAGATAAAGAAAAAGTTGTTTTTGAGAATAATGTGAAATACAAGTCTAAATTTCCATATCCGTCACGATTTAATGATGAAGAGCTCCGTGCTAAGTCTAAAATACAAATGGAAAAATTTCTGGATATTTTTCAAAAGTTGCACTTTGATTTAAGTTTTATGGATGCTCTTGTGTACATGCCGAAATTTGCTTCCACATTCAAAAACCTCATAAGTAATAAAGAGAAATTGCTTGAATTAGCCGAAACGCCGATAAATGCTCAATGTTCCGCAATTCTTCTCAAGAAGCTTCCCGAAAAGCTTGGTGACTTGGGAAAGTTTCTCATTCCTTGTTCATTGAAAGATCAAGAAGTTTGTAACGCCCTGGCCGATTCGGGTGCTAGTATAAACCTCATGCCTTTATCAATCTACGAACAACTTGGAATGGGGGCTCTTAAATCGACAAGAATGACTTTTGAGCTTGCTAATCGATCGATCACTCATCCAGTTGGAATTGCTGAGGACGTTTTTGTTCGTGTGAATTCATGTACTTTTCCGGAAAATTTCGTTGTTGTCAATTTTGAAGCTGATCCGAGAGTTCCTCTAAGACTAGGGCGACCGTTTTTACGAACCGCTAAAGCCCTAGTAGACCATTATGAGGATACTCTAACTTTACGACACGATGATGATATTATGATTTTTAAATCCGATGATTCAAAATCGAAGAAGTACTTCATTAAAAGCATTGATGTTTGCGATTATTCCTTTGATGATTTTGTGAAAACTTTCGTCTCCGACTCTTCCCCATCATTTCCTCCGATTAAGGAATATGATTCTCTTTGGGAAGAGGTTGATGAATTTCTTGCTATCGAAACGATTCCGATTTCTGAGACTGACGATTCTTACTTTGATTCGGAGGGTGATATTATTTTTCTTGACAATTTGTTGAACGAAGAACCGTCAATCCCTCCGGATAAAGTTAAGACAAAGATTGAGCTTATAATTGACGATCCTCTTGAGCCCGAGCTCGAGGAATTTTTACCAGACTTTGAGAGTTTTACCTTCGATACGACTGAGGAAATAAGTGGCAATCCCACTTATCGTCATGATTTTTATGATCCGACGTTTGAAGCTTTTCATTTCGATTACTCGGAAGAGACGAGTCGTGGCAGTACCACTTCTCATGCTTTTATCTCTCTTCCGGAGTTTGACTCATTTCGTTTTGATGAATCTGAATGTGAAATTGAAAAGTTTTCTAAACCAGATTATGAAAGTTTCAGTTTTGATCTTGAAATTGATCATGATTTGGGTGGTGTTCTTAAGAATGAGAGTTTTAATGAAAAGTTTTTTCCAACCTTCCCACCCGGAAAGGATTTTAAAAGGAACTTAACTGATAAGATTCATAATTCCACAATTATGAAACTTTCTTTTGAAGATGATGAGTTTTTCAAGATTGTTATCATGACCTTCTTGCCGTTTATAACGTTTGGTGTGATTTCTCTTATCCGTCACTCAGTGGGGAGTGAGGATGTTGTTTTTGACCCTGGTATCGGTTTTCAAAATTTTCATACTTAAAATACCAGCGGTTATCTATTCGGGATGGAACTTTCAAATAAATCATAAGTTTTTCAAAATTTTTTTGAATGAAAGCCCGAATGAGATTATTTGTCCACGGTTTTTCCCCAAGGACGAATTAATTCGGGGATCGAGTCAAGCTCATGTGACTCGGTGAACAAAAACAAGCGCTTCGTGGGTGGCAACCCATGCTTATCCAATTTCATCTTCTTATTTTCTATTTTCTAACAAATAACGTGAGGAGGGGGTGCCTCTTCTACTCTTGTGTTCCGTGGTTGTTTGTGATGTTTGTTCGGGATTGTCCATGATTTATGATGACTCTCGTGCTCGTTATCTCTTCACTTGGAGTCTCATTCATCGGTGCTATTTGGAAATTCTATATCCGTTAAATCTTATCGACTAACGTTTTCTTTGGCATAATTAATAAACGGCCTAGAATTTTGTTAGGATTACCTTAACCCATAAAACATTGAGAACAATGTTTCGTTCTAGTCGGGGGGAGGGTGAATCTTCGATTCGATTTTGACCTTGCATGTTTCACAAGTCGTGTACTCTTGCAACTCCGTTTTTCCACCAAAAATAAAAAAATTGAAAAATTGAAAAAATTTTCAAAAAATTTTGATGAAAAAGTACAAAAAGATGTGAAAAAGTTGAAAAAGTTGTACACACAAATATAATAAAGTTTGAATAAGTGTTTTGACACCTTGTTGACTTTCTTGCTGGCGAGAGTAGGAATAAATATTTTGACTTGACCGGGCGTGTTGAGCCCTAGCTTGTTCCCTTAACCAATGATAATCACATAAGCTTGTGCTAGTCTTGTTCACAAGGAGCTATAAAATGCGAATTCTTTCTTTTAGAATCTGCAAGTTCCCGTACTTGACTTTATACATGCGCAGCTTAAAAGCTTTCGCTAGTCTTTTACATAAGGAGCTAGAAAACGCGAATTCTTCTTCTAGAATTTGCAAGTTTCCGTAACTGACTTTATATATGCGTGGCTGATTATCGGCTAAGTATTCGCGGGTTTCATTATTTGAAATCTTAAATTGCGAAGAGCGAGAAATGATAGAGTTTATTTAGAAGTTAGATGCTAAACGTGGAGTAGTGGTTCTCTTTAGAGCTCATAAGAGGTACTTGTAGCTTTTTACTCCCATCAGATACGTCACCAATATAAAAATAGATATTCTAGGTTAATTAGTGGTATTTCGGTTTGAATAATATTTAGTTCTTTGTTTTCTTAAGAGAATTTTTGCTTTAGAAATTGGGTACATATCAAGGAACACCAAAAATAAGAGCGAAAAAGTGAAAAAATCAAAAGTCAAAAGTTGATTATCTATGTGGTTTTGGAGCTACCCGTTAAGCTTCCATTGATGTTGAAAAAAAAGAAAAAAAAAGTGAAAAGTATGAAAAAAGTGAAAAATGAGAAATAAGAAAAAGTAAGAAAAGTGAAAGTTGAAGTATTGTTGAATAAGAGCTATGTATGTATCAATAAGTTGTTGGCGCGTGAGGTGCATGTGATAAGTGATTAGTAATCAGTCACATGAGGTGCACGTGATCGTACTCCGCATCTTATATTCTTGATATTGTATGTACCCCTAATTCCTTGAAATGGACCGAATTTCTATTGCAGTGGTTCTTAAGAGAAAATGGATAACTACTTATCGTTTTAACTTAGGTATCACTATCGGACTAAAAATTATCAAAACGAGAAAATATGAAGCAATTCATTTCTCAACAAAATAAAATATTGAGATACAAAACCTAGGAAATGGGAGTAAGGAGTTTCCACAAGTAACTGTTATGAGTAGTGTTAGCATCTAATTTGTAGATAAGCTGTGATCTCGTTTGTACGCTTAGTTTGGGGACTCGTGAAAATTCAAGGATGACGATTTTTATCCGTATGGTCGCTTCTTAATAGAAGTGTTTCTACTCGTTGACCCTTAGTCGGGGGGATTTTGGTTAGTGCTTATTCACTCACTATTATTTGGCCAATTACCTACCCAAAACGACTATTTGAGCTAACAAATGCAAAGAAAACGTGTGTTTTTGTGTTTGTGATATGCAGGTACGGTTATTAAAGAAATTGACGAAAAATCACGGGAAAATAACGAAAACGGGCACGAGAGTAGAAGTTGGTCAAATAGTCAAAGCCGAGGATCCAAGAGTCAATTTCAGTCCTTCATTTATTCAAGATTGGAAAAATTAGTCCTTGCACTAAACTTTTGAAGATTTACAGATTTAGTCCTTGGATTTTTGAGAAATATAAATTTGGTCCTTGTAATTTCCATATCAACATTACAAACACAAGCCTGATCCAATTTACAAGCAAAATCTGCCTAAGTCCATAATACCAAATCCATTTCTTAACTATCCAAAGCCCAAATGAAACCTTGACCCAAGCCCATTTTTCATACCCGGTTAAGTAATATAAAAAGTCAAGGAGGTCAAAGTTGGGTCAAACATACAACCATTTTACCCCCGCGCCCAAATTCACCCCCAATTACCCTTTTCCCAGATATTCACTATTCACCATGAACCCTAATCACTGTTATCTCTAATTACCCACTTCCAATTCATTTTAACCACAATTAAGGGTAGTTGGGTCCTTTCAGGTGGTTTCTAGAAGCTGTCAGAGCGTGTCAGTAGTTTGTCAGAGTGTAAGAAGCACAAGGGGGCTACGTGGCAGCCAATGATTGGAGAAGACACGTCAATTGGATTGATCTAAGGGCTAAACATGATGGGGCAATGATTGAAGTGAATCAAATGGCTCAGGATTGATATCAACAAGCACAGGCACACGGATTGCCAAGCTGGCAATCGGTAACCCTCACTCCTCACCTTGCCTATAAAAAGAGGTGCTCAGTAGCTTAGAGAGTAGTAGGTTTTTATTGTAAGGTTACTCTGTCAAAATGTATTCAGGATATGTAATCTAGTTTAGTGAATGTAATTTCTTTTGAATTTTTAATAAAATTTCTCTTTACTTTGAATCTCAGCTTGTTTTTCATATTATTCTAGCTTATTTTACTTAAACTTTCTTTCATATTCTGCTTTTACTAGTGTAATTCAGCTTAAATTTCATCTATACCTATACGTTATTTTAGAATTCATAAAAATAAAAATATAAAAAATTTCAGAAAATAAAAAAAATAAAAAATAAATACATACCAGTTATAAAAGCTCACAGTTGAGCTTATTTTCTTTTCAAACTTTCCATTTAAGCTTGTTAGCTTATTAGTGGAAGTTATTTGAGTCATTTCATTAGAGTCAATAAATCTCAAGTTTGATTGATCTTGTGTTGCTGAGCTTATTTGAATATTAAGAGACAGCCAATTGGAGCTTTTGGCCTGTCTAAGAGACAGGCAAGCAAAGTGAAACCCCCTCTGTTTGGCTGAGGGGGTGTTAGTTTGTAAGTGTTATTCATTTAAAATTCATCTCTGCAACAGTAGTTAATAAGTAGTTTAAAGTTTGCTGTTGAAATTGTTAGAGAAGTTTAGTAGATCAATTGGATTTGAGAATTGTTGTTGTTATTTGAGTTTGTGCTATATCAGTTTATGTAGTAGTTAGAGTTTAGTGATACTAGCTTGTTTTAGTGACTGGATGATTTCTATGCTTGTGTAATTTGAGATTTAAGTCTGATTGATTTTTGATTGCTGATTGATCTGTTGTTCTTAATACCTTAATGTAGGATTTAGAGCAGATATTGGTGATAAGTAGTTGATATCTCATAGTTGTAGTGAAATAAGTAGTTTAAGGGGTGTTTGGGTTAATGAGATTGCTTTGCTTGATGGTTATTCTTATGCTGTGTAACTGTCTTATTTAGGATTACTTTCAGTTGAAATGGTGTTTTAATATATGAAACAGTAGGTCTCATTCTATAATAGTCAAAGTAAGAGTAAAATTTAGTATAGCAGTTAACTAAACTTGATACAGTTAGTGTAATGGTAGGAGTAATTGCATTTTAGATTACATCAGCTTAATTTAGCTTAATAACAACTTAATACTACATTTAGAAGTAATAGTGATCTGCTGAATTTAGAAATAGTCAAAGTCTTATTACATATTAAAAAGTCAAATCAAGTTTAAAATCAATCTCTGGTTTTAATTTTGTAAGTGGCTGTGGCATTCATTTGTAATTGGAAATCTATTTGGTTTGTGGATTTTAGTAGTCTGGCAGTACATAAATCAAGTTCAAAAAGAATTTTCAAAATTAGAGCTTATTTACTTATTTAATAAACTCTAAGAAGTTGACTGATCAGCTTGTTATTTCCCCTGCACCTCAGGTTATGTTACTCTTTCTAGGCTATTATTAGGCAATCTAATATGCTTGTTAGTTTGATTTCATGGTTGTTTTGAGATCTCAGGTTGGTAGTAAGTGTTTGGCCACCATAAGCTTTTAGTTCCGAGTTTATTTGCTAAGCTCATTAACCCCATTTAGTTTGAAGGTCTGAGCTAGGGTCTGATTTTAATAATAGTGCTGTTAATTGGTTTTGTTCTTCATAATCTGAGTTTGGTTGTTCAGTTGAGTTAGCACACTATTGTAGTTGCTATTTTCATTGATTGGTACCATTTGCTTATTGGCTTTTGCATTATAGCTTATTTGCACCTGTTTGATCCATTCTGATTTTCTGAGTATCTTTTGATCTCAACTCTTTTAATTTGAGCTTATTTAAGTCTAAAAATCATCTGTTTCAAGTTTGGTCAAACCTTGGTCAAGTTTGCTTATCAATAAGCACTTGAGTTAAGCAGTTTACATTGAATAAGCAGTTTCCCTTTTCATTTTTTACTTTGAATTTTTATTTTAAGGTCTTTTTAATATTTTTGATTTTCTGGAATTTTTCCAGATTTTTCCAACCATTTTTACTATTTTTATTAATTTCTTTTGATTATTTTCAATTTTTAAATAGTTTTTAAATCCCAAAAATCAATCAAAAAAAAGGTTCTGAAAAATACAAAAATATTTTTATAATTTCTTTTATAATATTTTAGAATTTAATTTTTATTTTTCCAAGTTATTTTTCCATTTTTCCTTATTTTTAATTCATTTTTAATTCCAAAAATTGGAAATTAATTCTAGAAAATAAATAAAAAGTCTAAAAAATATTTTTCTTTTTCTTAAAATTCTTTTTATTAGTTTTAAATTTTTAGAAAATATTTCCAAGTACGTAGGGTCATTTTTCGTTATATGTTACGTTTTAAATTTTACGGTTGCATTACCGTTTTCACGTTTTTCATTTCGGTGCATAATTAGCTTATACTCTTTGCATGCTTTATCATTGTTTGTGAATAATTGAATTCCTTGATTGCTATTTTCACTCTATCACTCTTTCACCATTCACTTACACTACACGATTCCCAAACCGATAATTCGAATTTTCCATTCGAGCCTTCGTTGGGAGAACGACCCGGGAATTACTTTCACAAGTATTTCCTCGGAATATAAATATACTATAATTGACACGAATCAATTTTTGGCGCCACTGCCGGGGAAGGCCGAAGTGAATTTTTGAATATCTTTTTGAAAAATCGTGTTTTGTTAAGCCTTCCTCTACTTTATATATATATATATATATTTCTATAAAAATTGAAAAATCAAAAACACTTTTCCTAAAGTGTTTTCAAAAATACCAAAAAAATAATAAAAGTTACAGCCTCGACTCGATCGAAAGAAAGGGCGTTGTAAACCAAAAAAGTCTCACAATATAACGAAAACGTAATTTAGTTGTTTATCGGACTGTTTCAATTACTACAACCGAATAAGCGGGAAATACGGATAGCTAAGACATTAAATTGCTAGCTGAAGAGAGATCCATTCTTCTCTCCCGTCCCGTCGCGAGTGGTTTTGAAAGAAACGGTTTTCGATTAATATTACGTTTTAAGAAAAGAAAAACAAAAGAAATAAAAAGTTTTTGTGAAAAAAATATATAAAAAAACAAAAAGATTTTCTTTTCTCTTTTCTTTTTCATTTTCTTTTTAATTTTGCTCATGGTGTATGCACACCCGATCTTCGTTTGAGAGTCTTACGTCTCTGTTCTCTAACCCCGAGCGGGTTTTACGACATACGAGTCGGGTTCATTTCCTTGACGAGGATGAGATGAACCAAAACGAACACAACGGGCCCCCGCCGATGGGTGGTCCGCAGCACAATGTGATTCCTCAGGTGGGACCACAACCGGCATTTGATCCACGTCCGATGGAAGAACAACTCCAATCACCATTTAACGGTGTGAGGAGGGCAATTGTGATTCCGGACATCAATGCCAATTTTGAGATTAATCACGGATTACTCAACTTAATCACGGGTATATAATTTCACGGGTTTGATAACGAAGACCCCTATGCACACATCCGAAATTTCACCGACATCGCTGAGACGATTAGAATGAACCAAGTTCCTCACGATGTGGTGAAATTGAAGTTATTTCCTTTCTCCTTAAAAGGAGCTGCCCGGACTTGGCTGGAAAAGGAACCGCCGAACTCGATTCACACTTGGAATGATCTCGCTTCCAAGTTTGTGAATTATTTCTATCCTCCCTCTAAAACTTCTAACCTACGTTCTCAAATCTTTCGGTTCCAACAAGCTTTTGATGAAACGTTTAGTGAAGCTTGGGACCGATTCAAAGATTTGAAGGAAAAATGTCCGAACCACGGGTTTACCGACCTTCAGCAGATTGATACGTTTTATAATGGGTTATGTCATGCCGACCAAGATTCGCTTAATTCTGCTGCGGGTGGTAACTTGTTGGCTAGGAACACGAATGATGCTTTCATGATAATTGAGAATAAAGCTCGTGTGAGAATGTCAAGGAATAAACCTCAAGTGTCTAATAATGGTAAAAATAATGATGAATTGGTAAATATGATTGTGGCTTTAACAAAGAAAGTTGATGCAATGTCTATTGAAAAACCAAACCATCAAGTCAATGTGGTTAGTCACGGTTGTGAGACTTGTGGTGGTCCACATTTGTATTATGAATGTCCGGCCACCGGTGCTTTTTTCTCAAAACGCGTATGCTGCAAACGCGGGAAACACCGGTTACCCACAACCTCAAGGAGACCGTAATCTCCTCAGCTACCGTTCTCCTAATTTTCTTGGACCACCCGGTTTCGAACAACCAAACCAAGTCAATCAAGTCAGTCAGAATCATAATGTTGTGAATCGTAATAATCAAGGAAATCAAAATCAGAGTCGAGCTAATAATGGTTTTCAAAATCATAATCAAGGGTTTAATCAAAATCGGGGTTTTCAAGGTAATTACAATCAAGGCCCGCCTCAAGGGAACAATTTTCAAAACCATCAAAATCATGGAAACCCTGGGAATTTTCAGAACGCAAATCATGGAAATCAGAATAATGGTAATTACCAAAACCGTGGGCAGAATTTCAATAATAATCAAAATCAAGCTGTTATTCCAAATCCGTCGCCCACGGAAGATTTGATTAAGCAACTGATTCAAAACCAACAATCTTTTATGGCAAAATATGAAGAGTCGACACGGTTGTTTGCTAATCAAATCAGTGATATTAACAAACGTTTAATTGATCGACCCTCGGGTTCGAGTATTACATCTTTGCCAAGCAACACGATCGCAAACCCGAGGGGCGAAGTAAAGGCGATCATAACTCGCAGTGGTGCTACATATGAGGGACCCACAGCTCCTACTACCTCTTCTTCTTCTTCGTCTCCACCCAAGGTAGTAGACTGTGAGACCGAGGCGACAAAGGACCCGGTTCCTCCTATTAATAATGGAGGAGCTGAAAACGTCCAACCTCCGGTTGTCCAAAAATCGAAAGATAAAGAAAAAGTTGTTTTTGAGAATAATGTGAAATACAAGTCTAAATTTCCATATCCGTCACGATTTAATGATGAAGAGCTCCGTGCTAAGTCTAAAATACAAATGGAAAAATTTCTGGATATTTTTCAAAAGTTGCACTTTGATGTAAGTTTTATGGATGCTCTTGTGTACATGCCGAAATTTGCTTCCACATTCAAAAACCTCATAAGTAATAAAGAGAAATTGCTTGAATTAGCCGAAACGCCGATAAATGCTCAATGTTCCACAATTCTTCTCAAGAAGCTTCCCGAAAAGCTTGGTGACTTGGGAAAGTTTCTCATTCCTTGTTCATTGAAAGATCAAGAAGTTTGTAACGCCCTGGCCGATTCGGGTGCTAGTATAAACCTCATGCCTTTATCAATCTACGAACAACTTGGAATGGGGGCTCTTAAACCGACAAGAATGACTTTTGAGCTTGCTAATCGATCGATCACTCATCCAGTTGGAATTGCTGAGGACGTTTTTGTTCGTGTGAATTCGTGTACTTTTCTGGCAGATTTCGTTGTTGTCAATTTTGAAGCTGATCCGAGAGTTCCTCTAAGACTAGGGCGACCGTTTTTACGAACCGCTAAAGCCCTAGTAGACCATTATGAGGATACTCTAACTTTACGACACGATGATGATATTATGATTTTTAAATCCGATGATTCAAAATCGAAGAAGTACTCCATTAAAAGCATTGATGTTTGCGATTATTCCTTTGATGATTTTGTGAAAACTTTCGTCTCCGACTCTTCCCCATCATTTCCTCCGATTAAGGAATATGATTCTCTTTGGGAAGAGGTTGATGAATTTCTTGCTATCGAAACGATTCCGATTTCTGAGACTGACGATTCTTACTTTGATTCGGAGGGTGATATTATTTTTCTTGACAATTTGTTGAACGAAGAACCGTCAATCCCTCCGGATAAAGTTAAGACAAAGATTGAGCTTATAATTGACGATCCTCTTGAGCCCGAGCTCGAGGAATTTTTACCAGACTTTGAGAGTTTTACCTTCGATACGACTGAGGAAATAAGTGGCAATCCCACTTATCGTCATGATTTTTATGATCCGACGTTTGAAGCTTTTCATTTCGATTACTCGGAAGAGACGAGTCGTGGCAGTACCACTTCTCATGCTTTTATCTCTCTTCCGGAGTTTGAATCATTTCGTTTTGATGAATCTGAATGTGAAATTGAAAAGTTTTCTAAACCAGATTATGAAAGTTTCAGTTTTGATCTTGAAATTGATCATGATTTGGGTGGTGTTCTTAAGAATGAGAGTTTTAATGAAAAGTTTTTCCTAACCCTCCCACCCGGAAAGGATTTTAAAAGGAACTTAACTGATAAGATTCATAATTCCACAATTATGAAACTTTCTTTTGAAGATGATGGGTTTTTTAAGATTGTTATCATGACCTTCTTGCCGTTTATAACGTTTGGTGTAATTTCTCTTATCCGTCACTCAGTGGGGAGTGAGGATGTTGTTTTTGACCCTGGTATCGGTTTTCAAAATTTTCATACTTAAAATACCAGCGGTTATCTATTCGGGATGGAACTTTCAAATAAATCATAAGTTTTTCAAAATTTTTTTGAATGAAAGCCCGAATGAGATTATTTTTCCACGGTTTTTCCCCAAGGACGAATTAATTCGGGGATCGAGTCAAGCTCATGTGACTCGGTGAACAAAAACAAGCGCTTCGTGGGTGGCATCCCATGCTTATCCAATTTCATCTTCTTATTTTCTATTTTCTAACAAATAACGTGAGGAGGGGGTGCCTCTTCTACTCTTGTGTTCCGTGGTTGTTTGTGATGTTTGTTCAGGATTGTCCATGATTTATGATGACTCTCGTGCTCGTTATCTCTTCACTTGGAGTCTCATTCATCGGTGCTATTTGGAAATTCTATATCCGTTAAATCTTATCGACTAACGTTTTCTTTGGCATAATTAATAAACGGCCTAGAATTTTGTTAGGATTACCTTAACCCATAAAACATTGAGGACAATGTTTCGTTCTAGTCGGGGGGAGGGTGAATCTTCGATTCGATTTTGACCTTGCATGTTTCACAAGTCGTGTACTCTTGCAACTCCGTTTTTCCACCAAAAATAAAAAAATTGAAAAATTGAAAAAAATTTCAAAAAATTTTGATGAAAAAGTACAAAAAGATGTGAAAAAGTTGAAAAAGTTGTACACAAATATAATAAAGTTTGAATAAGTGTTTTGACACCTTGTTGACTTTCTTGCTGGCGAGAGTAGGAATAAATATTTTGACTTGACCGGGCGTGTTGAGCCCTAGCTTGTTCCCTTAACCAATGATAATCACATAAGCTTGTGCTAGTCTTGTTCACAAGGAGCTATAAAATGCGAATTCTTTCTTTTAGAATCTGCAAGTTCCCGTACTTGACTTTATACATGCGCAGCTTAAAAGCTTTCGCTAGTCTTTTACATAAGGAGCTAGAAAACGCGAATTCTTCTTCTAGAATTTGCAAGTTTCCGTAACTGACTTTATATATGCGTGGCTGATTATCGGCTAAGTATTCGCGGGTTTCATTATTTGAAATCTTAAATTGCGAAGAGCGAGAAATGATAGAGTTTATTTAGAAGTTAGATGCTAAACGTGGAGTAGTGGTTCTCTTTAGAGCTCATAAGAGGTACTTGTAGCTTTTTACTCCCATCAGATACGTCACCAATATAAAAATAGATATTCTAGGTTAATTAGTGGTATTTCGGTTTGAATAATATTTAGTTCTTTGTTTTCTTAAGAGAATTTTTGCTTTAGAAATTGGGTACATATCAAGGAACACCAAAAATAAGAGCGAAAAAGTGAAAAAATCAAAAGTCAAAAGTTGATTATCTATGTGGTTTTGGAGCTACCCGTTAAGCTTCCATTGATGTTGAAAAAAAAGAAAAAAAAAGTGAAAAGTATGAAAAAAGTGAAAAATGAGAAATAAGAAAAAGTAAGAAAAGTGAAAGTTGAAGTATTGTTGAATAAGAGCTATGTATGTATCAATAAGTTGTTGGCGCGTGAGGTGCATGTGATAAGTGATTAGTAATCAGTCACATGAGGTGCACGTGATCGTACTCCGCATCTTATATTCTTGATATTGTATGTACCCCTAATTCCTTGAAATGGACCGAATTTCTATTGCAGTGGTTCTTAAGAGAAAATGGATAACTACTTATCGTTTTAACTTAGGTATCACTATCGGACTAAAAATTATCAAAACGAGAAAATATGAAGCAATTCATTTCTCAACAAAATAAAATATTGAGATACAAAACCTAGGAAATGGGAGTAAGGAGTTTCCACAAGTAACTGTTATGAGTAGTGTTAGCATCTAATTCGTAGATAAGCTGTGATCTCGTTTGTACGCTTAGTTTGGGGACTCGTGAAAATTCAAGGATGACGATTTTTATCCGTATGGTCGCTTCTTAATAGAAGTGTTTCTACTCGTTGACCCTTAGTCGGGGGGATTTTGGTGAGTGCTTATTCACTCACTATTATTTGGCCAATTACCTACCCAAAACGACTATTTGAGCTAACAAATGCAAAGAAAACGTGTGTTTTTGTGTTTGTGATATGCAGGTACGGTTATTGAAGAAATTGTCGAAAAATCACGGGAAAATAACGAAAACGGGCACGAGAGTAGAAGTTGGTCAAATAGTCAAAGCCGAGGATCCAAGAGTCAATTTCAGTCCTTCATTTATTCAAGATTGGCAAAATTAGTCCTTGCACTAAACTTTTGAAGATTTACAGATTTAGTCCTTGGATTTTTAAGAAATATAAAGTTGGTCCTTGTAATTTCCATATCAACATTACAAACACAAGCCTGATCCAATTTACAAGCAAAATCTGCCTAAGTCCATAATACCAAATCCATTTCTTAACTATCCAAAGCCCAAACGAAACCTTGACCCAAGCCCATTTTTCATACCCGGTTAAGTAATATAAAAAGTCAAGGAGGTCAAAGTTGGGTCAAACATACAACCATTTTACCCCCGCGCCCAAATTCACCCCCAATTACCCTTTTCCCAGATATTCACTATTCACCATGAACCCTAATCACTGTTATCTCTAATTACCCACTTCCAATTCATTTTAACCACAATTAAGGGTAGTTGGGTCCTTTCAGGTGGTTTCTAGAAGCTGTCAGAGCGTGTCAGTAGTTTGTCAGAGTGTAAGAAGCACAAGGGGGCTACGTGGCAGCCAATGATTGGAGAAGACACGTCAATTGGATTGATCTAAGGGCTAAACATGATGGGGCAATGATTGAAGTGAATCAAATGGCTCAGGATTGATATCAACAAGCACAGGCACACGGATTGCCAAGCTGGCAATCGGTAACCCTCACTCCTCACCTTGCCTATAAAAAGAGGTGCTCAGTAGCTTAGAGAGTAGTAGGTTTTTATTGTAAGGTTACTCTGTCAAAATGTATTCAGGATATGTAATCTAGTTTAGTGAATGTAATTTCTTTTGAATTTTTAATAAAATTTCTCTTTACTTTGAATCTCAGCTTGTTTTTCATATTATTCTAGCTTATTTTACTTAAACTTTCTTTCATATTCTGCTTTTACTAGTGTAATTCAGCTTAAATTTCATCTATACCTATATGTTATTTTAGAATTCATAAAAATAAAAATATAAAAAATTTCAGAAAATAAAAAAAATAAAAAATAAATACATACTAGTTATAAAAGCTCACAGTTGAGCTTATTTTCTTTTCAAACTTTCCATTTAAGCTTGTTAGCTTATTAGTGGAAGTTATTTGAGTCATTTCATTAGAGTCAATAAATCTCAAGTTTGATTGATCTTGTGTTGCTGAGCTTATTTGGATATTAAGAGACAGCCAATTGGAGCTTTTGGCCTGTCTAAGAGACAGGCAAGCAAAGTGAAACCCCCTCTGTTTGGCTGAGGGGGTGTTAGTTTGTAAGTGTTATTCATTTAAAATTCATCTCTGCAACAGTAGTTAATAAGTATTTTAAAGTTTGCTGTTGAAATTGTTAGAGTAGTTTAGTAGATCAATTGGATTTGAGAATTGTTGTTGTTATTTGAGTTTGTGCTATATCAGTTTATGTAGTAGTTAGAGTTTAGTGATACTAGCTTGTTTTAGTGACTGGATGATTTCTATGCTTGTGTAATTTGAGATTTAAGTCTGATTGATTTTTGATTGCTGATTGATCTGTTGTTCTTAATACCTTAATGTAGGATTTAGAGCAGATATTGGTGATAAGTAGTTGATATCTCATAGTTGTAGTGAAATAAGTAGTTTAAGGGGTGTTTGGGTTAATGAGATTGCTTTGCTTGATGGTTATTCTTATGCTGTGTAACTGTCTTATTTAGGATTACTTTCAGTTGAAATGGTGTTTTAATATATGAAACAGTAGGTCTCATTCTATAATAGTCAAAGTAAGAGTAAAATTTAGTATAGCAGTTAACTAAACTTGATACAGTTAGTGTAATGGTAGGAGTAATTGCATTTTAGATTACATCAGCTTAATTTAGCTTAATAACAGCTTAATACTACATTTAGAAGTAATAGTGATCTGCTGAATTTAGAAATAGTCAAAGTCTTATTACATATTAAAAAGTCAAATCAAGTTTAAAATCAATCTCTGGTTTTAATTTTGTAAGTGGCCGTGGCATTCATTTGTAATTGGAAATCTATTTGGTTTGTGGATTTTAGTAGTCTGGCAGTACATAAATCAAGTTCAAAAAGAATTTTCAAAATTAGAGCTTATTTACTTATTTAATAAACTCTAAGAAGTTGACTGATCAGCTTGTTATTTCCCCTGCACCTCAGGTTATGTTACTCTTTCTAGGCTATTATTAGGCAATCTAATATGCTTGTTAGTTTGATTTCATGGTTGTTTTGAGATCTCAGGTTGGTAGTAAGTGTTTGGCCACCAGCAGCTTTTAGTTCCGAGCTTATTTGCTAAGCTCATTAACCCCATTTAGTTTGAAGGTCTGAGCTAGGGTCTGATTTTAATAATAGTGCTGTTAATTGGTTTTGTTCTTCATAATCTGAGTTTGGTTGTTCAGTTGAGTTAGCACACTATTGTAGTTGCTATTTTCATTATTGGTACCATTTGCTTATTTTGTTTGCTTATTGGCTTTTGCATTATAGCTTATTTGCACCTGTTTGATCCATTCTGATTTTCTGAGTATCTTTTGATCTCAAATCTTTTAATCTGAGCTTATTTAAGTCTAAAAATCATTTGTTTCAAGTTTGGTCAAACCTTGGTCAAGTTTGCTTATCAATAAGCACTTGAGTTAAGCAGTTTACATTGAATAAGCAGTTTCCCTTTTCATTTTTTACTTTGAATTTTTATTTTAAGGTCTTTTTAATATTTTTGATTTTCTGGAATTTTTCCAGATTTTTCCAACCATTTTTACTATTTTTATTAATTTTTTTTGATTATTTTTAATTTTTAAATAATTTTTAAATCCCAAAAATCAAAAAAAAAAAAAAGGTTCTGAAAAATACAAAAATATTTTTATAATTTCTTTTATAATATTTTAGAATTTTTAGAATTTAATTTTCATTTTTCAAAGTTATTTTTCCATTTTTCCTTATTTTTAATTCATTTTTAATTCCAAAAATTGGAAATTAATTCTAGAAAATAAATAAAAAGTCTAAAAAATATTTTTCTTTTTCTTAAAATTCTTTTTATTAGTTTTAAATTTTTAGAAAATATTTCCAAGTACGTAGGGTCATTTTTCGTTATATGTTACGTTTTAAATTTTACGGTTGCATTACCGTTTTCACGTTTTTCATTTCGGTGCATAATTAGCTTATACTCTTTGCATGCTTTATCATTGTTTGTGAATAATTGAATTCCTTGATTGCTATTTTCACTCTATCACTCTTTCACCATTCACTTACACTACACGATTCCCAAACCGATAATTCGAATTTTCCATTCGAGCCTTCGTTGGGAGAACGACCCGGGAATTACTTTCATAAGTATTTCCTCGGAATATAAATATACTATAATTGACACGAATCAATTTTTGGCGCCGCTGCCGGGGAAGGCCGAAGTGAATTTTTGAATATCTTTTTGAAAAATCGTGTTTTGTTAAGCCTTCCTCTACTTTATATATATATATATATATATATATTTCTATAAAAATTGAAAAATCAAAAACACTTTTCCTAAAGTGTTTTCAAAAATACCAAAAAAATAATAAAAGTTACAGCCTCGACTCGATCGAAAGAAAGGGCGTTGTAAACCAAAAAAGTCTCACAATATAACGAAAACGTAATTTAGTTGTTTATCGGACTATTTCAATTACTACAACCGAATAAGCGGGAAATACGGATAGCTAAGACATTAAATTGCTAGCTGAAGAGAGATCCATTCTTCTCTCCCGTCCCGTCGCGAGTGGTTTTGAAAGAAACGGTTTTCGATTAATATTACGTTTTAAGAAAAGAAAAACAAAAGAAATAAAAAGCATCATTCGTGTTCCTAGCCAACAAGTTACCACACGAGCTTTATTCTCACACGAGCTTTATTCCTTGACACGAATGGTGTTTCGGTAGCCTTGATGGCTAGGTCGGTAATACTCTCCTAAGGTTCGGGGCCTAAGGGGTTCTAGTGGTGGGTTTTGTTGTGGTGGGATGACGGGTTCAAAGATGTTACCACCTTCCATGATGTCAGATGGCAAAGAGTTACGAACAAAAGCACAAAGAAATGAGATAGACTAAAGAAGACCTAAAAATAAAAATAAAATCTTACTAGAAAGGAATCTAGCAAGTAGACCTAATAAAAAGAAATTCTAACCTAGACAATAACTATTCCCCGGGCTGCGGCGCCAAAAACTTGATGCGTGGGAATCGCAACAGGCTTTACCTCTCGAGGGATCTCGAGAAGCTTACAACCCCCACCAGGCAGTGTACCTGATCGTTGTAGTATAGTATTGTGACAAGTACCGGGGGATTGATCGTTCAGCTTAGGAATAGTGTCGCTAGGATTAGAAAGCCTAAATACTAGTTCTAAAGGTGAGAGATGATTATTTTTGTGTTTTTATATTTTATGGAAAGCAAATTAAAATCTCGGGTTTGTAGGATTTGGGCGGAATTAGTTGCTATTCAACTAACCCAATACTAAGATGCAATCAAAATAAAATACTAGAAATGAAAATAAAATAATTTATACTAAGGTTGTGAGCAGTAATTGGAGAAAATGTGTCTACTTAGATTTCACTACTCCCTAGATATCTTTTACATGTTAATTACTTGTTATAATTACATGGATGACGGATCGTATTCCTTAATACCATTCATGGGGTGGCACACATAACTCCCCAATTCTATGAGCTCTTATCTCCTCCTACACCATACCCAGCACAACTATAGGGATTGTAAACAGTGGCTCATGCATTAAATACAACCAATAAAGACCTAGTGCGCGTTGGTTCGTGTTTCTTAAGACATTCAAGCATGTTACCAATTGGAGATCTGCCAGTTTTCTTAAGCCTAACATATAAATCATTCATCCAAGACAAGAATAAACAAGTGATCAACACATAATCAATATCTAGGTTTCATTAGATCTAAGCAAACACAAGATAGATCTAGCCTAGCATGATGGAATTAAGACAAGAACAAGATATAGACAACCAACACATAGACATATTGATTGAATTAGAAGAACACTTATCTTGATTAATCATGCAAGGTATCAAGGGGTTGGAACCCTTGAAAAACCTGTAAAGTTACACCAAAATCGTACTTAGGGTTTCTCCCAAAACTTCCCCTTTAAATGTGAAAAACTAGAAAACTATATATAGGAAAAGGGGTCTGACGGCGTCAAGACCAATAAGGTGACGCCGTCACCTCGCCGCCAAAACAATCCTCGGACTGCCTAGATCTACATTTGACGCCGTCAAGAACAATTCATTTCCAGGCCGTCATGACTTTAACTCTTGACGCCCTACCTTCATGACGCCGTCAAAACTCTTCTGGATCGTCATGGAATTTTACTCTTGACGCCGTCAGGGAACTACTCTTGACGCCGTCATGCACTGTTCCCAGCATGGAAAATTAAGACTTTGGCATTTTCTTCACTTTTATGCTCCAAAAACGTCCGAATTGCTTCCTTTTCCAGATTTCACTCCCAAAGTACCTAAAATCACAAAAGGAACGATTTAGGGCAATATTTGATCAAATAAATTCGGATTCGGGCTTAAATGACCCCCTAAAAACGGATCATTTTTCGCCTCATCAGGGAGCTTCCGTCAAGCATAGGAAAATTATTGTCTTATACTAACCTTTATTTTGTAGGATTCTTCATCCTTGCATCATATACGTTGGTACCTTAGCAACGGGGAGTATTGATCAAGGGGGAGTCGATCATACAATAACCTTTGTTTCTTTTGTAGCTTTCTTATCCTTGCATCATATACGTTGGGACCCTAGCAACGGGGAGTATTGATCAAGGGAGAGCTAATCATGCACTAACCTTTGTTTTTGTAGCTTTCTTATTTCTTGTGTCATATACGTTGGGACCCTAGCAATGGGGAGTATTGATCAATGGGGAGCTACAATCTAGGGGAAGCATGCACACATTTATCTTTATTCTCATTCTTCGACACACTTTTGTGTTTCGACAAAAAGAAGGAGATAAGTCAACATAGTCTAACATATTCATCATGCATTTTTTGTATAATTTTTATGTTGCACAACACTAACCTTGATGTAGGTCAAGGAACTTAATTTGATCCATGGATTCGCTAACAACATAAGGGACGCAACAACCTTAGGAAATTGGAGTTGAAGAATTAACTTCACTAGGGATGATGCAAGCTCGCCATTTCGGGGAGAAATTAAGTTAACTCCAAGGACACACCCCTTTTTGTTTCGACAAAAGGGGGAGAAGAGTGTAAACAAAGAAGGAAATGTAGAAGGTGTTGCGGATACAAGTAAGTTATACGGACACAAGTAACTTTTTACATTTTGCGTTCTATCACGTTTACATATTTTGTCATCATCAAAAAGGGTGAGATTGTTAGTGCAAATATTACGATATTTAATCTATACATTCTCGTTTGTTTTGATTGATGACAAAAGTATAACTTGATACATAACGTAAAATGTACAAGTTACTTGTAATCATACTTTGTCTCAACAAACATTCAACACCTCTCAACGTCTCGAGTCATCGTATGCTACAACACAGGTTCGTACATGTTTGTTATGTAGCATTATGATCAAACCCCTTGACCAATCATTTAGAATGACTAAAATACTTTTAGGGTATTTAAGTATTTTAGGTGTCAAAGTGCACTTTAGGTGTCAAAGAGAATAAGTGCCACTTTAGGTGTTAAAGTAATATTAGTAAGTTTTACAAATGATAAAAATATGATGACATTAGGAATCAAACATTTTTAGTAACTCATTAACTTACTATAACAACATTACTTAGGTAATATATACAAGTTTACTTTCATATATATCTTAATCTTAAAATAGAAATATATATACATCACATCATGTGCATTTATGGAAAGGTTGAGTGTTTGACTTTCCGTAAGATCTCTTACACATTTTGGATTTATCTATTGTGTGTTTGACTAGAAGTAACTTGATGTGACATTGTGAAAGATATGGAAAGATTTTGAGTAGTGTTTGTAAGTTTGTTGTCAGGTCCCCAAGGAACCCTCGGGCATAACAGAAGGAACCCTTCTGAGGGTTCCGCCGTATCCGCGGGATGGCAAAATTATTTTTCTATAAATAGTAGCCCATGGTCTTCTCATTAGGTTGATGACTTTGAACATACATTCTCTCTATCATAAAACACATATCTAGATCAGTAGCAAACAATGTAGAAACACACATGAGTCACCCTTTCAATAATGATCATAATGCTTCTAAAATTCATCTTTGTTGTAAGCATATCATACTTCATGATCCACCAAGAAGGTTACAATATCTTGAAGTCATCTTTCATTAAAGCATTCCAACATATGAAGATTCAAGGGCACTTGACATCCTCAATGATTGAAGACTTCTTATTCAAGAAGTTCATGTAGATTAGTCATTCATATCCATTAGACTTTTATGTCTTGGATCATCATTGTATCATCACAATATAGTTTAGATGGTTTATGTGTTTGTGCCATAAAACACAACATTTTTATGTTGGGCCACAAAACATAGCGAGAGTGGTTGTACCCTTGGTAAAGAACTCGACATCAAGCTTAGTGTCGGAAATATTGTGTAAGCGACGATAGGATTGCTTGTACCTTGTAAAAGAACTCGGTATCTAGCTTTGTACCGGATAAAGTGTAAGCAACGATTGTAAGGTTTTTGATGTATGGGAATTGCACCAGGCTTTACCTCTCGAGGGATCTTGAGAAGCTTATAACCCCCACCAGGCTGTGTACCTGATCGTTGTAGTATAGTATAGTGACAAGTACCGGGGGATTGATCGTTCAACTTAGGAATAGTGTCACTAGGATTAGAAAGCCTAAAAACTAGGTCTAGATGTAAGGGATGATTCTTTTTGTATTTTTATGTTTTTAGAAAAGCAAATAAAAATCTCGGGTATTGGAAGAGTGGGCGAAATTAGTTGCTAATCAACTAACCCAATGACTAAGATGCAATCAAAATAAAATAACAAAAATGAAAATAAACTAAATTAAACTAGTGGTGTGAGCAATATATGGGAGAATTGTGTTTACTTAGATTTCACTACTCCCTAGATATCTTTTAGAGGTTAATTACTTGTTACAGTTGCGTGGATGACGGATTGTATTCCTTAACACCATTCATGGCGTGGCGTACTTACTTCCCCAATCCTATAAGCTCCTACTTCGCTCCTATGTCGAGCCGGCTAAGAAGCTCCTAACATGGGATCACTAGAATTCGCTCATGCATTAAATACAATCATAAAAACCAAGTATACATCGGTTCATGTTTCTTAAGACGTTCAAGCAAGTTACACAATGGAGATCTGCCAGTTTTCTTAAGCCTAACATTGAAATCATTCATCCATTACAACTATAAACAAGCAATCAACCTATAATCCACATATAGGTTTCATTACATCTAAGCAAACACATGAAAGATCTAGCCTAGCATGTTATAATCAAGACAAACATAAGATATATTCAAACAACACATAGACATATTGAATGAATTGAAAGAAGACTTATCTTAACTGAACATGAAAGGTTTCAAGGGGTGAAAACCGTTGAAAATACTGTTACAAACGACCTAGGGTTTATTAGGTTCGGCCCTAGTATTCTCCACACAAGTTCCTCCCTAATGAATGAAAAAATAGAAAAGTATATATAGATTTTGTGAGGTGACGGCGTCAAGAGTAAATTTCTGACGCCGTCATCTCGCCGCCAATAAAGTTCTCGGACTGCCTAGATCTGGGTTTGACGCCGTCACGTGTAATCCTTCTTCAGGCCGTCACCAAAATAACTCTTGACGCCCTTCTTCTGACGCCTTCAGGTTTTCTCTGGGTCGTCATGGATTTTGCTCTTGACGCCATCACATTTTCCTTCTTGACGCCGTCAGGTACTGTTCCCAGCATGGAAAATTAAGTCTTTGTCGTTTTCTTCACTTTTATGCTCCAAAAACGTCAAAAATGCTTCATTTTCCAGAATTCACTCCCAAAGTACCTAAAATCACAAAAGGAGCAATTTAGGGCAATATTTGATCAAATAAATTCAATTCCGGGGGCTTAAATGACCCTTTAAAAATGGTTCATTTTTCGCCTCATCATATACCCTTACACTTGAGATTTGCTTGTCCTCAAGCAAATGCGCTTTTATTCTAGTCAAAATACAAGTTCTGGGTCATTTAACACTAATATAGTAATTACAACAAATAATCGTTCCACTAAAGACCAAAGACAAGCACGGAGGTCATACACTAGCACCTCACAAATAGTGTTTAGATACTCACATCTCTCGGGTGTAATAAAGTAATATCACAATATGAAATGGAAAACATCTCTCACTACCTGTCATAGCAAAATAGATTACCATAGGCTTGGGAAAGGATCAAACCTCCACCACATGGCGTAAGCACCTAGGATAAACTATCAAAGAGGTCTTTTTAAAGGGTTGTAACGTTAGGTATAGGGATATGAAATACACGGTTTTGTTGGATATATGCAATCTTTACTGGTGGCAAGTTAATAATCTTGGTTAATTACATGTACAATATGGTGTTGCTAAGCCAAGACTAGACTCGACTTAAGCTAATAAATCAAAAATAACAAAAATATAAAATAAACATAGAATGAAACAGGATGGTAGTCCGTATGTTTTTCTCTTTTTCTCTTTTTATATATATATTTTTTTCTTTTTCTTGATTTTTTCGATTTTTTTTCTTTTTTTTATTTATTATTTTTTATTTATTTTTTGCATACACTCTTACCCTACCATCCAAAATAATACATCATAGGGAATGTACATTCCCCTTACACTTGAATTTTTACATACTTTACAAATAACTAATCTAATGACTCGAATCAAGATAATCAAAACACTTCGAGTACTTTTAAGATTAACGTAAATATAGGGGTAATAATATTATGTTTTTCCCCATTACTCCATAAAATAAGTACTTTACCCATGAGTCCCAATCGTCCCAAAACAATATATACAAGGATATGACTCGACTTAGCAACCATGTAATCAATTAGATAATTAACTAAGGATTTAAACAAATAACAATAATGCACTAAAGATGAGTGCATACACGGAAGGCTAAGGCGATTTGGGTGTACATTTAAGTAAGGTGTAACAAATTCTTCCTTTAAGTAAGATGCTTAAAGTTAGAAACGAAAAGATAGGCTCGGAGGGGTTTACTAGGGGTTTCGTGTACTAAAAATGAGTACAACGCTAAGGTGTGGGAAAAATTAGTTGACTTAACTAGCCAAGTAATATGACTTAAATGGTCAAGTAATTATGATACGGGTTTAACACAAGGGTGATCCTAATGCCTCTTATCATGTAGTAAATCCTACTACACGAATGTAGTCTCACTAGCGGTCTCGGGATGCATCACTAACGCAAGTTCTAGAATCTAAATGCTACTAGTACACTCATAAGCACTAATAGTAAATGCTTTTCCTATTAAATCTAAAGGCGAACCTCACATATTTGGGTGGAAAATTTTTCTGAATGGTACGGTTTTGTGCTAGTCATACAATCTCCTATCCATGAGACGCTTGCTATAGCTAAAGTTTCACTCCTAAATGTTGTAAAAATTTTTAAATTTGGCGCTAAAATTGCACTAACAAGTATTTCTCATAGTTTTATTACACATCTACTATCAAACAAACAAACTCAAGCGAAAGTGTATCTGTAAGGTATCATCATTTTACCCTCCCCTTACACTTAGGATGAACATTGTCCCCAATGTTCAAGTAAAGAATGTAAAAGTAAAACAGGTAAAAGAATGAAATCAAATACTCCCCTGATTCGCTCGGTATGGATAATATGGCAACCAGGTTAGATCTTCCTCCAAGAAAATGAGCAATCAAAGCTTCTCTTTCAGAATATAAATCATCTTCTTGTCATATATAACCTGTTAAACCTGAGAAAACAGACAAGGCAACCTCGCGTAAAATCGGCGGCAATCTATATATGCTAACAAATCCTAGAAAACAAAATAAGATATAATGCTTGTGGAATGATGTTTGCAGATCTCCTGGAGATTATAAAACTAAAGATTCAACAAAAACTTTAAGACTCCATTAGAAAAACAAAACTGGTAAAATTTCCAGAATTTTACACGTGACGCCGTCATGAATTTCTTCCTGACGCCGTCAGAAGTGACCTGCAGAAATTCTTATGTTAAGTTTCCGGAAAATTTCTGGAAAAACTTCGTCCTACTTCCTGGAAAATCCTGCAAAACATCATTATGACTCAATACAAGCATTTGACTCTAACAAATACGAATATACATGTTCACTTAATATTGTGGAGAATCATGATCGAGTTTGTTTCTTAAAAACATATTTGGGGTTTCCCCTTACACTTATCTTTTGCGAAATACCTTTGGATGAAGTTAAGACTAAGCCAAACAACAAAATGAAGTATTTTCACCATTTTAGTTTTGAAACATGATCTACCAACAATAAAAACAAGCAATCAACCTATAATCAACATCTAGGTTTCATTACATCTAAGCAAACACATGAAAGATCTAGCCTAGCATGTTATAATCAAGACAAGCATAAGATATATTCAAACAACACATAGACATATTGAATGAATTGAAAGAAGACTTATCTTAACTGAACATGAAAGGTTTCAAGGGGTGAAAACCCTTGAAAATACTGTTACAAACAACCTAGGGTTTTTAGGTTCGGCCCTAGTATTCTCCACACAAGTTCCTCCCTAATGAATGAAAAAATAGAAAAGTATATATAGATTTTGTGAGGTGACGGCGTCAAGAGTAAATTTCTGACGCAGTCATCTCGCCGCCAATAAAGTACTCGGACTGTTAGATCTGGGTTTGACGCCGTCACGTGTAATCCTTCTTCAGGCTGTCACCAAAATAACTCTTGACGCCCTTCTTCTGACGCCTTCAGGTTTTCTCTGGGTCGTCATGGATTTTGCTCTTGATACCGTCACATTTTCCTTCTTGACGCCGTCAGGTACTGTTCCTAGCATGGAAAATTAAGTCTTTGCCGTTTTCTTCACTTTTATGCTCCAAAAATGTCCAAAATGCTTCCTTTTCCAGAATTCACTCCCAAAGTACCTAAAATCACAAAAGGAACGATTTAGGGCAATATTTGATCAAATAAATTCAATTCCGGGCTTAAATGACCCCTAAAAACGGTTCATATTTCGCCTCATCAATTTTCTCCGCCGAGAAGGAAGGTTGTTGATCTAGTGAAGTAACTCTCGAGTTGGGTACTCGGGGAGTAGAGTAGGGTGGAAAGGAGATCCGTGACCGAACCACTATAAATCCTCGTGTTCGGTTTGCACTTTCCTTTTACTTATTGCTTTACTTTAATGTTTGCATTATGTGATTGTTTATGTTGTGACTTGTTGATTGTACTTGTGTGATAACATGTTTTAAATCATAAACTACAAGTAACATCTTTCATATTAGAACAAGCTAAAAATGGACATTTGATACAACATGTTTAAAGTTTTTAAACGGTAAACTATTCAACCCCCTTCTAGTTTTCCACAGATTTGATTACTTAAACTAATAAATAAACTAAAAACAGTATAATGAACGAGGTTGTGATCGATTGGAGAAGAACGTGCTAGCCAAGTTCATCCTATTATGTCTTCCTGATTCGTCTACAAGTGCAATGATCCAATATTCCTTTCGTTGGTGAATTTAGTGCAGGCTAGGCCAGATGGTTACAGTTACCTAATCCTATTATATCAACCTTTAACCCAATGGTCACAATGTCAATAAGTCTCAAACACACATTAAGTGTGTCAAATACTCTATGCGATCTATCTTGATAGTCCAGTGGTCATAGTTAGGGGTGTAAACGACCGAGTACTGTCAAGCTCAAACTCAAATCGATTATTAAAACTCGAGCTCGAAACTCGACTCAAGCTCGGTCGAGCTTTGGATTTCAAGCTCGAGCTCGACTTTTCATCTCAAACTCAAGCTCAATTATTTTCTCATTTAAAGCTCTTAACTCGATAAAAACTCGGCATATCAAGCTCGGCTCGGCTCGATTTTATGACAATTACGTAACTACATGTATATAAAAGGGTAAAATGTAATATCATTGATGTGTGGAATTGCGCCCTCGCAAAAGGTTTTACCTCTCAATGGATCTTGAGAAGCTTGCAATCCCCACCAGGCAGTGTACCTGTTCGTTGTAGTATAGTATAGTGACAAGTACCGGGGGATTGATCGTTCAACTCAAAGAATAGTGTTCGCTAGGGTTAAAACTCACTAAAACTAGGTCTAGAGGTGAGGGGTGATTCTTTTTGTATTTTTATATTTTAAGGAAAACAGGTAAAAATATCGGTTTTGGAAGGAGTGGGCGGAATTAGTTGCTAGTCAACTAACCCAATTAACTAAAGATGCAATCAAAATAAAATAAACTAAACTTAAACTAATTTGTGGTGTAAACAATAATGAGAGAAAATTGTGTTTACTTAGATTTCACTACTCCTTAGCTATCTTTTATAGGTTGATTAGCTTGTTACAATTGCATGGATGACGGATTATATTCCTTAATACCATTCGTAGGACCGTGTACGATCTTCCCTAACTCTATAAGCTTCTACCTCAATCCTATGTTGAGCCGACTAAAAGCTCATAACATGGTATCCTTGGAAGTTACTTATGCATTAAATATAACCAAATAATCGTAGTACACATTCGATCATGTTTCTTAAGACGTTCAAGCAAGTTACCAATTAGAAGGCTGCCAGTTTTCTTAAGCCTAACATTGAATTCATTCATCCACAACAATTATAAACAAACAATCAACCCATAGTTAATATCTAAGTTTCATTACATCTAAGCAAACACGAAGAAAACCTAGCCTAGCATGTTAAAGAGAAGACAAGTGTAAGATATAATCAAATAACACATAGACATATTGAATGATTTGGTAAAGTACTTATCTTCAATTAAGCATGGAAGAAACAAGGGGTTGAAACCCTTGAAAAGGCTGTAAAATTCGTCTAGGGTTTATTCCCTCAAAGTTGCACACAATGAATGAAAACTAGAAAACTATATATAGATTTTGTCTCCTGAGGGCATCTAGAGCAATGTGTGACGCCGTAACTCGCCGCTAAAATAAACTCGTATTGCCTAGATCCACTTCTGACGCCATCACTCTTTATGGGTTCTGGACCGTCACTCTTTGCAATAACTCTTGATGGCCTTGGAATTTTTGTACATGACGCCGTCAACTCCCCTTCACAAAACATTCTGGCACTTCACATGTATTTGATTTATCCACCCTTTTGTCAACTCATGACGCCGTCACTAATACCTTGTGACGTCGTCTAGTGCAATTTCCATCATGCTTTTGAGACTTTATCGTTTTCTTCATTTTTTTGCTCAAAAAATGTCCAAAATGCTTCCTTTTGTAAAATTCATCTCAAAAGTATATAAAATGACAAAAGGAACAATTTAGGGCAATACTTGATCAAATAATCTCGACTTTGGCCTTAAATGACCCCCCAAAAGCGGTACACTTTTCGCTTCATCAATCATTGAAGCTCGATAAGGGCTCGCGAGCCTCACGAACCAAGTATTTTCGAGCTCGAACTCGACTCGAAAGTGTACTTGAGTAGCTCGAGCTCGAGCTTGACTCGTTTATATCGAGTCGATTTTGAGTAGTTTATGAGTCGATCCCGAATAATTCGTGAGCTGTCTCATCTTGTTTACACCCCTAGTCATAGAACTACCTATTCTCCCTCGAATGGTCATCTATAATAGACTATTTGCTAACTTACTTGTTTTAGTCATAATTCGTCTAACCTAGGGGCATGGCCCATGTATAGTGCTAATGGCGAAGCTCGTGAAGCTCTGTTATCACTTACCCCTAACCACTATGTTACAGATCAAAAATCATAGAATGTTCAAACTAGATACCATGAAACGAGATGTTCTTCAATGGTGGAATGGTATCTTTTGTTGTTTCTTGCTTCTGAAAATTGTCCCAAAGTCGATTAGAATGGAGAGAATGTTGCCCTAAGTCATGTTTGGGACGATTTTCAAAGGCAACAAACAACAGAAGATATCATTCCACCATTGACCACATCACCCCGCCTATATTGAGGACCTCTATAGCAGAATAATGGTGGATGAAAGATTTTGGAGACTTGGATAGAGAGCGGAATCTTCTAAGGAAACTATGACGAGACAACTTTAACAAAACACATATTAGCTTAAATTTGTATTGGCAAACTCGAATATGACGTGCATTGTGACATGGAAAGTCACGCTTAGTATAGACATGACTTATGTCCATTGTGACACACACTCGACCACTAAAAATTTTCTTGTGTACTTTACACGTAACCTCAAATGAGCAAGAATACTATGTTGTTTCATATCCCGGATCTCAACTCTACCATATAAATAGAAGTATGCATCTTTCAAGTTAAATATCTAATATCTCATTCATTTCACTATAATTTACTATGAATCATTCGATAAACTATTAAGTATTTTGTAACTACCTTATATGCTTAAGTCATATTTGCGTGACACTATCTGTGTGGGAGTGATCAGTCCGGGAGAGATCAGTCCATGGCGTTCCCATATTTGTATGGTCTATTACTCTATTATGCCCTTGGCCAGATTTGATTTAATTTGTAAGAGGCGTATAGATGCATCCTAGGCCAATTTGATTTGGATTTGGATTTGAATTTGGATATGATTCGGTGGATGTCTGTGTAGTGCCAACACCCCATTGCACATTTGTTTCGGTACATCTGGAGTCTGAATCTCCCATGTACAATTTGATATAATATATGTTTGATTATTTGGTCTAAACATGTTGCATGCATTAGAGATATGTTTCGAGCTTGTGGGGCATTTCTAGATCATTCATTTGACTACCATTTTTGTTAAACCCTTATGAAATTTGATATCTTTGTTAACTAGGTTATCACAACTCCATTTTGTTTACTTATGCATACTTTATCTATTCATTTTGTTTATATCTGTTCACTGGGCCTTTAGCTCGGCCATATTTTTTTTTGCTGCAGCAAGTAATAAAGGAAAGCAGGATATGAGTGAAGAGTGCTTAGGAGCTCTTAGTGGACCAACTTGATGATAACTTTCCCATTTTCATTTGTAGTTGATTAGACTGATGAGGCAAAAAATGAACCACTTTTAGGGGGTCATTTAAGCCCGGAATTGAATTTATTTGATCAAATATTACCCTAAATCGTTCCTTTTGTGATTTTAGGTACTTTGGGAGTGATATCTGGAAAAGGAAGCAATTCGGACGTTTTTGGAGCATAAAAGTGAAGAAAACGCCAAAGACTTAATTTTCCATGCTGAGAACAGTACCTGACGGCGTCAAGAGGAAGACCCTGACGGCGTCAGGAGTAAAAGTGGTGACGACCCAGTGTAAACCTGACAGCGTCACAACAAGGGCGTCAAGAGTAAAATCTGTGACGGCCTGCATAAGGTGTACACATAACGGCGAAAGATCCAGGTCTAGGCAATCCGAGGAACTATTTGGCGGTGAGATGGCAGCGTCAACCCTTTGTTCTTGACGCCGTCACCTTCTAAACTCTATATATAGTTTTCTATTTTTCATTCATTAGAGAGGAACTTGTGTGGAGATAATTAGGGCCGAATTTTGTAAACCCTAACTCATATTTTACAATACTTTCAAGGGTTTTCAACTCTTGAATCCTTTCATGTGCTATTAAGATAAGTCTTCTCTTTAATTCAATCAATATGTCTATGTGTTGGTTGATTATATCTTTTACTTGTCTTGATTTCAACATGCTAGGCTAGATTTATCTTGTGTTTGCTTAGATCTAATGAAACCTAGATGTTAATTATGTGTTAATTACTTGTTTATGGTTGTATTGGATGAATGATTTCAATGTTAGGCTTAAGAAAACTGGCAGATCTCCATTGTGTAACATGCTTGAACGTCTTAGGAAACATGAACCGATGTGTACTAGGTTTTACTGGTTGTATTTAATGCATGAGTAAATTCTAATGATCCCATGTTAGGAGCTTCTTAGCCGGCTCGACATAGGAGTGAAGTAGGCACTCATAGGATTGGGGAAGTAAGTACGCCACCCCATGAATGGTATTAAGGAATACAATTCGTCATCTACGCAACTATAACAAGTAATTAACGTGTAAAAGATATATAAGGAGTAGTGAAATCTAAGTAAACACATTTCTCCCATATATTGCTCACAACCTTAGTTTAATATAGTTTATTTTCATTTTTAGTATTTTATTTTGATTGCATCTTAGTATTGGGTTAGTTGACTAGCAACTAATTCCGCCCAACTCCTTCAAACCCGAGATTTTTACTTGCTTTCTAAAAAATATAAAAATACAAAAAGAATCATCCCTCATCTCTGACCTAGTCTTTAGGTTTTCTAATCCTAGCGACACTATTCCTAGCTGAATGATCAATCCCCCGGTAGTTATTATACTATACTACATCGATCAGGTACACTGCCTAGTGGGGGTTGTAAGCTTCTCGAGATCCCTCGAGAGGTAAAGCCTGGTGCAATCCCTATGCATCAAGTTTTTGGCGCCGCAGCCCGGGGAATAGTTATTGTCTAGGTTAGAATCTCTTTTTATTAGGTCTACTTGCTAGATTCCTTTCTAGTAAGATTTTATTTTTATTTTTTAGGTTCTCTTTAGCCTATCTTATTTCTTCGTGTTTTTGTTTGTAATTCTTCACCACCCGACATCATGGAAGATGGGAACATCTTTGAACCCGTCATCCCACCACAACAAAACCCACCACTAGAACCTCTTAGGCCCCGAACCTTAGGAGAGTATTCCCGACCTAGCCACCAAGACTACCGAAACACCATTGAGCTCACCGGAGCCAATGTGACCCCCTTGCGATCCGACACCATCCGGTTGGTGCAAAGCGGATGTGCATTCCATGGACTTCGTTCCGAAGATCCAAACCAACATCTCAAGGACTTCCTTAAAATCGTAGATTCCATAGACCTAGATGTTGCAACTAGAGAGACAACCTGATTACGCCTATTCCAATTCTCTCTACGTGATCAAGCTAGCCAATGGCTTGAGCGATTACCCGCTGGATCCATCACCACATGGGATGATCTCACCACTCGTTTCCTTGCTCAATTTTTCCCACCGGGGAGAACTACCAAGCTTAGAAATGACATCTTGATGTTCCAACAACGTCAAAATGAAACTCTATACGAAGCATGGACTCGATTCAAGGACTTACTCCAAAAAGTCCCTCATCATGGCATAGATCTTTGGCTCCAAGTCCAAATCTTCTATGACCATATCGATCTCTCCACAAGGCGAGTTATTGACCAACTGGCCGGTGGTAAGCTACGTGATCTAAGTGCGGAACAATCATGGGAACTCATAGAAGATCTTGCTCTCTATGACAACGAAAGTTGGAATGATCCCCGTGACTTGAACAAAACGGTCAAGGCAATATCTTTGCCTTCGAACAACTCTAGCACTCCCGACCATAGAATCATGGAACTTGAGGACCAAGTCAAGTTTCTCATGAAATCTTACGAAGCTCCTAAGCCTTCAAGTCAAGTGAAAAAAATCACTTCTTCATGCGAATTATGTAGTGGTCCCCATGACACTCGTGATTGTGTGGAACTCCCCGGAACAGCTTTTGCGGACTACGCATCCTCGCGTACCGACGAAGCGGGAGATAAGTGGTACACTTTCAAACCCGAGCCAAACCCTTACAGTGATTCCTACAACCCTTCTTGGAAAAATCACCCATACCTTAGGTGGAAACAAAATCAAGCCAATTCTTCCAATCCGCCTAATCATTATCAACCAAACGGTCCACCCTTCAACCGTACTTTCAACAACAATCCTTCTAACAACTATGGTGGTACCAACAATCTTGAAGGATTGATGTTTAAGTTCATGGCATCTCAAGAAGCTCGCATATCTAAGTTTGAAGCCGATTTCAAACAAAAGCAAAGCGAGATGACCACTAAAATTGACACATTGTTGAAAGTTCTCAATGACCGAGAAATAGGAGCACTCCCAAGCGACATGGTCAAGAATCCGAAACTAAACGTTAATTTCATATCATCAGTTTCGTCACCCACTTCTTGTCCGCTGTACTACTCGGTTAAATCAACGAGCGCGTCTTTCAAACAAAACCAAATTCTTCAAAAGGACCAATCAAGTAAAACACCCGATATAAAACCGGTCAAAAGCATAGTTGAAACACCTCCTACATAAGACCTTGACGATGAATTCAAGGAACTTCACCTTGAACGCCCCGTTATTGATGTCTTAGCCCGTGCTCCCTACTATAGTGCTCTCCTAGAAAAGTATGATAAGTTTAAACTAGGTAAAAATGGGACCGCCTTCATTAAAAACAAGTTGCCTAAAAAGCTTGATGATCCGGGTATATTTGTTTTGCCTTGTAAGATAGGAAGATCCGAAGCTTTCGACACACTAGCCGATTTAGGGTCAAGCCTCAACTTGATCCCCTTATCCCTATTCACCACTCTTAAGCTAGGAAAGTTAGAGGAGATGGAGGTATTGATAGGTCTAGCGGATGGAAGTATTGCCCACCCGGTTGGAATGATTAAGGATGTAGTTGTTCATGTAGAAAAGTTAACTATCTTAGCGGATTTTCACGTCCTAGACATGGTTAGTGACACTACATGCCCATTGTTGATAGGAAGAGGATTTTTAGCAACCGCTAGCGCCATGATAGATTGTAAGGAGTCTAAGATAGCGGTAGGTGAAGGCGATACTTGGTCGGTATACGATGTTAAGAAACATAGCTATGATTGTGAGGATGAACCGACACCACATTGGGTAGAGATTAATAGGAAACCATCTAGATATGGACCTTGGATAGAAAGGAACTTTATAGGACCTCAACGCCAATTCTATTTAGAAAAGGATTTCATCGAAAAGACACATTCGGTGGAACAACTCATAGCTAGAGATGAAGACCTAGATCCTTTTGAGGATCCCTTAGTCTTTAGGAAGATGATTGAGTTCTTAAGCGGAATGCCTATTAATATAGAGATGAATAAGTGGAAAAGAGAGGGAGATAAGTGTAAATGGAGGTGAGATAAGCCACCTAAAGAAGGTGCCGGATCATGGCATATGAAGATGACTTTGTATGATCCGGATGGAGAAAAATTTGAAAGGTCATACCGTACTAAGAAAACCGATAGGAAGTTAAAATCTAAGTTTGATCCCAAAGATGTCCTCAATGAGGAACTCACCCGTATCACGTAGTAACCCATAACCTTGAGTCTAGCTACAAGACTCGTAAAATAAAGAAAAGCGCTTCTTGGGAGGCAACCCATGTTTTGTGTGATTTTATTTTGTTTGTTTGTTATTTGCTTCCGTATGCATGCTTTATTTTTATTGTTGGTAGATCATGTTTCTAAACTAAATAGTGGAAATACTTTATTTTGTTGTTTGGCCTAGTCTTAACTTCACCCAAAGGTATTTTTGCAAAAGATAAGTGTAAGGGGAAACCCCAAATATGTTTTTAAGAAACAAAACCGATCATGATTCTCCACAATATTAAATGAACATGTATATTCGTATTTGTTAGAGTCAAATGCTTGTATCGAGTCATAATGATGTTTTGCAGGATTTTCCAGGAAGTAGGACAAAGTTTTTCCAGAAATTTTCCGGAAACTTAACATAAGAATTTCTGCAGGTCACTTCTGACGGCGTCACGTGTAAAAATCTGGAAATTTTACCAGTTTTGTTTTTCTAACGGAGTTTTAAAGTTTTTGTTGAATTATTAGTTTTATAATCTTCAGGAAATCTGCAAACATCATTCCACAAGCATTATATCTTATTTTGTTTTCTAGGATTTATTAGTATATATAGACTGCCGCCGATTTTATGCGAGGTTGTCTTGTCTGTTTTTTTCAGGTTTTTACAGGTTATGTATGACAAGAAGATGATTTATTTTTCTGGAAGGGAAGCTTTGATTGTTCATTTTCTTGGAGGAAGATTTAACCTGGCCACCTAAGTGTAAGGGGAGAGTAAAATGTTCATCTTAAGTGTAAGGCGAAAAATGAACCACTTTCAGGGGGTCATTTAAGCCCGGAATTGAATTTATTTGATCAAATATTACCCTAAATCGTTCCTTTTGTGATTTTAGGTACTTTGGGAGTGAAATCTGGAAAAGGAAGCAATTTGGACGTTTTTGGAGCATAAAAGTGAAGAAAACGCCAAAGACTTAATTTTCCATGCTGAGAACAGTACCTGACGGCGTCAAGAGGAAGACCCTGACGGCATCAGGAGTAAAAGTTGTGACGACCCAGTGCAAACCTGACGGCGTCACAACAAGGGCGTCAAGAGTAAAATCTGTGACGGCCTGCATAAGGTGTACACATGACGGCGTCAGCCCTTTGTTCTTGACGCCGTCACCTTCTAAACTCTATATATAGTTTTCTATTTTTCATTCATTATAGAGGAACTTGTGTGGAGATAATTAGGGCCGAACTTTGTAAACCCTAACTCATATTTTACAGTACTTTCAAGGGTTTTCAACTCTTGAATCCTTTCATGTGCTATTAAGATAAGTCTTCTCTTTAATTCAATCAATATGTCTATGTGTTGGTTGATTATATCTTTTACTTGTCTTGATTTCAATATGCTAGGCTAGATTTATCTTGTGTTTGCTTAGATCTAATGAAACCTAGATGTTAATTATGTGTTGATTACTTGTTTATGGTTGTATTGGATGAATGATTTCAATGTTAGGCTTAAGAAAACTAGCAGATCTCCATTGTGTAACATGCTTGAACGTCTTAGGAAACATGAACCGATGTGTACTAGGTTTTATTGGTTGTATTTAATGCATGAGTAAATTCTAATGATCCCATGTTAGGAGCTTCTTAGCCGGCTCGACATAGGAGTGAAGTAGGCACTCATAGGATTGGGGAAGTAAGTACGCCACCCCATGAATGGTATTAAGGAATACAATCCGTCATCCATACAACTATAACAAGTAATTAACGTGTAAAAGATATCTAGGGAGTAGTGAAATCTAAGTAAACACATTTCTCCCATATATTGCTCACAACCTTAGTTTAATATAGTTTATTTTAATTTTTAGTATTTTATTTTGATTGCATCTTAGGATTGGGTTAGTTGACTAGCAACTAATTTCGCCCAACTTCTTCAAACCCGAGATTTTTACTTGCTTTCTCCAAAATATAAAAATACAAAAAGAATCATCCCTCATCTCTAGACCTAGTCTTTAGGTTTTCTAATTCTAGCGACACTATTCCTAGCTGAACGATCAATCCCCCGGTACTTGTTATTATACTATACTACATCGATCAGGTACACTGCCTGGTGGGGGTTGTAAGCTTCTCGAGATCCCTCGAGAGGTAAAGCCTGGTGCAATCCTTACGCATCATAGACTTTGGAATTTGGATTTATCTTCCGTTTAGACTTTGGATTTGGATTTATTTTTGCTTGGAAGTCACTATATTCTAGACTTATTATTTCCTTAGTTTCTTGATAAAATTTGTTGAACTATTTTGTTAATAAAGTTTTCCGCTTGCGGTCGTTTGGTGCCATAAGTGTGACATTGACCCGTTTGGGTGGGGTGTTACAGGAAGGATGTGTTTGTTTTTACCAAAAACGTCTGAAAATCGCCTCTGACATCTTACCTAGTCAGGTGCAGTGAGACTTTTTTTTTTTTTTTTTTTTTTTTTTTTTTTTTTTTTTTTTTTTTGAGTCAGATACGGTCAGATATAAACATCTTACCGAGTAAGAGTTTGGGATTAGTCTTAATGGCTCTTAACCTTGCAAATCTGAGCTACCTCTCGCACCCTTCAAACTCTCCAAACCTTTTAAACCCACAAACCCTTCACCCACCTCCGTTTGCCAAAACAACTAACCACAAGTAACAGAAAGATACGAGATTCAAGGTTGTTCCTTTTGTGATTCGAGATTAAAGGAGACCAAAAACCATATTAGTTTTCTTGGTTTGTGTTTCGGAGTGGTGACTGCAAGTGTGCCCGTGTGTGTTTAGTTATTAGAAAGATTAGGGTATAAGTGTTATATTAGATATCTTATATATCTAGAGTTAATTTTAGGTTTATGTTTAGTTATAAGTAATTGTTGGACCGGACATTTTGGGTAGTTGGTTAGGGCCAAGTCTAAAACACAATCCAAAAGGTCGAAATTTGTGGTTTATAAATTTGTTTTGTGTGTTGCAATGGCTATATGAATTTTGGTATTATAACTTGGACTATAAATAGCGTTAGGCTGAATTTTTCGGGTTCGTTGGATTAGTAACCGAGCTAGTTTTCGTGAAACCGAGAAATTGAAGTGACAACCATAACATGTTTGTTGACAGGGGTGAACCGAAGCTGTGTGTTTGTGAATTTCAAAATTGAATTTCTTTTTTCTTTTAAATGTTCATCTTCAAATATCCATTCAAGCTACTTATTTATCGTATTGTTATACTTTAATATATGTTTAAAAAATGACAACTAAAAGCATTCAAACAATTATTAAAAATAAAAAAATAAATAAATAAATAAATTAAAAAAAAAAAAAAAAAAAAAAAAAAAAAAAATTCATTCGAATTCATACTTTATGGCCACCTCAAACAACAAGTGTTGCTTTTGTATTCTAAAACGATTTACATTTCGTGATCAAACTTACGTAGATATTGTCTCCAACTTGTATTAGAAATCATAAAATCAGCAATGCCTTGATCAACTTTTCACTAGAGAACAATAACACCCATCGAAAATTCATCCGACATGCCATATTTTATGGCAGAAAAGGTGCATCTTGTTGGATAGCTATAAGTGAAAAATAACAGTAACTTTTACCAGTACAAACTACAAAGTTAGACCAAAAGGTATCCCACATGCCGCTGCAGTGCTGCCACTAGTCCACTACACTTTCACTACTTCATGATTCACGTTGAACATTTTATATTAATATAGGATTAGAGATTTAATAGGTGATGTGCTGCATTTGCATTGCATTTTGAAACTAATGTTTTTACGCAATTAGAATTTTCAGATAACTAGCCACATTAAAGCCGGTAAAAATAAGTAGCGAGACTCACATCGCGTGAGGAGGTCAGAGTGTTTAACCACTAGGCCATCTTGATACCGGTTTAGTTATATTCAGTTTTGTTGCATCTTAATCAATTATAAACCCTTGGTAATAAGGTAACAAACATCAATTTCATTATACTCATACATTAGCAAAAACTTCTTCCGCAACTTAAAACACAATGAGATAATCATTTTCAAAACGCAATCCCTAAAAGAACCTTAAGTCTATGAAGTCACAGAGTAGCTACGGCTAACCACCGTAAACCCACCATCCACCCCCAAGTTCTGCCCGCTGACATGGGCCGATTCATCAGAAGCCAAAAACAACACTGTTTCCGCAACATGCCTAGCCTTTAAGACTAACCCCTTCAAATTTCCAGTCGCGCAACAATTTGCCTCCACTTGACTCGGCTCTAGATTGTATGCCTCACAGCTAAGTGGTGTCCCAACCCCAAATGGCGACACACAGTTCACTCTAATCCCATGAGCCCCTAGCTCGTTACACGCTGTCCTCATCAAGCCAACCATAGCATGCTTAGAAGTAGTGTAAGCATGAGGACCTGCTCCTCCAATAGACGACGCTACACTGGCAGTACATATAATCGAACCCCGTGTCCCTTTAGCAACCATGGCACGAGCCGCGTGCTTGATAGTTGCAGCCACCCCACGAACATTGACAGCCATAGTGTTGTCAAAGGCATCTAGGTCCATGTCTAGTAAAGTTGTCATGGGACCCATGATTCCTGCATTGCTGAACAGGATGTCGAGTGTCCCATATTTGGTGATGGCGTGGCTAACCGCAGCTTCCACTTGCTTTTCGTCCCTAACGTCGCAGTGACAATAGGATATGTTGTTGTCGTTGCATGAGGCAATCAACTTGAGGGCTAAGTCGTCTTGAACGTCGGCTATGACTACGCGAGCCCCATGCTCGAGGAATAACCTTGTAGTTGCTTCTCCTATGCCGCTAGCGCCCCCAGTGATTAGAGCGACTTTGCCCTCCAACCTTTACATGCATATAACATAAAATCTTTAGTCCAAAAGATGGATTTGATTAAAATGGACGTTTATATATGTTTACTGTACTAACTTAAATTTAGTCAATCATTTTGCTTAACAAATTTCGTTGTAATATACTGAGTATTTATTCGAGTGACTAATGGCATAAATGACTAATTAAGTTACCTGGGCTTGATGCTCATGGCTGCTGGTGAGATGAATGAGAAATGTTATCAAAGGAAGGATATGATGGATAGATGGATCTCACTGATATCTATTTTGATTTATATAAGGTTATGCCTTCTTTTCCAATGAAGGGTAATTATTAAGACCACAATAGTTTAGACTAATGTCTAGGAATTTGGAGTGCACATGGACAGATGAACAATGTGTATGTACATTGAACACATTTATATGGGCTGATTTATGTGTTATCTTTTGGAGATCTCGATCATGTTGTGCTCAAAACTTAAACATATTGACAAGTCAAAAATACGTACGATTATTAAACTGTAATATCATAGATTCACAGAACAAGGAATAGAAATATACGATTTTATTATTGAGTATAACAGACAAATACTCGCGCATAACGATGATGTATAACGATAAATAAATATATTGCGAACTTGTGATTCTGGTGTGACATTTTATGCAACACTTAAGGGTTCAATTTATAGTTATTGCGAGAAAAAGTCTATAAGTTAGAAACAGATGAAAATAATTTGAGGATAAATTATTTAAACTATTAATTTAACAGTAAATAATGTTACCATTTTAATTAAGAGTATATTAGTAATTGAACTTACTTATTTTTTAAGTTTTAAGAAAATGAGTTTTCTCTAAAGATATACAAAAATATGCATTATTAGTCATTGGTAGTATAGAGTCAGTTGTGAGAAGTTAAATGCAAAGAGTGAACATTTATCAAATTAACTATGAATTAACATAAGAGTAAAAAGAATTTTATGGTGTTTAAATAGTAGAGTTTATGATTAATTTTTGAAAACTATTATATTACAAAAATAATCTTCTCACTCATTTGTTAGTGAGTTTTTTTAAACTTAATTTGAAAACTCTTCTCATGTTTCTGTGTTTTTTTAAACGTGTGTTAGAATCAAAAGACAAACGGGTGTTAAGTTTTTGTTAAAAGTATAACATCACTTGACAAACTTATGAAACTTTAGGGTTAGTTGTGTAAATGTTTTAGAACTGATTTTACTAATCTAAAACTTTGAGCTGTGTTTGTTAGTTTTGTGTATGTGCAGGGTTGAAAGTATAATATAGCTGTATAAAAGGACTTTTTGCAACTAGGGTTTCATCATTTTTCATTCTTTTGTTATTCACACACTTTTGGTATCTCTCTCTCGGTTTTATTCAAGATCAGAAGATCTAGTTGGTTAGGTTTTATAGTCTGGTTTACTGTAATTGTAAAGATCATCTTGACTGTTGGTTTAGTTTTGGTTAGGTATCGTTGTAGTGTAAGTTTTGTATTGTACTTGATAACACCTATTAGAGGGACTATCAATCTTCTCTTTGTATTTGTAGACAAGCACTCGTTTCAGGACTTGTCAACTGTGTATATTGTGTTAATAAAAGAATAAGATCACCAAGGGGTGGTTTGATGGACGTTTAGAAAAGTTTTGGTACATTTTAACATGGTATCAGAGCTATAGGTTCTGATCGATTGGTTTTTGGCGGATCTTGGTAGTTTTTGGTTGATTCAATGCCTTGGTTGTTAAATCTTGTTGTTTCTTGGGTTAATCAAAGATTAGGGTTCTCAATTGAAGATTTAGGGTTTTTTCTTGAAACCCTAAATTTTGGGGATTCTTGATTCTCATATGATTCAGTGGTTTTGGTGGTGATTAATCAAAGAATTGGTGGTTAATTGTTGATTTCTTGATCAGTTTCTTTGAAACCCTAATTTGGCATTTGGGGGTTTTTCGAAGATCTTGATTTTGTGGATTCTTGGGCTATTTCTTGGTCACAATATCTCTAGACTAAGTGAATCTAGAGTATTGTGGTAGTCTTCCGCTGCTTGCGGCATTATAGCACTGTAAGTAATACTTTCTTATTTAAGGTGTCAGTATTTTAGTAAGAGTGGGTGCAAATGGGCTGGCTAACACCTTAACTTGCCAACTTGATTAGTACGGAAGCATGCTCTGGCCAGTCTTAGTCTGCTATGTTGGGTCCTAGTTATCCTTGGGTGTGAGTTTTTAGTTGGTTTGAGTCTAGATTGCAGAAGGTTAAAGGATCAGGGCAGACTTGGAAGTTGAGGAGTATTGGTTTATTTGTTTAGTTTTTAATTGTTGGTTTCTAGTTGATTGGTAGGTTTTGTTTGTTCCTTTGATTTATTTGTTGTGTGTTTGTTTCTCTTGTCATTATGGCTATTATGATAAGTAGTTTAGATCAGAGTAATCCTTTGCATTTGCATGTTAATGATTCTAATTGTGCTTCCATTGTGACTGTTAAATTGGTTGGTGTTGAGAATTATAGAATTTGGGCAAGTGCTATAAATTTGGCTATACAAATTAAAAACAAAAAGAGTTTTATTGATGGTACTTGTGTTTGAACGGATTATGTTGCTATTCCTCTTTTACTTGCTCAGTGGGATAGATGTAATGCAGTGGTTCTTGGTTGTATTTTAAGTTTTCTATCTCAGGATGTCTACTTAGGTCATTGTGTTTGTGAAGCTAGAAATGAATTGATTGATCATGCTAAATTGTTAAAACTGATGTAATTTCTTGTGGGTCTTGATGACATTTATCATCCTATAAGAATTAGTCTTTTGACTAGGGAAATCCTTCCTGAGATCAAAGATGCCTTTGTCATTATCTCAAGGGAAAAATCCCACAGAGGGATTCCTACCACTTATGTGAAAATTGAGAAGGCTTAGGTGTCTGCTTTTGTTTCTAGGACTTTTGATAATAATAGAAATAGAAATAATGGAAACTGGAATAATAGAAATAGAAATAATAGAGGCAATTATGACAGTTACTTTGTACCAACTGTGGTTTGAAAGGTCATACTCTAGACAAATGTTTTGAGATAATTGGTTATCCTCTTGGTTTTAAAAGAATCCTAATCTTAAACCTGCAAATAATTTTAAAAGGCCAATGATCTTAAGGGTACATTTGTGGTTAATAATGGTTTAAAAACTGCTGCTGGAACTCTGTCTTTTAGTAATGAGCAGGTGATGAAGTTAATGAGTCTTTGAATGAAAAACCTAGCACTTCTGCTCATGCTAACATGGCAGGTAGTGTTTCTTGCTCCTTTTTCAATTGCAGTGTCTTCTTTAATCAACATTTTAATCAGTTTTTTGTGCTAATCTTAATTGGATGGAGTCAATTATCATTTGGGATGGATAATTGACTCAGGGGCTAATTAACATCTGACTAATAGTCCTTTAAACATGTTTAATGTAGTTGATATCTCTGAATTAAAACTTACTATTGGTCATCCTAATGGTACTTTGTCTAAAATTACACATGTGGGAAATCTAACGCTTAATAAGGATGTTGTTTTGTTTGATGTCTTGGTTATTCCTGAATATTATGTTAGCTTAATGTCTTTTAATAAGTTGATAAAGGTTAGCAAGTTAAGGGTCGGTTTTGATGAGACTACAAGTTATACTCAGGATTTGAAACAACAAAGAGTACTGGTGACTGGTAGTGAATTTGGTGGTTTATATCTGTTTGATAAGAGTAATGTTTCTTCTTGTATGGTTCATAGTAAGTTTTTAATTGTTTTGTGTCTAAAGAGGTCTGACACAATAGGCTAGGTCAACCTACTAATCAAGGTTTGAAAGTTTTAAAAGGTTCTTTAGATTTAACTAGTGTTGATCATAATGGTCCCTGTGAGGTTCGCCATAAGGCTAAGCAAACCAGGGACTCTTTTCCTATAAGTGAACACAAGTCAACTATCTTTGGTGAACTCATACATTTAGATGTCTAGGGTCTTTATAAAATGGTTAGCATGGAGGGATTTAAATATATTTTGACTGTTGTTGATGATTTCAATAGGTCTGTTTGGGTGTATATGTTAAAATGAAAAGATGAGGTTTTTGAAATGTTTGTCAGTTTCTTTATCATAGTTTTAACTCAATTTGAAAAGAAAATTAAAGTCATTAGGTCCGATAATGGCACTGAATTTGTTAATAACAAAATGAATGATTTTCTTAATATTATGGAGTGTTACATTAGACTAGTTGTGCATATACACCTCAGCAAAATGGTATTGTTGAAAGGAAACATAGGCATCTTCTTAATGTGGCCAGAAGCCTTATGTTTCAATGGGGATTCCTTTTGTTTTTTTTGGCCAGAATGTGTTTTGACTGCTACTTATTTGATTAACAGGTTGCCTTCCTCTGTTTTGAATGAAAAATCTCCTTTTTCTTTGGTGTATGGTAGGGAACCTAGTTTATCACATCTTAGGAGTTTTGGATGACTGTTTTTTGCTGTAAATTTTAAAGAGTCAAATCAGTTTTTTGAAAACTCTGAGAAATGTGTTTTGATTGGGTATGCAAGTGGTAAAAAAGGCATATAAATTTTTAAGTTTGGAAAACATGTCAGTTTTATATTCTAGGGATGTAAAATTTTATGAAACTATATTTATTTATAAAATGAGTCCAAAAACAATTTCTGTGTCTGAGATTGAAGTGTCAAACTTAAACTTTTTTGATCATGTTGAGTCAGAGTCTGAGTCAAAAATCAAAACTCGTAATCCTAATCCCAATGATAAGAATTTAGATAGTGAAATAGAGGAAGGAACATCTGTTGGTAGAGATGGTAGTCCTCATCAACCAGGTATGGCTTTTGGTATGTGTTAATTCACATATCTTTTCATAGCCAAAAATTGACCCAAATAGACTAATTATGCTAACAAACTGACAAAGAATGTGTATTTTTATGTTTGTGAACGTGCAGGTACGGATATATCACAAAGAGACAAAAAATCAAGCAAAAACCGGAAAAACGGGCACGAGAGTAGAAAGAGGTCAGAAATTCAAAGCTAGGAATCCAATAGTCAACATTAGTCCTTCAACTACTCAAGATTGGCAAGGAAAGCCCTTGAAGTCTACTTTTGAAGATTGGCAAATTCAGTCCTCATAATGTCAAAGAATTTCACAAATAGTCCTTGTATCTTATTATCACAAAAAGCTGATAACGTTTAAGCCTGGTCTAAATGCCATTTCATAAGCCCAAACCAATAAACAAATAACTAAAAGCCCAAGCCCATGTTTAATATTAAAACCGGGTCCAACAATTTCACCCAACTCGTACCCATGGTCAAACTATTAGTCAATACATTAACAAAAACCATGACCCGCCTTTTTTACCCCCAAAATATCACAATCCCAGAATCCCTCTTATCCCATGAACCCTAATTGAGTTAATTAACTCAATTGGCTCAAGCCACTCAAATCAACCATGATTAACTAATCATTTGGTCATCTAGAAGCATACTGTAACACCCCGCCTTACGCAGACCACAATATTGTCCGTTTTGCCTGCAGGCTCACGGCTTTGTTTTTGTGGCCTCATTTGAAGACTTCCCGACAGGTCACCCAAGCCAGTACTACTCTCACATGAGCACGCTTAACTGCTAGTTCCTAAGAACTCCACCCGCAGTAGACCACAAAACGCGTTGTGTCATTGTAAGGCGAATGTTATCTTATGAGCCCAACATCTCTCCAGGCCACAGCCGATGTGGGATTTGCCTAGGGTGTTACAATCACCCCCCTTATGGACTCATCGTCCTCGATGAGGTTTGCCCCACCATCCCGAACGGCTCAGGAGTGGCTCTGATACCACTTGTAACACCCCCCCTTACGCAGACCACAATATTGTCCGCTTTGCCCGCAGGCTCACGGCTTTGTTTTTGTGGCCTCATTTCAAGACTTCCCGGCAGGTCACCCAAGCCAGTACTACTCTCACATGAGCACGCTTAACTGCTAGTTCCTAAGAACTCCACCCGCAGTAGACCACAAAACGCGTTGTGTCATTGTAAGACGAATGTTATCTTATGAGCCCAACATCTCTCCAGGCCACAGCCGATGTGGGATTTGCCTAGGGTGTTACACATACTTACGTGCAAGGAATGTGTCAGAGAGAGTATATGGAGTTGAGTCAGAGTATTTGGATTACTTGGCAAGCAATGATTGGGAATGACACCTCACAGACTCTTCCTTGGATACTCTTTCTAGAAGCCTGCTGACAAGTCAGAGAAGAAGTGCACGTTTGGGAGAGATGGAGGCATATCATTGGTCAGGCCACCTCATTAATTCTCATCCAATGGTTATGATCAAATCAAAGAAACACATTATGATCTAAGGGCTGTGATATGACTTGAAGAAGCACAAAAGAGGTGTGGATCGCCAACCTGGCAATATGACCCCTACTCCTTCACTCCTGCTATATATAGTGATCATTTTTAGCCTATTAGTGTGTACTTTTTAGCTTAACGAAGTTCTATCAAAATTTTATTAGAATGTATTTAGTTTAGCTGTTGTAATGTCTACTTTGAAGTGTTAATAAAAGTTTTAAGTTTCCTTTAATATCAAGTAGCTTATTAATCATTTCAAACTGCTTATTTGTTCTTATATTTTACTAATCCAGTTTAATCTCAACTTTTATTAGCTTAACTAGTATTAATTTTCCTCAACTTAAGTCATTTACAGAAAAATAAATAAAAATCAGAAAAAAAATATAAAAAATAAAAAATATTTTCAGTTAGTTAGAGAAGCTTATAAAAAAGCTTCATTAGCTTTTACACAAAATATACAAGCTCTATAGCCTGCTGTAGTTTAGTTTTCATTTCAAATCTCATTAGTAGATTCATTCAGTCAGTATTAAAGTCACAGAGTTTTGATCAAGTGGTTGATAAGGGTGATTGGATAAGCTTGGACAGTTTTGGAAGGTCCTGCCTATCCTAGAGATAGGCAAGCTCAGTGAGCTCCCTCTGTTTTGCTGAGGGAGATTTATTTGGTAAATACTGATTTGGATTCTCTTATTAGTAGTAATTGAGTAGATTGTGTAGTGATAATAAGTGTTACTGTTTCATTGATAGATTAGAGTAGTTGAATTTATAGCTGTTGTAGTTTTATTTTTTTGCTTGATTGTTCATAGTAATAATCTGTTTGTTTAGATCTGAGATAGTTTAGCTTCATATTGATCATCTGTCTTTTAGTGGATTTGAGTAGAAGTTTAGTAGAATGTTTTAGTAGCTTATTATTGATTGAATTACTGTTGTTGAGTGGTATTGAAGTGAAATTGATTTTAGTTGTGCATCTGTGTAATCTGATTATAAGTTCTGTAACATCATTTTCACTATTAAGGAGTGTTTGGATTTTAGGTTTGCTGTGCTCTATAGTTGTTGGATTGGTGAATTTATTGCACACATATGTCTAATTAGGATAATATTAGAGTAATATAGCCTAAAAGTCAGTAGTTAATTCATTTATAGTCAAACTTAGCTTAATCTCTCTTTAACTGTTAGAAGTTAGATTAATACAGTTGGCATATTAGTAATTGTAGTTGCACATTAGTTCATACTAGCCTTATTTAGTTGTAAACTTGCTTATTGTCACTTTTAGTAGTAGTTTTGATTGTTTGAAATTGGAATAAGTCAAACAAGGATAAGTCTCTTATAAGTCAACTGTTACATTGAATTTAGTTGCATAGGCTGATGTATTTGGTTGAATTAAGAGCATTAAATTGTTGTTTTTAGTGTCACTATTAATTGAATTAGATACTCAGCTGTGTTACTGAACTTTTGCCCCAATTTTCTGGTAGATTTAAGCTTATTTGAAGTGCTTATTACCTCTGAGTAGTAATATAGTTGAGACAGAGTTGATTGTTTGATCATTGAAGCCTGCTAGTGTGCATTTGAGCCTATATATGTGATTTGTGATTGATTCTGAGTTTCATATTAGTGGTACAAATGTTGTGATTGATCAGATTGCTTCTGTATCTGTCTGTGTTTATTCTGTTTATGAATTGAGCTTATTGATTGAGCTTATTGCATTATATCTGTTAATGTTAGACCTTAGATATATCAACTTTAATACAAATATAAGCACTAGAAAGATGGAAAGATGGTGACTTGATGTAAGATATGTGGTGTTAATAAGTATAAAATAGAGATAAGAGATGAAGAGAACTTTTATTAAAAAACACACACAATACACACACAAGCACACACCTCAAATGAGCCTTTGAGGTGTTTAAATAGTAAGATACATGAGATGCCCTATGGGCTTTCTATGGGCTTGGGCTTGGACTTGGTTACATGATAAGATAACAATGCTTATGTAACATTGCACATAACATATTAGCTTGCCAAGTCCAAGGCCCAATGATCAAACTATTACTAATCTTAACAAACGACACAAAGTTACAATATGAGAATGACCATCACTTCTATATATATTTTTAATGCTAACAATCTCCCCCTAAGGGGTGGTCATTCGAATGATGCTCCACGTGAGTGGGTCTTCCGTGTTCTTTGTCTTTAACTTTGTGTGTCGTTGTAGAATAGTCTTTAGTCTTTGTTCCTTCATGCTTTGTGATCTTTGATAACTGATTTTTCATCGTTCTTTGTTCCTTTGTGATGTGGAGTTATCTGCCATTCGTCACTTCTGCGTCTGTGGTGGTTGTTTGCCATTCTAACATGCTCATACATCTTTGGACTTTGATATTCATATGCACGTAGTTCCCTTTCTTTCACTTTGATCCTTAGTCTTTATACTTTGTAGATTCTTCTTTTGGCGTAGAATCTTTCTTTGAACTTTGTGTTGTATAGATCTTTAAGGGAGCTTTCTTTAACTTCCAGATGTATGTATGAGCACGTGGAATCTGTCGCCACGGAGATGAAGTGTCCCTGCATATAAACAGTTAGCAATAAAACATCCGGTACTTACATATAAGAATTAGAGATTGTCAACAGCATAGTGTGAAGACTCCTTCTAACCCTTACCAAGGCCGTTCCCATATCAAATACTCTCGAGAGAGCTTACGAAACCTACTAAGTAGCTCAATGACTGGGTGAGTCGCTGGGGATCACTCCACGACTGTAGACCGTTTGAAACCACCGCGAACACTAAGCGTAACCCATAAAGAATTACCGAAGTGACCTGCTGTCAGGCTGCTTGATGTTGACCCTGGCAGGAATTTCCATTCAATCATTGAGAATCACTTGTGTGAATTCTCTCATAAATGTTCTGGCAGATTGCTAAGATCTGCGTAGGACTCAAAAGTTTACATCTGGCGTCCTTAATGATGAACAACCAGTGTAGAAATATCATGTGTTCCTATGAGATCTTTTGATGAATCTCAGGGCTCTAGACTCGATAAGTGCACATTTGGTTTCCTATGCGGAGATTAGGGAGAGGTCTCCTGCTTCAATATCAACCATCTCTAAGAGACAGGTCGATAGATTACACCGGTTCCCCGTGAGAATGAAACAAGCTCTTTTAAGAGAACTTGAGTGGTTAAGAAGGTTTAGTGCAGTGCGTCACTGGGTCCATGACGTCTTTGTCTTCAATACCGGAGTCACCTTAGTAACAACCAGTAGCATATGAGTTGAACCCGGTGTCTGCCCTAAGGTTGAACAGTTGGAGGGCTATTTCTTTTCACCCTTTTTCATAACTTTTCTTTTTAATTCTTCAACCCCTTCTTTCTCCTTTCTCATTTTCTCCTTTTTTCAATCATACCTAAGGACTTCTAATTCTAATCTATTGGATTTGTCCTTGGGTAGATCCCTCCGGCTCTGGCGGATCATAGGACGGTTTTTCCTATCCTTAGTCACCTTTTAACTCCATGACTATCCTATCATTGCCATGAAACCATTTATTGAAAATCTCTCAAAGTGTTTATGATAATAAAACACATTGTTGACACTTCGAGAGTTTTGCATTTCTTTTGAAGGACTCCCCCTTCACATGTGCTCATAAATATTTAAGAAATTTGCACATGCGAGAGGAGTTTGCACTTTTGAATTGATCCACTTTCTGCGAACATGACCGATTCGAGACACGCTTACATCACTAGTTAGACTAGCTTGAAGTTATTACCCGTCCTGATCAAGTCCAAAGAAAGTCTCTCGATACGGTACACTCTACTCAGACAAGTCCTATTCGAGACACACTTACATCACTAGTTAGACTAGCTTGAAATTATTACCCGTCCAGGACAAGTCTTTTCGATTACTGACATTTTAAGCTTCGACAATTCATTTGTCCTTACTGAGTCAAGCTCTTCTGAGATTCAGCCACAATCTTTAAACATCTTTGATCACATTTTAATCATGTCTTCTCCCCCTCAAAAATAGCATATCGTGATATTTTTTATATCAACAGATTAAGAAAAAGCTTTTGGAGAGAAAGACAGATTCTGTATGAATTTGGAACATTTTTCTTTTTGTACTCCCCCTTAATGATAGCATATTTAAAATTAATTAAGGGTTTTGAGGGAGTTATCTTGAGCACTAATTTTGAGAGATTTTGAGAAATCTTTTGAACAATCTTGAAAAAGTGCTCAAGAATTTTGTTGGAAAACGAGTTTATGCTTGAAATCTTTTTCGTTTGTTTAGACTCGAACTTTTTGAAAAAGAGTTCGTCATTGAACGTACGAGTCCTTGATTTGACAATAATCAGAAGTCATCGTTTAAGTACGGGTTTCGTACTGATGTATACGAAAGCCATGGTGAAGAAACTTTTGAGAAACGACATGTTTTAGAAAAACATTAAAAAGAACTCCCGCTCAAGCATCTGTACAAGTCCGTCTCATTGTTGAATGACATTTCTAGAAACGTACAAAATATTGATTTATACGAGAGACATGTCGTGAGAAGAATATTTTTGGATTTTTTGATTTTATATTGTTTTTGTATTTTTTGAAAATTTTATATTTTTGTATTTTGTTTTTGTTGGTTTTTCAAATTTTGTATTTTGCTTTTTCAAAAATATTTACAGCGAAGCGATTTTGAAAACATTTTTCAAGAAGATTCGAGAAGACGTTCTAGCTCCTCAGGAGTTAGGCTTCGCATGCCAATTCGTCGAACTAAATAGTCAAACCTTTCTTTTGGAAGGGCTTTAGTAAATAGATCGGCGAGTTGGTAATCAGTCTTAACGAAAAATAATTCAACAGTACCCTCTTCCACGTGTTCTTTGATGAAATGGTAGCGGACTTTGATATGCTTCGTCTTAGAGTGATGTACGGGATTGCACGAGATGGCTATGGCACTTTTTGAGTCACAATACATAGGTATTCTGTCAAAAGTAAAGCCATAATCTGTGAGCTGTGTCCGCATCCAAAGAACTTGGGCACAACACGCAGATAGAGACACATACTCGGCTTCGGCGGTTGATAGTGCAGTACAATCCTGTTTCTTTGACGACCAGCTTACAAGCTTTTCACCCAAAAATTGTGCTCCACCTGATGTACTCTTTGCTGTAACTTGATCACCAGCATGGTCTGCATCTGAAAATGCTTTGGTTGAACGAATGTGTGTTAGATGGTTCTTGTAACCTTGAAGAAGATTCAGCAGAGTCTGATGCAAATGGGTTTTCAAATACTTCTTCTTCTTCTTCTAACGCAACATCGTTTGAATTATTTGTAGGTTCTTCTTGAAAGTTTGTAGTTTGATTTTGCTCATCAACTCTTGGTAGTTCAGTTTCAAGTACTGGAGTTGCTGGAGTAGATGTAGATGATGTTGATGTAGTTGGTGCTTCAGCTTCGATTGTGGTAGATGCATCCTGTGGTGGTGGTGGTGGTTGATGGTTTTGAGCGGGTGCAGCGGAATGTTGTTGAGATGCATTAGTCGAAGTTCCACCATAATATTCATCAAACATTAACTCGAAGAAATTTTCCAGTTCTTGTTCTGAAGGTTTATCCGTGTTTGTTGGCTGAGTTCCTTGAGGCACGAGTCCTGAACTGATGTGTCCAGAAGTCTGCTGGTTTGGTTCGGGTCCTAATCCGTTTTGATTAGAAGCCATTGGATTAAGCGCGGGTTCTAGAGCGTATCTCTCAGAAGCCATTTGTGAAATTTCGTCAAACTTCACATTCATCGTCTCCATTATCCTTTTTAGACGTCTATTATACACCCTGAATGCCCTCGAGTTTTCTGAATATCCAATGAAGATTCCAATATCACCCTTAGCTTTCAACTTCCCTAGATCTTCTCTGTCATTCATCGGATAGCACAACGCGCCAAACACGTGAAGGTAAGAGATGTCTGGTTTACGGTTGTTCACTAGCTCATATGGGGTTTTATTGAATCTCGGATGGACTAGGGATCGGTTTTGAGTAAAGCAAGCAGTGGCTACAGCATCAGCCCATAAGAATAGTGGTGCACTAGAAAAAATCAGCATTGTGCGAGCAGCTTCCACAAGAGTTCAATTTCTTCTTTCAACTACCCCATTCTGTTGTGGAGTTCTAACAGCTGATGTTTGATGTGTAATTCCAACATCTTCAATGTAAGTTCTTAACTCCTGGTTTGTAAATTCTGTGCCATTGTCTGTTCTTATAATCCTTACTGGAGCTTGAAGTAGAACTTGAATACGCTTCAGAAAGGTGATGATGATGCCTGGTGCTTCGTCTTTTGATCTCAAAAACTTTACCCAAGTATATCTTGAATAATCATCAAAAATAACAAGAATATACTTCTTCCCATTAAAGCTTTCAACTCTCATTGGGCCACATAAGTCCATGTGCAACATATGTAACCTTGCTTCCGAACTAGGTACGGTTTTGGGTTTATATGATGCTCTTTTGCTTTTTCCTTGTTCGCATGATGGACATAGGTGTTCCTTGGTGTATTTGAACTTAGGAAGTCCGGTGACGATGTTGTCTTTGGCTAACTTGTTGATCGTGTCGAAATTGAGATGGGATAAACGTCTATGCCACAGCCAGGACTTAGTTTCGGTTGCCCTTGTCATAAGACAAATTGGTGATGTAGAAGCCATTTGGTTGATGTCGATTGCATACAAGTTTGTTCCACGATTACCAGTTAAGAGATCATCACCAACCAAATTTCTAATAAAAACGGTGTTTCTCCTGAATGCAACTTCTAAATCAGCATCACAAAACTACCCGACTGAAAAAAAGTTGTGTCCCAACCCTTCGACGTAGTAAACTCGAGTGATTAAAAAATTCCCAAACTGAAGATCTCCATAACCCTGAATAGCTGCTACATGATCATTTCCAAAGCGTACAGTTCCCATGAATTTCTAGATGAAATTGATCAGCAGCTTTAAATTCCCGGTCATGTGCTTGGAGCAACCCGAGTCGACGATCCAAAGACATATTTCGATAACCTGCCAAGAACAGAAGAGTTTGTATTTGGAAACCGTTTTGAATTAGGTTCCATGGGGTTAGGAGTAAAATCTAAATCACACTCATAGACAGTTGCTACTTGTTTAGGTTGAGCTATTTCTAATTTGCCGTCCTTAAGAGTGAACTCTCTACCCGTTGGTATCCACATACAAAACTTAAGGTAGTTCCTAGGCATTCGACTACTAGTGGTAGACCTAAAGCGTGCAACTAATCTTTCTATAGATCTAGATCTAGCACTAGTTCCCTTTGGAACATACTTCTGTTCAGGCGTAACATTCACATTCTTAGAAACACATTCATCATGAACATCATTAATTAAACATTTCTTGCATATTAAACAAACAGAGTCATTACATGCATTAGAACCAGTACTTTCGACATTACATTCAAATGAATCATGTTTCTTATTACAAAGCGATAAATTCCTAGGGTGTTCTTCTACTTCTTCAACTTTATTCTTGCTACTACTCGTAGAAACAGGCGAGACTCTATTGTTCCTTGTATTGCTCCTAGGCTTTAGTCTGCTGCTCCTAGAGGTGCTTTCTAATCCTGTAGAAGGTAAGGCACACACATTAGGATTTATATTGTTGTCCTTTTTAGCATCACTAGACTCTTTAGAATTATCCTTTTTGCACGCATTTGTCTTAGAAGTGGAGGCAGACGCATTAGTGGGACTAATCCTAAAAAGGCCAGGTGCTATCACTTTTGGTGTTTCGACAACCGCTTTTCCTTTATCAACAATCTTATCATTTTCACTTTTCATGGGCAAGGGTGTTGGAGTGACTGGTTTTGTCAAATTGTTTTTCTCATCGACTTTTGGAGCAAACCTTGAAATTGACATCTTTGGTTTTTGAACCGTGTTTGAAACATTTGGTTTCTCCGAAGTTGATGGTTTTGCAAACTTAGTTTCCTCACCCTTTCCTTTTTGACTTTCAAGCTGAGCCCTCAAAAGATCATTTTGCTCTTTCATGTTCTTTAAGGCACGCTCATACGACAATTTGTCATACTTGCATTCTTCCTTTTTTCGATCAAGTTGTTTAAAATATGACACATTTTCTTTTTCAAGCTTTATAAGAGCATTTTCATATTTTGAAACAATTTCAGAGGTCTCAGCTCTCAGTCTTTCATCGTCTTGAACAGAATATGTTTGTAAAATGATGGACATAATATCAGTGGTCATAACAGCTTCGAAGAGAGATTCATTTAGGTTTTCCAAAACATTCATGTTTTCACGAGTATCATTAGCTTCGTTTACCAGAGATTTGTGGTCCTTGACAAAGTCGGCCGTTTCTTTTAAGAAAGCTTGCTCAAAATGGATTACCCTCGCACTGATGTTATTCAGTGGGATAGTAATTTCGTTTTCAAAAACTTTTTTCTGCTCAATATGAAAACTGGAATGCCAGTTGTTAATATTGATTGTAGTTTTAGAAGCAACGATATTTTGAAGTTCTTTAATTCTCTTTTTAACGTCATCCAAAATTTCTCTAGCCTCACTTGTATTAAAAGTGTTGTTAGAAGAAATTTGTTCCATTTTTGAAAGAGATTTGGAAACAATTACTTTCTTAGAAAACATTTTTGAGAATGGTCGTTTTATGGAAAACACAGATGGTTCTTTTTGTGGAACAAAAGTAATTCCCGAAAGTTTGTTCAATTTGTTGTAATCAATGGGTTTCAAATCCTTTTGTTTCATTTTAGTAATGCTCTCTTCGACATGTTCTATCGTTTGCACAGAATCCCGAACGACAGGAGGATCATGTTTAGTGTAAATCACATTACCATTATACAAAACATTCTGTTCTTGCTGAGCTTTCTTGAGATTACTGGGGGTGTTGTTACCAAGAGCCACTTTATGTTTCGTATGGTAAACCGGATTAGTTTGATTTGAAATCATTTTCATTGTTTGACTTGACTGACCCGATTTAACCACTAATTCTTCTAAATGAGCAATCATGTGTTCTGACTCTACGATTTCGGCCAAAAGTTTGTCTTCTTTCTTTGCAAAGTCCTTTTTCAACTCATCTCTTTCTTTTTCAAGATTGGTATAAGCTGTTTTTTGTTTAGAAAGTTGGTTTTGTAAATCAGAAATTTCCGCGTTTAAAGATTTTATCTTTTTGAAAGAATTAACATCAAGTGTATCAAACTTGAGTTGCAATTGTTTTTCCCTTGAAACGGAATTTTGATAACCAGTTTCTAATTCAGACAATCTTTTGTTATGAAATTCAAAAGCTTTAACATTTTCTTTGTAACTCTCAAGCTCAGCGGTCAATTTAACATTCGCGGCCTTAACATCGCGATTGACCTTTTTCACTTTCTCAATTTCAATACCACAATTATTTAATAATGATTCAAATAAAGCACGTGTTTCCTCATCATTCTCAGCATGCTGTGAAACGAAGCCTCCATTATGATTCACATCTGGAGTTGCTGAAGGAGTATTGCTACTACTTGGTGTGTCCAGGTATGTATCATAAGTGGGTGCTAGCTTCTCAGAATGCTGTTCCTCATGAGGAGACATATCAAATATATCATTATTGTGACATGTGTTGAAGTTGGATACCTCAGATGGTGCATTGGTGTCATAAACAGGAAGTGTATCAGAATTCGTGTCATACTTAGCTTCCTGGAGATTCGCCATGAATATGCAGTTCGCATCGATATCCTCTCTATCTTCCATGTCATCCATAAGAGCCATAAAATCATTCTCCTCGGCATTCAACTGAAATCCTGCCTCTGCCTTTTGTGCCAACATCACTGCTTTCTGCAAGTACGCTAGATCTTTCTTGTTCGGCTTAGTAGGACAGTTCCTTGCCATATGACCTACACCCTGACAGTTGAAACACTTTACAGGATTACCCTGATTCACATTTCCCAAATTCCCAACTACTGGAGCTGCAACATTTCTATTCTGATTACCCATTGCCTGATTACCAACATTCTGACCCCTATGATTTCCAACAAACTGACCCAACTGATTCCCTGCATACTGACCATACAGATTTCCTGCATTCTGATTCCCTGCATTCAGCATATTCTGATTCCCCATATTAATTCCAGTAGTATATCCTTGCTGATTCCCATAAACTCCAACCATTTGGCCTCCATTGCCCATATTGAAACTCGGCTGAGCAATCTGCTTATTGCGAGTGTTCGATGAAATCCTTTGGTTGTTGTTTGTTGGTGTAGAATAGCGTCCTTGGAATGCCTTTGACAGAAAAGCAAACGCTTGGGTCAATGCTGCAGTAGCTTCATCATTTTCAGTGAATTCTGGTTCTTGGAATTGTTGGTATTGCTGTTGTGGAATAACATGTTGTTGTTGCTGTGGGTAGAACTGTTGTTGGTAGACCGGTGTTGGTTGTTGAATGTATGATGGTTGCATGTAGTTGTGAGTGGAAGATGATGATGATTGTTGTGTGTTCACTGGTGGTGGTGTTGGTGTAGTAGCAATTAATGCGAGAGGATCATGATTCTTTACCAATCTTTCTTTCCTTACTTCATTAGCCTCAGCTTGGTTTTGCTTCAAAAAGTCATAGAGTTGATCATAATTCACCTTATGTAAATCCTTTGTTTGATTGACAATTGTAACATAACGACCCCATTCTTCTGAAAGGTTATTGATGAATTTGATGTTTGTTGCAATTGTTCGAGGTGTCAACTTGTTTCTGATTAACTCATTCATCAAAGTGCAAAACCTTGTGTAGTAAGATTCAATCTGTTCACCTTTAGTGGATGTAAAGTTCTCCCATTCCGTAAGAAGTTTGTTCTCAACGTCCTATTGTCCAATCTCTGTTCCATGACATATCCTTCTGACACGTTCCCACATAGCATAAGCAGTTTCACAACTGTCGACCGCAGCAAAGATCTCCCGTGGTAATCCAAGTTGGATTAAATGCATTGCCATATCATCAGCGGCGATCTGCTTCTTGTCTTCCTCTGTGTAATCTGCTTCTGTTTGTTCGCGCACGAATGGTTGAGTAGGAGGTGTTGCATTTGGATTACCTTCAATTTGAACTTGCCGTGGCTTGAATGGACCATTTGTGATGGAGTTGATCATTAATTTACCATCAGGCTTTGTTTTGATGTAACGAAGCATGCGGCTTGTCCATGGGAGATATCCACCTTTTTCAAGCATTGGAGGTCGGTTTTCCGCACCTGCTGCATGAATATCTTGCTGAGTAGCCATTGATGAAGTGTAGATTGATAAAGTTGGTTCTTGGATCGTTCCAACGAAATAGGAGTTGTGTTTAGTGTAAGTTGATGCAAGTTTTTATGGTGAAAAATTTGATCTGAAACCTTAAAATCTCAATAACTTCCGTTCGGAGTGGATTTGGGCCTCGAAGCTTGGCTTTTAGATTATTCAACGTGTCCTTCTTCTCGGTCTCGCGGTCGTTTTGACAGCTAATTCGTCAAAAACGGAGTTACGGTTCAAAAGTTATGGCCGTTTGAAGTTTGGTTGTCAAAAGTCAAAAACTTACGCGTAAAGCTTGATTTTACGCGTAAACCTTGAATAATCTGTTGACATAAATAATGCCTAAAAAACATTGTTAAGTTTTTATCAATATCTCTATGTTTTGATCATTACAAAATATAACCTCAAAGAACTAAAACTTATGACATAAACAAGTATTTGGTGATTAATATTTCTCTTTACATCCAAATCACTTAAGGTATGAATAAACAAAGTGTTTAGTGCAATATATGATCAAAGGGGTATTTAATTAACTAATACAAAGTTTATTTAATTATATAATCTTATTATATATTTTTGAAAAACACTTTTGGTAATAAGGAAAAATGTTTTAATCATACTAAATATATGATTTCAAATATTTAACCAAAATCAGTTAGTTTTTCACCAAATAAACTTTCCCCACTAAAAGACAAAGTTTCTGGCCGTTTCAGCTGGGCGGCCCCCTTAATTATAAAGGGCGGCCCCCTTAAAATTAAGGGGACCGGCCATGATTTAAGGGGACCGGCCACGCTCCTCTGTCAGAAACTTTTGCCTATAAATACCAGCTTAAACCTGGATTTTTTCCCCACCTTTTGCACTTCAGAACTTTCTGTTCTAGATCTCCATTTCCAATCTATAAATCCTTTGATCATACATTCTTAAATCTTTGTTTCAAAGTGATCCATACATAATCCATTCAAGTGCAAGAGAAGAATACTTCTATCCCTCAAGACAAGAAGTATTACAACTAGTTGTGATCTCCACATCTAAGTTGTTTGAGCATCATCATTGATTATTTTTTCATAGTGTGATTAGTTGTGAATATTTGTTTAGAAGATATAGAAGTTGTGTAGATAGTAGAAGTTGATTAGTAGTGAAGTAAGATAGTTGTGAAGATTGGTGTGTAGAAGAAGGTGTGTAGAAGATTGGTGTGTAAAAGCTAGGTGTGAAGAAGATTGGTGTGTAGATTGGTGTGAAGATTGGTGTGTAGATTGGTGTGTAAATTGGTGTGTATATTGGTGTGTACGGTTTTCTCCGCCATAAGGGAGTTTGTTGACATAGTGAAGAAAACTCTCGAGTTAGGTGCTCGGGGAGTGGAGTAGGGCAAGGAAGGTGCCTTGTAGCCGAACCACTATAAATCGCTTGTCTCTCGGTTTGATCTTTCCATCTTTTACTTATTTCATTACTTACATAATTATTGCTTCATAGTATATATACTTAGTGTTGTTCATATTGTGTATAACTAGATTTCATATACTATCGAATCTATATTTTTATAAATCAACCAAAACTTTTAAACAATTTGTTTTATAACAATAAAAATTACGTAAAACTATTCAACCCCCCATTCTAGTTTTCCACAATTGGTATCAAGAGCCACGTCTAGCAAGATTTTTAAAATATATTGTATTTTAAAACTTGTAACGATCTATGGAATCTGAAAAATATTTAGAAGGGCAATCTATGCAAAGACCACCACTATTTGAAAGTGATGGATTTTTATATTGGAAAAATAGATTCGAAACCTATGTGAAATCAAAAGATCTTGATCTTTGGCATATTATTACCTTTGGTGATTTTCCTCCTATTCAATATAATGTTGAAACTAAAATGGATGAAATTGTAGATTTTGAAAAACAAAATGATGATTTGAAAAAGAAACTAGCAAAAAATAATGAGGCTAAAATGGTTATTTATAATGCGTTACCACGTAAAGAATATGAAAGAATTTTTATGTGTAAAACCGCAAAAGAAATTTGGGATTCTTTACTAATCACTCACCAAGGTAATAGTCAAGTTAAAGATAACAAAATAGATCTTCTTGTACATCAATATAAACAATTTACGATTCCGGAAGAGGAATCAATTGATAATGCTTTTGCTAGATTTAACACCATCATCACAAGTTTAAAAGCACTTGATGAGACATTTTCTAGTAAAAATTGTGTTAGGAAATTTCTTAGGGCATTACATCCGAAATGGCGAGCTAAAGTCACGGCTATTGAAGAATCAAAGAATTTGATGACATTGTCACTAGATGAGCTTATTGGCAACTTGAAAGTCCATGAAGAAATTATAAAAAGAGATTTGGAAACGGTCAAAGTCAAGAAAGAACAAATCAAATCCATTGCTCTAAAAGCCAAAATGGAACCTTGTGACGATGATGATTCAAGTGACGAGAGTGAAGATGAAGAATATGCGATGGCCGTAAGAGAATTCAAGAAATTCTTCAAGAAACGAGGAAGATTCACTAGATCACCACGTGACGAAAGAAAGGTGTTCCAAAAATATAGAAGTGATAATTACGTGAAAAGAAAGTGCTTTAGATGTGGAAGTCCAAATCATCTCGTTGGAGAATGTTTAAAGCCGCCGGGTTATGAAAATCAAAGCGCATTTGCTAATGAAACATGGAGTGATAGTGATAAAGAAGAAGTGGAAAAACCAAAAGAAGAAAAGTGTTTTGTGGCAAATGCAACCGACGAAATATGCCTTGGAATTGACTTGGAGCCTAACGAATGGATCAAGGATAGTGGATGCTCAAGGCACATGACGGGGAATCGCAAGCTATTCTCTACATACAAGGCATACAATGGAGGTAACGTTATTTTCGGTAGTGACTTGCGTGGAAAAATTATTGGCAAAGGTACGATTTCTCAAGACTCACTTACTATTGAAAATGTTGAACATGTAAATAATTTAACATATAACTTACTTAGTGTAGGCCAAATATGCGATAATAAATGTAGAGTTATCTTTTCCGAAAAAGATAGCGAAATAGTTAAGAATGGAAAAATTATAGGTAGAGGTATTAGGAAAGGAGGAGTATATGTTATGAAACTAGGAAACAAACCCGAAGATAGGATATGCCTAACGACCCTAGATGAAAACTCTACATTGTGGCATAGGAGATTAGGACATGCTAACATGCAACAAATACAATCTTTGGCCTTTAAGGAATTAGTTAGAAACTTGCCTAATCTAAAATATGACAAGCATTTTTGTGATGCATGCAAAATTGGAAAACAAGCTCATGCTAGTCACAAAGCTAAGAATATAGTATCCACTACTAGGTGCCTAGAATTATTACATATGGATCTTTTTGGTCCATCCGCTGTGCGGAGCTATGGGGGAAACAACTATACCTTAGTAATAGTAGATGACTACTCACGATACACGTGGACTAGGTTTTTAAGTGACAAAACCCAAGCCTTTGAAAAATTCGAAATATTTAGTAAAATGATTCAAAATAAATTAGGATGCTCAATAGTTGCCATTAGGACGGACCATGGTAGGGAATTTGATAACGAAATACAATTCGGAAAATATTGTGAGTTAAATGGAATATCTCATAATTTCTCCGCTCCCCGTACTCCTCAATCAAATGGGGTAGTAGAAAGAAAAAATAGGTCACTACAAGAAATGAGTAGAACTATGTTAAATGAACAATCCATTCCACAAAAATTTTGGTGTCACGCCGTAGATACATCGACTTATATTTTAAATAGGGTATCAATTAGAAGAATTCTAGGAAAAACTCCTTATGAGTTATTAAGAGATAGAAAACCAAACTTAAGCTACTTTAGGGTATTTGGAAGTAAATGCTATATTTTAAACACTAAGGACTACCTCACTAAGTTTGATCCAAAATCATATGAAGGAATATTTTTAGGATACTCACAAAATAGTAAAGCATATATAATACTTAACAAACACTCCATGAAGGTAGAGGAATCACTAAATGTAACATTTGATGAAACGCCACCACCTCCTAAAACGATACCTTTAGAAGATGATAATTTAGTCGAAGATGAAGCCATTGAGGTTAGTAAAACAAAACCCATAGGAAATGATAATGAAGACATCCACTTAGAAAATAACGAAACTATTAATATTAAAGAATCTAGATCACATCCATTAGATAATATAATAGGACATCTTAACCAAAGAACCCTTAGGTCACAAGCCCAAGATAAAAACAACTTCTTTTGTTTCCTCTCAGCAATAGAACCTAAGAATATTAATGAGGCTTTAAAGGATGAAAGTTGGATTATAGCTATGCAAGAAGAATTAAATCAATTTAAGGCAAATGATGTTTGGGAACTAGTCCCAAATCCAAAGAATATGACCATCATAGGAACCAAATGGGTATATAGAAATAAGTTAGACGAGAATGGAATAGTTACTAGGAATAAAGCTAGGTTAGTTGCCCAAGGTTATAATCAACAAGAAGGAATTGATTATGATGAAACTTATGCCCCCGTAGCTAGACTAGAATCAATTAGGATATTACTTGCCTATGCTTGCGCCCTAGATTTTAAGTTATTTCAAATGGATGTGAAAAGTGCATTCCTTAACGGTTTTATCAATGAGGAGGTATATGTGGCACAACCTCCAGGATTCATTGACTTCGCAAAACCTGATCATGTTTATAAGTTAAAGAAAGCTTTGTATGGACTCAAACAAGCTCCCAAAGCTTGGTATGATCGATTAAAAGCTTTTCTCATTAAACATGATTATTCCATGGGAATGGTAGATAACACTCTTTTCACTAAAAGGAAAGACCCAAATCTCATCATTGTTCAAATATATGTTGATGACATTATATTTGGATCGACTTGTCAAGACATGTGTGATGAGTTTGCCAAAATCATGCATGATGAGTTTGAGATGAGTATGATGGGTGAACTCAACTTCTTCCTAGGATTACAAATAAAACAGCTAGATGATGGAATATTCTTTAACCAATCTAAGTACATTAAGGAAATGCTTAAGAAATTTGGCCTAGAAGACTCAAAACCCATGAAAACACCCATGTCTACGGAGGTAAAGCTCACAAAGGACGATGAAGGTGAGTCCGTAGATAACACCAAGTATAGAGGAATGATAGGGAGTTTACTATACTTGACGGCAAGTAGACCCGATATCATGTTTAGTGTCTGCCTTTGTGCCCGTTTTCAAGAGGATCCCAAAACCTCTCACCTAGAAGCGGTTAAGCGTATCTTCCGATACCTTAAAGGCACTATACACTTAGGATTATGGTATCCTAAGGAATCCGGCATAGAAACCATTGTCTATGCGGATTCGGATCATGCGGGAGACTACGTAGATAGAAAGAGCACTAGCGGTATTTGCACGTTTATGGGATGTTGTCTAACGTCTTGGTTTTCGAAGAAGCAAACCGCTCTTGCTATTTCTACCACCGAAGCCGAATATGTAAGCGCCGGAAAGGCATGTCAACAAGCACTATGGATGAAACAAGCTCTCGTAGACTATGGCATTAGGTTAGAAAATGTCCCCATTATGTGCGATAACAAAGGTGCGATAGATTTAAGTAAAAATCCGGTGCAACACTCTAGGACTAAACACATAGAAATACGTCACCATTTTCTTAGGGATAATGTACAAAAAGGAAATATATCTATAGAAAAGGTTGCATCGGAAGACAACATTGCGGATATATTCACAAAACCCCTTAAGCGTGAATTATTCAACCACTTGCGTTTAGGATTAGGAATGATGGAACAAGTTGACTAAATTATATTGAATTAATTCAAATTTATACTTGCATGAAATTTATTTTTCTTCCATTTCACCTTTTCTGAGTCTAGGAATCTATTTCGCACAAAACTAAAGATTGAGAAGATTTATTCTCTTTGCATAAACCTTTTTGTAAAACTCAATCAATTTTCTCTGAAAATTACTCTCACAATCTAGGAATCACATGAAAATCATTTTCATTGCATTGTTGACTAATTCTAAAAACATTGTATTTCAAAATCATGCATAAACTCTCACATAAATTGTCAAGGTATATAATCTAATATATGTCTTTGACATTCATGATCGAGCAAAAATTGAATCAAGGAGATCATTTGGATTGTTTCTTAGGATCGTTATTTCTTTTTGCTTCTAGGTGTCGAAACAATCACAAATCCACGTTTGTTGCATATAGACACTCACTAGGACAAATTCACTAGTAATGGTGTCATCTTGATCCATCATTAGTCTTTCACTCACTAATTGCCTTTGCCTTTAATTCTAGATAGGTGCCTTAGGAAGTTTAAGTGTGCTTGCATTTACTTACCTCCTATTGCTTATTATGTGTTGATTATTTGCTCTTGTGCCTATGTGTTTTTGCATGATATCTAATGTTAGATTAGATGCTATATTGCCTAAAGGAATTGAGCTTGCTTGAATCCAAGTCCAAAAACACAACCTTTCTGCAAATTTTCTGCCAAAAACCCAATTCTGGCAATCTGGAAATCACCAGATGGGCGGCCCCCTTAATTATGTAAGGCGGCCCCCTTAATTTTAAGGGGACCGCCCCCTAATTAAGGGGACCGGCCATCTGATGGTCGGGTTTACAGAATCTTTTCTGCTTTTTAGCCCATTTCAACCTACATTTCCCATTTTTCACCAACACATTTTGTCCTAATCCTCCAAACAAACTTTATCCATCCTTAAACACACAAATCTTACACTATAAATATCCCCAATCCTCAAAGCTCTCCATTCATCCCATCATGAACTCTCCAAACAAACCAAAATCAAAAGCCTCAAGGCTAGCAAGGATGACGGAAAAACCCGTTTGGCGACGAAAAAGTCCTCGAAACAAATCCATCATCACAAATGAAGTTGGAAATCATTCCTCCCCACCAACCTCTTATTTCCCAAACCTTGCATCAAACCAACAAAGGCATTTATTTGATCCACTTTACAAACCATACAACATTGGCCAAACATCTTCCTTCAAGCCAAACTACACCTCTCAACCTCCAACAACTTATAATGATCCATGCAAGTTTGATGAACCATCAAACTACAATTCCAACTTCTCAAACCCAACTCATCCATACCAAACCTATGATCCCCTCCACATTGCCACGGAAAAACAAAAGTTCCGTGATGAAATAAACCAAATCCATGATCTTAGTGATCTCCTTGCTATGCATCTTGCACAACGCAACAAAGGGCTACCTCCATCATCACCCTATGCAAATTGCCTTCCCCACTCTCTTAACTTGGATCAAGTTACAAATCACACTCACTTTTGCCCTTGTTGTATTTTCCTTCAAAAACAAATCCTCTACTTGAGTGAAGATATTTCTTGGATTGAATATCTTCTCACTCGTAATCATCCAATACCACCCTTAACACGATACAACATCGTGAGATCCACTCCTTCCGCTCCATACAACACCCCATATCCACCTCAATCAAACATCTAAGCTCCATGCTTTTGTTTTCCTTCAAGCAAATAAAACAAATCAACCATGGGTTGCAAGCAAGTCCAAGTGCTCTCTTAGGCAATATAGGACTATATCTTTTATTTTGTTTTATTGTAATCAATATGCTACAAGCATATTGAATGTTGTTATGCTAATTATTTCTATCATGCTTGAATGAATCTATTTTTATTTGCATAATTGTTGTTTTTGCATATATATGTGTGTTGTTCTCTTCAAAATATTTTTGTAGCCAAGATTCCAATTGCTCGTTCCCTTTGTGCTCTCAAACGAGGGGGAGCATACATCAAGGGGGAGTTCTCTACCCGTTTAAAATTCTTTCACGAAGATTATTCGGCCTAACCTTTTTGATTTTACAAAAAGGGGGAGAAGAGAAATGGTAAACTCTATAATACTTGTCTAATAACAAGTTTTAAATCTTTTGAGTTTAAGATTTTGTAATAATCAAAAAGGGGGAGATTGTTGACATAAATAATGCCTAAAAAACATTGTTAAGTTTTTATCAATATCTCTATGTTTTGATCATTACAAAATATAACCTCAAAGAACTAAAACTTATGACATAAACAAGTATTTGGTGATTAATATTTCTCTTTACATCCAAATCACTTAAGGTATGAATAAACAAAGTGTTTAGTGCAATATATGATCAAAGGGGTATTTAATTAACTAATACAAAGTTTATTTAATTATATAATCTTATTATATATTTTTGAAAAACACTTTTGGTAATAAGGAAAAATGTTTTAATCATACTAAATATATGATTTCAAATATTTAACCAAAATCAGTTAGTTTTTCACCAAATAAACTTTCCCCACTAAAAGACAAAGTTTCTGGCCGTTTCAGCTGGGCGGCCCCCTTAATTATAAAGGGCGGCCCCCTTAAAATTAAGGGGACCGGCCATGATTTAAGGGGACCGGCCACGCTCCTCTGTCAGAAACTTTTGCCTATAAATACCAGCTTAAACCTGGATTTTTTCCCCACCTTTTGCACTTCAGAACTTTCTGTTCTAGATCTCCATTTCCAATCTATAAATCCTTTGATCATACATTCTTAAATCTTTGTTTCAAAGTGATCCATACATAATCCATTCAAGTGCAAGAGAAGAATACTTCTATCCCTCAAGACAAGAAGTATTACAACTAGTTGTGATCTCCACATCTAAGTTGTTTGAGCATCATCATTGATTATTTTTTCATAGTGTGATTAGTTGTGAATATTTGTTTAGAAGATATAGAAGTTGTGTAGATAGTAGAAGTTGATTAGTAGTGAAGTAAGATAGTTGTGAAGATTGGTGTGTAGAAGAAGGTGTGTAGAAGATTGGTGTGTAAAAGCTAGGTGTGAAGAAGATTGGTGTGTAGATTGGTGTGAAGATTGGTGTGTAGATTGGTGTGTAGATTGGTGTGTAAATTGGTGTGTATATTGGTGTGTACGGTTTTCACCGCCATAAGGGAGTTTGTTGACATAGTGAAGAAAACTCTCGAGTTAGGTGCTCGGGGAGTGGAGTAAGGCAAGGAAGGTGCCTTGTAGCCGAACCACTATAAATCGCTTGTCTCTCGGTTTGATCTTTCCATCTTTTACTTATTTCATTACTTACATAATTATTGCTTCATAGTATATATACTTAGTGTTGTTCATATTGTGTATAACTAGATTTCATATACTATCGAATCTATATTTTTATAAATCAACCAAAACTTTTAAACAATTTGTTTTATAACAATAAAAATTACGTAAAACTATTCAACCCCCCCTTCTAGTTTTCCACATAATCTTACGCGTAAGATGTTATGCGTAACCTTTAAGTTATGCGTAAGATCTAAAGTTATGCGTAAACAAGATTGTTTATGCGTAGACTTTGAATTTACGCGTAAACTTAGAGTTTATGCGTAGAATGTTACGCGTAAGGTTTTTTCAACCAAATTGATCTCTCAAACTTATCCAAGCTTGAAAGATATCCCGTCTCGAAGTATTCCACAAACTTATCCAAGTCAGGGAAGTACTGAGTAATCTCTGATCGTTGAAGAAAACGTATACGTAGGATCTTATGCGTAGAAAAACTTATGCGTAGAATCTTACGCGTAGAACTTATGCGTAGGAACTTAAGCGTAGGATGTTCACTTATGCGTAGGATTTAGGTGTAGACTTCCAACTAACGCTTAAAAACAGGGTTTTGACCGGAGTTACGCGTAAGAAAAGGGTTTTGACCTTAGTTACGCGTAAAAAAAGGGTTTTAGGCCAAAATTTATGCGTAAAAAGGACAGAAAGTACTGTTCACAGCTGTAGATTCGTACTATTCACCCAAGTTACGCGCAAAGTGACCAGAAAGCTTGAAAAATCTGATTTTTTCAACCAAAAACACTTTTTCCACTTGTTTCTTTTGATCAAATCTTTCCCAAAACACTTAGAAACACTAAAACTTCAATAAAGACAACAACTTTAACACCAAAACTTGTAAAAATCAAACCTTTTTTGAAGAAAAAGTACACAAATGAATGAAAAGTGTAACTTTTTAACAAAAAACTTGATAAAAACACTCCTAAATCATTGTTAGGCGATTGATACCACTTGTTGGACCTTAGATATATCAACTTTAATACAAATATAAGCACTAGAAAGATGGAAAGATGGTGACTTGATGTAAGATATGTGGTGTTAATAAGTATAAAATAGAGATAAGAGATGAAGAGAACTTTTATTAAAAAACACACACAATACACACACAAGCACACACCTCAAATGAGCCTTTGAGGTGTTTAAATAGTAAGATACATGAGATGCCCTATGGGCTTTCTATGGGCTTGGGCTTGGACTTGGTTACATGATAAGATAACAATGCTTATGTAACATTGCACATAACATATTAGCTTGCCAAGTCCAAGGCCCAATGACCAAACTATTACTAATCTTAACAAACGACACAAAGTTACAATATGAGAATGACCATCACTTCTATATATATTTTTAATGCTAACAGTTAAACTATGGCTTTTTGAGATTGCAATTGTTCATATTTTGCATATCTGAGCATTATATAGCATAAATCATCTGTGTTGAGAGTTTCAAAAAGTTTTAGTTCACAAGTGCTTAATAATAAGCACTTGTGAATAAGCAGTTTGCAGAAATAAGCACTTTTACTGTTCATCTTAACTTCTAAATTTTTCTCCAAGTTATTTTTATTATTTTTGATTTTCTGGAATTTTTTCAGATTTTTCCAAATAGTTTTGATATTTTTCTTAATTTTTCTTTAATTTAATTCATTTTTAAATAGTTTTTATTAAATAAAAATCCATAAAAATTCAGAAAAAGCTGTGAAAAATACAAAAATATATTAGAAAATTCTTTTATAATATTTTAGATTTTTCAGAAATTAATTTTCATTTTTCCTCTTTATTTTTCTATTTTATTCTATTTTTAATTCATTTAAAAATACAAAAATCAAAATAAATTCATAGAAAATAAAAGAAAAGTCAAAAAAATAATTTTCTTTTTCTGGAAATTCTTATTAGTTTAAGATTTTTAGAAAATAACTTCACATTTGTAGGATCATTTTTCAAATAAAGTTACGTTTTAATAAACGCGTTTGCATTTTCGTTTTTACGTTTTTAACTTTAGTGCATATCTAGCTTGTACTTCTTGCATAATTCATCATTGTTTGTTAATACTTGAATTACTTGATCACTATTTTCACTTTCACCACTTCTCAATTCACGATTTACACGAATCAATATTCTTGATTCCATTCACCTTCACTCGGAAACGACTCGGGTGATCCGTATTTTGTGCGGATCATTTCGATACTATACTACTATACTTTAATAAGTTGATTTTCACACAATCAGCTTTGAACACAGATCGGACTGCTATTCAGATACAACAACCTCAAAGTTCATAGCAACCTATGATTAATGGGTCTGCAACTCATGTGGATGATAATATTAGTTATGAGGGAATTAATGATGCTAATATAAATGTTCCTAGGTTCAAAAATGTTTTACAAAGTGAAACAGAGGAAGGAACTACTAGTCATAGAAGGTCTTCTAGATTGCCTGATAAGTTGAATGATTTTGTGCTTGATGGTATAGTTAAGATGTGTTGACAAAAGCTCTTGGTTCTGTGAAACATGGTGTTATGGTTAAAAAACTGGGCATAGTTAACCAGTTTGTTTCATTAGTTTTTTTTGTTTTTTTTTTTTTTTTTTTTGGGGGGGGGGGGGGGGGTTGGGGGTTAAAAGTATAACATCACTTGACAAACTTATGAAACTTCAGGGTAGTTGTGTAAATGTTTTATAACTGATTTTACTAATCTATAACTTTGAGCTGTGTTTGTTAGTTTTGTGTATGTGCATGGTTGAAAGTGCAATATAGATATATAATAGGACTTGTTGTAGCTAGGGTTTCATCATTTTTCATTCTATCATTATTCACACACTTTTGGCATATCTCTCTCAGTTTTATTCAAGATCAGAAGATCTAGTTGGTCAGATTTTACAGTTTGGTTTATTGTAATTGTCAAGATCATCTTGATCTTGACTGTTGGTTTAGTTTTGGTTCGGTATCTATGTAGTGTGAGTTTTTTATTGTACTTGATAGCACCTATTAGAGGGACTATCAATCTTCTCTTTGTATTTGTAGACAAGCACTCGTTTGAGGACTTGTAAAATGTGTATATTGCTTTAATAAAAGAATAAGATCATCAAGGGGTGGTTGGTTGGGTGGTTAGAAAAGTTTTGATACCATTTTAATAGTTGTAGTAAAGATATTGGGTATGTTTGGCGCGGAAGCGATATAGAGCTTTTGGAGAAGGCGAGCGGTGAGCAGTGAGCATTTTGAGTTTTAGTAGTCGTTTAACAAAAGAGTGAGCTTTGGCTAATTTTTAGCAAGGCTATTCTAATGCTTTTTTGAGAAGCGGTGAGACAGTGAGTTGTGGCTACTACTCACAGCTCGGAGCTACTGCTCACGACTCACTACTAACTGCTATTTTTAACAACCCACCCATTATTTGATCTTCTTTCTTTTAATAAGTGGTATTATAAGGTGTTACAATTAAAAGCTAACCATGTGTTAACTTGTAGTAAAGATACTTTATTAAAATTGTGTGCTTTCAAAGTTTCATTAATAAAGATACCGTGTGTTAACTTGTAACTTAATTATTGTAAGAGGTATTTTGGGCATTCAACTTTACTCATTTTTTTAAGAACTTTTAAGTTTTCAAGATAGGAAAATTTGGTTTATAAGTAGTAGAGATAAAAAGCGAGTTTAATTTTTAGAGATATTATTTAAAGACAGTGTTGCAAAAATCGGCTGAGGCGGCCGATTAATCGGCGATTAATCGGCCTCGGCCTTGGAACTTGGAGGAAATTCCAAGGTAATCGGCCGATTAATCGGCCGAGGCGGCCGATTAATCGGGAAAAAATCGCAACTCGGCCCCCGACCGCCTCGGGACCGATTCACGATTTTTGCAACATTGTTTAAAGATACAACTAACTTGTTATAACTTGTCTCACAACGATATAAGATAAGACATTGAGTGATTATAAGCTTAAAATTGTGGATTATTACTCGTGTCTTTTCATAACGGTTTTTAGTTGAAACCAAACGAGTACTGGAGTAGTCCCCAACTTTCAGCTTTAGGGGCATTACAAATGGTAGCAGAGCCCCAAATGGTTATGTGTAAGCTTGACAAAGACGGCATGGATTTAAGTGATGGAGTTTGTAAAACTTGTTTAACATTAGTAGGAGATAAGACATCATGATTAGGTCGTGTGTGGGATTTTAGCACCCAAATCGATATCCTTCCTTTAGCACACGCTGCACACCTATGATATTTTTTTGTCAATGCAAGTTTTCGGTTCAAACTTTTAACATGATTCATTCAGACGAAAAATGTTAATAAAAAAATGATACATCCTCATACATTTTACATTTTCTTTTATTAATTATATGGAAATCCTTTATTTATGATTAGAATTTGTCCCATTTTAAAAAGTTTTGGTTTGTATAGAAAAATGACTATGGTATAGTCATTGAAATAGATTTGTACACTCTTGATGTGTTTAACAAAATACCTAGTTTTAGAGATTTATTTATAAACGTCAGCCACACTAACCAAACAAGTGCATGATAATAAAGTCATTGACTTGTACTAATATCATCAAACCAAACACCCCCCAAAGCTTGTGGGGTCCAACATAAGCCAATAAGCAACACTCGTCCACATAAACTCAACAAGCCAATTATAGTCAGACAAAACAGTCTCCGGTGGTTGTTTCCGTACAAATGTCTGCATCTTCCGCCATCTTCTCCGTCACCACCGTCAAGCCCCGCACACCTACTACAAAATGCATCCTACCATCATCCCATTCTTGCTCGCCGTTCATAGGACAACAGTCACTTCGGTCACTCAAGCTTCGGAGTAGCAACAACAACATTAGAACGATATACAAACATGGAAGGTCTAACAACGTTGTCATGGAGTGGCAGGACCTCACGTACTTCTTTCTTCTATTTATTAGTTCGTTTTCTAATCCTTAAATTCTAGAAAATCAATGACATTAAACTGTTATCTCTTGGAGTGTGTTTGGCATTGTGTTTTCAAAGTGATGAACAAGTTGTGGTTCTGTTTGACTATATCTCAATTGCGTATATGTGTTTGCAAATGCTTTTTTAAATTGTTTATCTTAAAAAACAAACCTCATAACTCAGAATCAAACCAGATTAGCAGATTAACTGTCATAATAAGCAATCCCAAACACCCGTTATAAGTATGAAATCTCTAAGCGTTATTTGGTAACTTTGGTAATTTGTTTAATGTGTTCTACGCGTTATGGTATTTTGTTGTTTCTGTCGAATTAGGATTAATCATAGGTGGGTTAGTTTGTACTTGCGGATATTTGGCACCTTTGTATTTGTTAGACAATTTTGAATAAAGCTTCTTCCACTTAGTTTGTTGATTTTGTTCTTTGTTTAGTCCTTTGATTACTAAAAAAAGTAGAAGAATAAGCAATCCTGAACACCCTCTTATATGTAAAATGACCACTAACTGATCAAATAGTAACAATAAGTTTTGTTACTGATGCTCCTAAATGATTATTTGAACTTTGAACAATTAGCTATATCATAATCAGTTTTAATATATCCAAACACTAGAAACTGATTGTCGTGGCTTCAAGACAAAACAATCAGATAAGCGCTTTCAATATAAAATGCCAAATGCCCCATTTTACGTTGTAGTTTGAGTTCTGTTGCGCCTCATTTGTCTGGTTGCAGAATTTTCCTTTTGGTTTAGCTAAATCCTGATTTACAACACAGACTGTAAGACTGCTTTTCATTTGAGTATTCTAATTGTTGAATTATGCAGGGTTAAAATGGAAATTGATGTGCCAACTTCGGTAGCCTATAATTGTTATCTGGATAGGGAATCGATTCCGCGTTGGATGCCCTTCATTTCATCTGTTAAGGTGTGTTTTCAGTACCCCATAATCAACTTAAGAAAATTCTTTATGAATAGCATAGTTAGATGAGTTATTGTACTTTCTCATTCTCTTTGTTGCTTCATTTGACGTGTAGCTATTGGAAAGATATAATTTTCAAGACGTAAGGTATCTAGCTATATCACATAAAATTTTCCAACTTGAGTTTTAAACATAAAAGCATATACCCATTGTGTTTGTTAAAAGTAGCAGTGAGCCAGTTTCTTAAAGAAGCATCGGAAAAATGAGCATTCCTAAAAAATAGCAAAGCTCACCGCTCCTTTGCCAAATGACTACTAAAAATCAAAATGCTCATTGCTCACCGCTCACTGCCCCTCTTGTCTCGGTTCTCTGTAATTGGCAGGAGTTTTTTCCATCCTTTTTGTAGGCCTCGCAGTTAAAGTCTCGGGTAGTGTCTAGATAGTGTTGTCTTTGTTTCTTATCTAGATTAGTTTGTTTGTACTCTTTGGCTTCTAGTTCCTTGCTAGAAGCTTTTTATATTTTATATATTAATAGCCGTTCAAAAAAAAAATGGAAGTAAACAGAAACTTAACTGAATTTCTTACTGTAAGATGAGCTTTATGATCTCATAAGTCCTTGTAGAAACATAAAACCATCTTCAATTCATGACCTTGCGAACATTTGTCACCTATGGTTACTTGAAATGGGGTTAGAATTTTGATAGCACATAATTAAGTGGTACACAACAATCCAACATGTTTACCATCAGGTCTATGACATAGGGAGTAAAAGTTTGAAATGTTAACTTTCCTTGACATATACACTATTTCTTGTAAAACATTTGGACTATTCAGTAAGTGGTCAATTCGTTTCAGATATTAGAAGACAAGCCCGAGTTATCACGGTGGACTCTCAAGTATACAGCATTTGGGCGTGATCTTGAGTTCTCATGGCTTGCTCGTAATATGCAGGTAATCCAGTCCACCCCTTCGGCCCTTCCTCTCAAAAGTGTCCCCTCTTATCATATCTTTGATGTCACCTTTTTTAATTATGCAGCCAACCCCGAATCAAAAAATTCACTGGAGATCTTTAGAAGGTCTTCCCAACAGGTAAACCATTAACGTGCTATGTAATTGTACCTGGACTATAAGACATTTAAAATTCTTGTTTTTTTTGTTTGACAGAGGAGCTGTACGATTTTTTCCTAAAGGTTCTTCGTCATGTTTAGTTGAAGTAAACCTCCTTTGCCCAGAATTCATTTCAGTAGCCTTTTTAATTAACATTAATATGAACCTAATTTCTCTTGTTACAGCTTACTGTTTCATATGAAGTACCTCAGTTATTGGCCCCTGTGGCATCTGTAAGTACTTCTCTTATTGCATCTAGGTTTTATATGAGATATTTGTGGAAGAGCACATTATATGCTGGAGTTGATCTAACGAAGTCTTTCTAATGTCAACTACGCGTAGGCGTTACAACCTTTTACTGCAAACTTGCTGGAACGTGGATTGAAAAGGTTCGCAAATTTTGCAAGGACGACATACCAGACAGATACAGTATGAGAGTTGTTGCTTCATAACAGTGTATACAATAAGAGCACATTTGTTGGTATTATTTTTTTCTTTTTTGTCAAATCCTGTAAATTCTGCCATTTATTGGCCTAATATTTGCAAGTTTATTACAAAAACCATCTATCGTAACCTGAGTCTTAAATTGTTATGTAAGATTTAACTTAATATATAAACATCTGTAACATTTAAAACATAAATTTAATATTTTTATATAAAAAATATCATTATTAACAGTCAATGTTAGGGGTGTTTTAGGTTACAAAATGCCGAAACTGGATGCTAAATATAACGACTGAAACAGGACAAATGAATGAAAGCGCTGATTACGTTGTGCAAAATCCCTTTCCATTGATATCTCACATACAACATACATAATCAATGATAAACAATCGTTTGTCATCTCATCTATGTACAAAAACATAATCCCGGCTCTAAAAGCACGATATCATAGACGGTTATTTATTGAAAACAGTTGAATCTGTACAATGACTTTCTGGAAATGCTACAGCATTTTATCTTGCGTTGTGTTGTGTCTCTGTGACGTTCCATTGAAGTAAAACAAACAACTATGACAGTAAGATTATCATACGTGTTGAGACGTAAGGCTTCTTTAACAAGAGCTTTAGCGCACTGCTCAGGATCATCATGGCGAAGTAAGCCACGTCGCACAAGTTTGACCGCTTGTTGACTTGACAAAACATCCCAAATCCCATCACATCCAATTATGAGAAACTCATCTTCTTCTGTTAAGACTATTTGTTGAACTTCTGGCTCTGCTATTAGTGGTGACGTGGACCCACGAGGTAACTTCATGTCCCAGTCTCCTAAGGCTCGGGTTACTGAGAGAACACCGTTAAGATATCCATCGTCAACAAAGGCTCCAAGGTCTTCTACACGTTTTCTTTCGGGAGGATAAGTTGGTCTGTGGTCCTGTGACATGTTAATTGCTTTTCCATTCCTGCTAAGTACTGCTCGACAGTCTCCTACATTGGCTACCACAAGAAGCCTGCATATAGGAAGAATATTTAAGGGCTGTTTGCCATTGCATTTTGAAAGTACATAAGAAGAAATAATCAGAATAAGATAATCAGCTCTAACAAGAAAATGCATCAATACCTTCCTAACAACAAAGCTGTTATTGCAGTTGCCCCAGAAGAAGGGCTGATGCTGGAATCATCAGCTAAATCAAGATCAGCCGAAAGGAATGCGTTGCGGAGAGAATCTTCGACCTCATCTGTCTGAGATATCTGGAGGTTCTGAAGAAATAAACGTTTCACATTATTTTTCATGTAGAGTGCGGCTTCAGGTCCTCCGTGACCATCAAATACCTGCATCACCCACAATATCATTTCTGCCATCAAGATCTAGGAACTTCAAACAACATATGTCATATAGAATTTGTGACTCTGACTTGTTAACGACCCTAAATGATGTTGAACCGACAACGGGCACCTGGGATTGTTTCTTTAAACAACTTAACAATTTATGCTTATATACGCTGACACAAAATAATCTAAAAACAACTTATTTTACCCAACGGGGTAAACTTGTACTTCTAAACTCGCCAAGATTACATAGATTGAAATAAACAATCTCAGACTGCTTACCTAAACAACATAAAACTTTTTTTCATCCAAACTCTCACTGAATTATAAGCAGATTTTCTGCTATGTAAGACCTGCTCAATTGTTGTGTTACTTCCTTTTTCTAAGTTTTGTGTAACATAAATCTATGCATGATATATAATTAAACATACCCCGTAAAAGGCAGCTGGCTTCGGAAGAGAACCCAAATGTGTAGACAAGTCATCTATCCTTACATGTTCGTCCTCCATAGATCTTCGATGCCCAATGTCCGCATAACTCCCTGATCTAATGTTTGGAAAAACTTTCACATCAACAGAATCTGGCACTGATTTTTTATCCTGATTATCATTTCATAAGTTAATATCATAAGAATCCAAATTTTTTATGTCTAACACTGGCAACTAATTTATGACAACTAATATAACATAAACATTTCTAAGCAACAAACTTAAAAAATGTATCTAATACAGGTTATAACAACTATGAACTAAGTAAAAATGAGCTACTAACGAGGTGATCAGTTGCGACGTCCTTAGCAATGTGTTCTTGACTAGGACTAGCCACCATCACTTGTGGTGCAGCTGCTACGGCTACCATCTTATTCAGTGATTCAAAGCAGATGAAATGGTGTGATATTTTGTTTGGTTGTGAAAAATAGTAAAGAAAAGGCGAAGTATAGGAGTATATTGTACGGTACATGTGAAGCATGAGAAATTTGAAAAGTCGTTGGACACGCTTATAATTGTCAACCACATTAACGCCGTTTGTTTCCTTCCTTCCAGATTAATTATTCCCTTCTCACACACGTTAATTATTAAATTATATTAAGTAGCATTTAAATAAAAACCTAAATATTGTTAAATATTTAGTCATGCTGACAGCATTACAACTATTTAGCCATATATATATATATATATATATATATATATATATATATATATATATATATATATATATATATATAGGCAAATGATCACGTGCGGATGTTTTGTTTTAGTGCGGACGTGCGGATAGATCTAGGCCGTCCATTCCAGATCTGATCTTGACTTTTTGTAAAAAAAGTCAAGATCTACGCAACTATCACGGTACCAAATCACCATTTAAACGATTTTTTTAATTTTTTTTGAGCGATCCTTACTATTGTTGTGTTCTTTACTTTTTTTATTTTTTTAGATTTTTCTGAGCACTTTTTTTGTTTTTGATTATGAGTGCTACGATGATATTTAGGATATTATGAGTCTTACCGTGATATTAACGATTTTACTTAAAAAGTTATGGCGATATTAGTAAAAAAAAAAACTTAATATCACTGTTTTTTTTTTACGATATTAAGAAAAAGTTACGGTGATATTAAAAAAAAATTAACTTTGATATTAAGAAAACATGATAGTTACAGCGATATTAACAATTTTTATTAATAAAAAAATTTTATGATATTAAAAAAGTTATTGTGATATTAAATTTTTTATTAAAAAAAAGTTTATGTGATATCAGAATCTGATTTTGACTTTTGTAAAAATGTCAAAATCATACACTAATATCACAATACCTTTAACGATGAAAATGATTTTTTTTGAAATTTTTTTCAGCGATTTATAATTATTTGTTGTTCTCTTTATTTTTTTAATTTTCTCAGATTGTTTTGAATTTTTTTCAATAAAAAAATCTACTGTGATATTAATGATTTTTAAAAAAGTCGAGATATTTATGATAATGTCACTCCGCTTTTTTCAGATGGTTGACTAGATGGAGGGCTGAGATTCGTCCGTACATCCGCACTAAAATCCAAAAATGTACCGGATCCCTTCCCTGTATATATATATATATATATATATATATATATATATATATATATATATATATATATATATATATATATATATATATTTCTTAATTTATGTGGTATAGTTAACAAACTATGAGTCTGATTGCGTAAATAACACCATCGTGTGATTCGTCAGTTAAGAGGTTGTAAGTTAAACTCAGGTTAGGTTTTTAAATAAGACGTTGATCGTAGCCGGTACGTTGACCAAAGGGTTTTAGCTTAGTTGGTACCAATTTTCGAAAAATTCATGGATCTACTAGAGAGATTTTGTGAATAAAAGGTAAAAGGTTCGAGTATCGGCTCCTGCCTACTCCATTTGGTGCCCCCACTGAGCCAGAAGAGTCGCCGGAGCTATTCCTTGTTAGGGTGAGCAATGACCGGTGCTAAAAAGTACTCAGAGTCAGGTATTCCCGCCAATTCACACATTTTTCTGCTTTGAGATTTGTCATCTTTAGTTTGTTTTTAACTGGAGTATATGATTTTTAAAATGGAAAAATGACATTTGTGTTCAATTATTTTTTGTTGTTCATAAACTTGTGGTGCGTTTCATGAGTTGTACTTGTGGTGACAAAACGTCAAGGATAACGAAGAAAAAGATGGAAGAAGATAATGGTGGGTTAGTGGTTGTGGAAAATAATGATAATGACTTAAAAAATTTATTAGTTATGATATAAAATTGATATTATTCGTGATTAGTTATGATATAAAATTGATAATATTCGTGATTAGTTTACTACTCATTAATTTATGTTTGCTTTCAATATGAGGTGTCTCCTCGATATTTTTTATTAGTAGTTGATTATTTATTCAATTTCATAAAGTATTGTTTATGTGTATCAAATAATTGGTTGCTTAAACAACGACAAATAACAAAAGGACCACAACATGGTCATCACTCAAGTTAACATACAAAATGACACTCTACTTCATAAAGAGAAAGTGAAATAGATCCGGAAAGAATGGTAAAACTAATCATCATTTTAGCATATAGCGAGGAACATTATTGATGGAAACTTGACAAAAAGAGTGAATGAATGAAAAAAAAAAAAAAAAAAAAAAAAAAAAAAAAAAAAAAAAAAAAAAACGTATATTGTGAAATGAGCTTGTTGGAAATTAGGTTTACAAAAATGAGAATTCAAAAGTCAAAACCACAACCACCGTATGAGTTCTATTTAGGTAAAAACGAATGAGGTTTTTGAGTTCAATGTACGAGTTCTAATCGAGGTACTCCATCATCATCCTAAAAATGTGTACTTAATGAGATTTGAATCCGATAACTTTTATGTGGACATAGGATGGTGACGACTGGACCACTTCCAAAGTGGTTCGCAAGATATGGTAGAGTGGCACACCATGAAATACTTATTCATACATTAGCAGCATGTTATGCAATCTTGTATAGCATGTCGTATAGATTGTAAATCATTAATCTTGGACTCACATTTAAAAATAGTTCATTGCCAACAATCAACATTTTGCATAAATTCGAGAGTGATCAGTTACCTATTGTCACATGAAAAAATAAATAAATAAATAATAAAAAATAAATAAAATAATAATAATAATAATAATAAGTCCAAGGCAGGTGGCTATACTTAGTAGTATCCGCGCCTCGCATGCGCAGGACTTCCTCTTCGCCATCCCTATTGACGGTCTCGGACAAAGGATGAATCATCGCCAATTTCGATCGGTGTTATGTTACAGGCTTGCGGTTCCTATGTTCTCTGAAGGCAGCTTATGCCCGAGTTGCAATGTACATCGTATGGACCAGTGGGGGAATCACGCGGTTCACTGCGCTAGCGAAGTGGGTGTTAAGTTCAGGCATAATTTGGTGCGTGATGTCCTTGTTGATATATGTTCCAAAGCAGGGATTATGGTGCGTAAAGAGGCTCCAATGGGATTTCTTTCGGAGGAAGGGAGAGAATTACAGCCTGCAGATGTGCTATTGTTTAACTGGTTCCAAGGTAAGGACGCATGTCTGGATGTGACTGGGGTCTCTCCGTTTGCTGGGAATGGAGTAACGACATGGGCTCCTGGGGCTGCGTTGTGTAATGCTGTGAAAAAGAAAAAGAAGAAGTATGCGTCCAAGTGTGAAAACAATGGATACAAGTTCGTTCCTATCGCTTTTTCCACATTTAGGGAACTTGATGTGGAAGTTTTGAATACACTCTTGCGCGTCGGGACAATTGCCAGCAGCCACTCTAACAATGTTAAGAGCGTTGCTTTTATTTTTCATCGAGTTAGTTTGTGCATTCAAAAAAGAGTGGGAGCACAGATTGTGTCTAGACTCCCCTCCAATTTCATGTAATTTCTTTGGTTTCAATGAAAAGTGACGGTTATTATTAAAAAAATAAAATAAAATAAAATAATAATAATAATAATAATAATAATAATAATAATAATAATAATAATAATAATAATAATAATAATAGGGATAGATCTTTGCGCCCAGCTGATATATTACTTTACTCTTGGGATGGTGGGCTTGATGTTTGTGTTGATCTTACGGGGTCGTCACCTTTGACGCAATCTGGTATGATTGATTTTAGGCCAGCTCGTGCGGTTATTGGAGCTGCACATCGTAAACGTATAATAATAATAATAATAATAATAATAATAATAATAATAGTAATAATAATAATAATAACACTAAATATGGCTTTTGTACACTTGAAAAAGGCCATTCTCAGTTATATACAGCCTTCGGGTTCTACGTTTATACTCCCTCCGTCCTATAATAAGTGTCCACAATGGAATCTTGGAATGTTTCAAATTAAGTGTCCATGTTGTATTTCAACCAATGAGAAAAAAACTTTAGTGGGTAAAGATGATATTTGATTGGTAGAGAGTGTAGTTAGTAGGATTTCCTAAAATTTTGTGCAAATGGAATATGGACACTTAATATGGGACGGAAGGAGTAATAAATACCAATGGTTTGCTTTCGTAATCAAAACCATAATATATGCGTATACATTTTAAACTACTTGCCTTTTGAATTTCTTAACAATAGCTGGTGAATATTCAATTCTCATATTGTCAAACTCCTCAACTAATAACATTCAAGTTTGGTGAATATTCAATTCTCATTTTGTCAAACTCCTCAACTAATAACATTCAAGTTTGACTATGTAAATATACCAAACTAGCCGGGTCCCGCGTGTTACGTCGGAAAGGGAAGGAATCAGAACCAAATATGACATGGTACACAAATTTTTTAGAACGGTAATATAGAAACACATTTAGATGGACCAAGTGCATTTTAGATACATTTAGGAAAAATTATTTTTTTTTATTATTTTTTTTTTTTAAATTAACACCACATCAAAAAATCCCATTGAGTTTTCGGGCAACCGCGGGAACCTCTGATTCCGTCCTTGGCAGCAGGACCATATTTTAGTAAATGTCTTTCAACAACACATTCTCGGGCGACATATTTTCTCGTTTACACACTTTGCTTGACGATTTTATTTTTTTAGTTTTTTGAAAGGCAACATATTATTAAAAACCATTTAAAAAAAAAAAAGATACAATTAAAGACATCGCACCTCAATTAATAAGTTAATTAAAGGATCATGAGACCCAAAAGAAAAAATAGAAACAAAATATATTGATATCACACTAAGGGTGATCACAGTCCAAAAATCGGACCGGACTGGCCAAGGCCAGACCGGACCGAAGACCGAGTTTTGGAAAAACCATAGACCGAGACCGGACCGAATGTGGTCGGTCCGGTCTCGGTCCAGTCCGGTCTCGGTCTGGTCGGTTCTTCGATCGGTCCGGTCTAAATAAGCTAAATATCCGGTTTGTAAGCCGGACCGATCCGGACTGAGACCGAAATAAGGAAAAACCCCGGACCGAGACTGGACCGTTGGTCCTTCGGTCGGTCCGGTTTTCGGTCGGTTTTGTCAGTCGGTCCGGTCTAAACGGTCCGATTGCTCACCCTTATATCACACTATCCTCGAGCTATAACTAACTCATAGATTATAGACACATTAATGTGCAAACCAAACACACACATAAACCCACATGGCCACATGGGAACAAAACATGTAACAATTCACATTTTCAGGTTAATTACTATTCCCGGAAAATTCACTATTCACATTTACTATTCATTTTTCCCGAAACTTTCCCGAAAGTTGATTTTTATTTGATATTCTCGAGTGATAAATCATTTCCATGGCAAATTAAATGTTTGACATCCGTCAGATCATTTTCGTGAAAGTTATTAAGGAATTACATGGAATTACACGTTTTAGGGTAAAACGTCAATCAGAAATTCTACGCACAACGAAATTCAACCCCGTCAGGTGACCCCACATCAGAAAAATGTTTGACACACTCATGATTTATTTGAGAATTAATCGTGACTGAGAAAAACATGACCAAAGACTTCCCGGCAGGTCACCCAAGCCAGTACTATTCTCACATGAGCACGCTTAACCGTATGAGCGATTAACCGTTAGACCACAAAACGCGTTTCTAAGACAATTTGAGTTTTCAACTTATTAGAAAAAGTCAACATATTCTTTCCCTCCCCCATTGACCAAAAATCATCCCTTGATTTTATAAGTCATTTCGTGATTTTTAGACTTACGGTTTGATGTCTAAAAGACATTTAATACCAACCGACACTAGACTGAGCCCGGTCTAGACATTATAAGTCATTTTAAATCATTTTTATCACATTAGAAAAGTAACATTTTACTTTTTTCAATTTTACGCAATATTCGTACGTTTTACGTATTACGCGTTTTAGACCCGTGTTTCCAGTTTTTAGCAGGGTTTACCACCCAAATGGAACCTACCACTCATTTTATATTTTTTATGGGACATATGGACATGTCTAACAATACTTTAAAGTTCCATAATTTTACGACACCCGGTTTTACGTTTTGAGGCCTAATCATTTACGGTTGTCATTTCCCGGAGTCAAAACTCTTCCTAATACTTAGGATAATACCAAGCAAAGTCCACACCTTGTCCCCCAAGCTTGTGAACCGCCTAGGAGGGGGGATTCACCACCCATGTGGCTTGATCTTATGCCTTGTGTCATGAGATGATGACAAGTGTTCAACTTGCTCTCCAAGGTTGGACTAGTCAAGGGTTCTAACCTCCTCATTGCCATATAAATACCCCTTCCCCTCCCCTTTGTGCCGTGCACCTCCAACCCCCAAAACCCTTCCATACTTTGCTCATTTCCTTCTAGTTTCATGCATGATTCAAGTGCAAGTTCAAGGTAGAAACTCTAGTTAGGTTATCATTCATCAAACACTTCCATAACTTCATATACTTGGTAATTTCTCTTGAGTTTGAATCCACTCAAGTCACCTCAACCTTCATCATCCATCTTTCAAGATTACAAGGGTAGAAAGATTGCATGAAGTAAAGTGGGTTGAAGCAAGTCTATCAAAGTCCTTTTCCTTACATGTTAACTTCCTTTCATCTTTGAAAGCCAAAAGTTGTGAGCCAAACCCTAACTTGATTCTTGTTAAATAATCATGTTCATGTTATTTACATGTTATTCTTGCTATATTATGTCTTGTAGTTATGTCCATGATGTATAAAAGTGAGCAAAACAAGTTATTGTTATTGATTGTTACAACAAGTTACTAAAACAAGTAAACTAGTGACTTTCTTGGTAAGACCTGATCAAAATGGTAAAAATATGATGTTGGATCATTACATATTACAGTAGAGGACTTAACAAGGAAACTATAGCAATTTGAACCACCTAAAACGAGTATACGAGTCAAAAGTTACGCCCATTTGAAGTTACCAAAACTTTGCGGCAAACTGCCAAATACCATTCTGATCAAATTTGGGTTTTGAAAGTCCCACTTCTGGTCCGATTCATCAAAAATTTAAAACACGAAAGTTGTCCGGAACGACGTTTTCGTTCAGGAATAAAGAAGCTCGAGACCTAAAAACACTTTCCGAGTGATAAAATTCTTCAAATTCTAAAAAGCCCATTTTTAGGCGAAAGTCACAAGATTATGGTTATACTTTGAAAGGAACAAGAGGTCTTATGACCTATAATCAAGACCACAACCATGGCTAGAGCCAAGGTTGTGTCTCATGACCTTGAAACAAGGACCAAAGGTCATGGCTAGGCCATGACGAAATGACCAAGTAAACTTACATAGGCATAAACATGAAACAAGAGTTGGCGATAACTTGAACAAGCAATTTGGATCTACTTCACTTAAAAGGGAACCATGAGATATTACCAAGAGAAAATGGTCATACAAAACTTATGAAACATACCCTAATAACAATCTTCATGTACTAATAAACTTTCCTAAGTTTATTCAAATATCGGACATGTAACCTTTCGGATCAAAACTTATATCTATATATTTCATCAACTACTACAATAGTAGGGAGCCTCATGTGAGGAGTTCATTATGTAAGCCGTCGAGTTGAGTTGTGGATTTACGAGTTAAAGTGTCCTGGCTCCTCGAACGCTTACTAACATGACTTCTGAATTATGTCGGCCCGAACGGTAGTAAACGATATACAAAACATACATGTTTCATGAATCTTTTCTTTCAAAGACTTACAATATACATCATACCACATCATGGACTAGATGCAAGATATATATATAGGCACTACTTCATATTCTTTACTCCAATCCTAAGTCGCGACATTCTATTATAGGTTGCTCATAGAACCTTCACGATTCAACCGTTACATTCATTACTTGCTATCTTACTTAAGGTGAGTTCATAGCCCCACTTTCGATTACTTAATTGTTTTACAAACCCTTGGGGGGAATACATGCTATTTATAACCGAGCACAATGTTTTTAAATTGTATGCTTACCTGATTGTTTTATTATCACTAAGTACCAGCCTTGCTAAACCGATATCCTTTATTATGAACCATTTAATCACTAGCAATAGTGAGCGCGAATATTGTGAATAGGCCTATTGGGATTGACGAATCCCATTTGTATTGACTAAGTTCAAACAAATGCATTAATATTTGAGATTTAGGTATGTTAGCAAAGTACCTACCGGGATAAATCTGCCGATCAATATTGGTACACGTTAACGTTATGGTGTCATAAGCTTAGTGTATAATACATGTTCCGGGCGTATAATAACGTAGCCTACCTGTTTTGTTTTCCAAACATTGGTGTGAGTCTACAGCTCACACTACCAACATATTGTGTTCAAACGATTAAACAAACTCTATGAATATCACTCAACCTTTGTGTTGACCTCTCAAGCATGTATTTCAGGTTCATGACGATCAAGGATGGCACGGAATGGCACGGATACTCAAGAGGGCTATAAATTTTATTATCATTCAAAACTCATTTATTATACATTGTAAACATGGAACCAATTGGGACCTCATTTTGTAATCTCTGATATTTATATAATTTAAATGATAAACCTTTTAAAACGACTCAATTGGAGTTCGTTTTCTATTATTGTGACTATTGTGCCGTCGAGTAACACCCAGTTCGAATTCCGCTGCATCCATGAATTGGGGGTGTTACAAAACAATCTCAAATGAAGTAAAAACCACCCAAGCCTACTTGATACCAACCAGCAATCACAGCCGAGTTACGACCTCTAGACGACTTGGACTTGTAGACACCAACAATACACAAGAACAGCAAAACAATCAATTCCCATTTGCAGCAGTACAACATCATTACACCAGACCTGAGATCAGCTTAAACCAAACACCCATAGAAAGCCTTGAGCCAAAATTAAGTTGCAACATTGCATCTCGAAGGGTCACAGAACCAATTTTTCCATGAAAACGCTACTTTCTTCGACCTTCTTGATATCCAATCAAAGCTTTTAAGTTGAATTTCTTGGAAAATTTTATTAATGCTCGCTACTTTCATACTAAACACACGAGAATTACGTTCCTTCCATATCATATACGTGGTCACCCATGTTACTATTTACCACAGATTAGAAACAGACCCATTATGCTGCAACATATGACTAGCCGAAAAAGCATTTACCGCACCTCTTTTCCACCAATAGTGAAAATTTTCAGTTGAAATAACTTTAGAAATTAGTTTTGGTGAGGGATGAAATTCTTGAATAATTAACTACAAATAAATTACGAAATTACCCTTAAAACTTATTCACATTATTTAACATGTAAAGAACTACTGTAGGTTTTTTTTAGGTTAAAATGCAAAAATAGTCCCTAAACTATCACGGAATCGCAAAAATAGGACTGAAACAAAAAGTCACGCAAAACAGCCACTAACGTTACGAAAATTTGCAAAAAAGCCACCTAGAGCGCTTTTTTGCTAACTTCCGTTAGTCAAGGGTTTTATCGCCATTTCACTCGTTTCCCGCCTTTGACTACCCACACTTTACTTGAATGACCAAATTTGCAAAGTTATAACTTAAGTTTGGGAGCCAAAAACACACGTGGCAGCCGAAGAGATTAACCTTTCCCTCCTTTTTGTGCAACTCGGTAACCTAAAAGGGACTATTCAGTTCATCTTTATCCCACTTATTTAAATACACCAAACCACACACACATTTCACCGAAACATACATAATCCCAACGATCAAAACAACCCACGATGGCAAACAATGGTAAAGGGAAGGGCATTTATATTGGTACCGAGGAAGAGGAATTTGACAAAGTTTTAAGAACCGATTATCTAAATGATTTACTTCTTGATTCATATGGCGCAGAACCAATTGATGAGTATGGTTCTTATGGGCAGATTCCTAAGGAGTTGAGAACTCAGATTCTGACCTATCTTAGGAAACAAGATGGCTACTATGAAGCGCTTTTGAGTGATGATGAGGAGGAGGAGAAGGAAGAGACTGTTGATACCGTTTTACCAAATGATTTGGCAGAGAGGATTTCCCGTCTTGAAGTTGTGTTTAAGTATCTGAAGGATAAGAAGGACAAGAAAGAAAAAGAATTGAAGAGCATGAAGAAAAGGAAGAAAAGGGGTGATGCGGAAGGTAGCGGTTCCAACTTCTAAACTAGTGTGTTTAGATAACTTTTGGGTGATGTAATGGTTGTGAACTCGTATGATCAATGAAAGTTTCGATCTTTATGTTACTATGTTTGTGTTTCAATTTTTAATGTTCATGTTTGTGTTTCAACATTCACAAGGTACAATGATACAGCTTATGCAGAAACTATTAGATAGGGGCTGTTTGGCATAAGTGTATATAGCACTCCCATTTAACATTTGTAGGTTGACTTTGGAAAGTCAAAAGCTATTGACTAACACTAGTAAGAAGTTAATACTCCTTTACCTACCAACTAGTACAGTAAAGTCTCTTGTCCAAATTTATCAAAAACATAGATATGTCAGAATCTGTAACTCAAAAATTAAAGAGAAAGAAAATGAGTAGTTGGTGAGTGCTTATTCACTCACCTTTTCAATACCAAATTAAGGCTTAATAATCCAAAAAAATAACCCAATATGCCAAAAAAAATACGTGTTTTTGTGATTGTGAATATGCAGGTACGGATATCTCGTAAAATGACGAAAAACAAACAAAATCCGGTAAAAACGAGCACGAGAGTGGAACGAGTCAGAAAGTCAAAGCTGGTATCCAAAAGTCAAAGCTAAGCTCAAATTGTCAAAAGAGATCCCCAGAGTTTGAAGATTTGCAAGAATGACCTTTAATGAGAAAGTTTCAAGAAATGGCAAGATTAGTCCTCCAAGTTTCAGAGAATATCAATTATGGTCCTTTTAAGACATCTTTGCAGTTATGACATCAATGGCCCTTTGAGATTCATGAAATTACATAAGATACCCTTGGATCATACTTGAGGAATGTTGCAGAATTTACCCTTATAGTTTCAGATTTTACATATTTGGTCCTTGTATATTTCATTACAAAAATCTGAAATGTAAATTGCAATAGTCCAAAGTTCCAAACCCATAAACCAATCCAATTCCCCAAAGTCCAAGCCCAATCTTAAACCTGAGCCCAATACACCCCATGGTCAACAAATATATCACGGGTCAAAGCCAAATGGTCAAACAAATAATAAAAATTCTACCCAAGTTACCCGCCCCCCCAAATACCCCATTTACCCAGATAAACAAGAACCCTAATTACCCATTCCTATAATTCACCGCAATTAAGGGTAATAGTGTCAAATCAAACGGGTTCTAGAAGATCAGTGTGTTGTCAGATGGTGTCAAAAGCGAAGAAACACACATTGGGGTAACGTGGCAGTGTTTGATTGGATGGAACGCGTCATTAATTATGATCCAAGGGATATACTCAAGTGAGAAATGATTGGAAGTAATCTAAGGGCTCTGAGGTGACTTAAACTAACACAAGCACACGGATTGCCAGCTTGGCAATCCGTGACCCAAGCTCTCTCATTCTGCTATAAATAGGGGTAGAATTCAGGCTTATTGAGTAGTGTAGAATAGGTAGCGAAGCTCTGTTATTTTGATTTCTCAAATTGTATTAGTTTAGTAATTGTAATTGTATTTTCAATTAAATTTCAATAAAATTTAGTTTTACTTCAATTCTTGTTAGCTTACTGCTTATACTTTTCATCTTTAAGTTTTTGTATCTTTTACAATCAGTTACTTTCAGTGTTCAAAATAGCTTAATCATTTTCATTTTTTTAATTCAGTTTCATATTCTTCAAAAACATAAAAAATATAAAATTATTATATATATATATATATATATATATATATATATATATATATATATATATATATATACATCTTTCTTAGATAAGCTTACAAATAAGGTTGTTTAGCTTTAATACTATCCATTTAAGCTTTCTAGCGTGTAGTGGATTAGTTTTAGGTCATTACTTATAGTCAAGCAAAAACAGTCAATCAAAGTCAACAGATCTTTGATCCATTTGGTATTTGGTGTTAGAGATAGATTGGGACCAGACATGGAAGGTCTCAGCCTGTCTAAAAGACAGGCTAGCTTGGTGAATCACTCCTGTTCATGCTGGAGTGAGTATTCACTGTAAGTTCTGTTTCAAAATCCTTATGAACTGAATTAATTGAATAATCTGTTTGGATCTGTGTATTTTGATTATTTGCTGATTTAGTTTGATATTTAGATTGTGTTTTAGCTTACTTGTATTGATTTGATAGTTGTGTCAGTTTAGTATTGGTGATTTAGTAGTTAGTAATATCTGTCATAGTTATGGATCTATGATACTATATTTCTGTTGGATCTAGTAGTAATTGGCTGTGGATATTGCTTCATTTAGTGATATGTGATTGATATTGATACATAGATTGGAGAATTGTAACCTGTTTCACCAATTTATTGAGTTATCTGTCATATAAAGGAGTGTTTGGATAGAAATGATTTGCTGAGATTTAGAGTTAGTAAGCTGGGAATTAGTGCATAAGTAATTCATTTAGGTTAATAATAGGCTGAGTATTGCATAAAATAAGTAGGTTAGTTTGATAAAAGTCAAAGTAGCACTAAATTTTCATTAACAGTTAAGTATAATAGTAATTAGTTAGAGGCATTGTAGTGATAGATACAAAATAGATCACAGTAGCTTAATCTAGCTTATTTGTAGCTTAACAATTCAGCTAAAGGAAGATTTGATTGGTAGAAATTGGTATATGTCAATTGGAGTTTGATTTTAAATAGTCAACTGTTTCTTTGTAGTAGTATCTGTAGGCTGCTGAACTTGGATCACATTTGTGCATCAATTGAGTTGTGTTGATAGGACTTTTGGGATTTTGAGACATTCAGTAGTTCAATTGAGCATTTGCCCCCCTTTACTTGTAATTCAGAGCTTATTGAAAGTGATTAATTAGGTCTGTAAATAAGGGGTTTGGAGCCAGTTAACTGTTTTGAACTTTAGGCCTGCTAGTGCTATATTGAACTTGTACTTGAGCTTATTTGAGTTTTCTGAGGTCATTGATAGTTGTTTAAGGTGTTGTGTATGATCATTCTGCTTCTGGCTTATTCTGTTGTGTTCTACTTAATCATATTGCTTATTCTCAATTGCTTATTACATAGCATCTGTGATTTTTGTACAATTTATGATCTGAGATTGGCATTTCTGAGTATATTTGAGCATCATATAGCTGTGTTATCAGTTTTATTAAGTTTGGACACAAGTGCTTATTAATAAGCACTTGTGATAAGCTGTTTTAGCTTCAATAAGCATTTTTCAGCTTATTTTCTTTTCAAAATTTTTCTTCAAGTTCATTTGAATATTTTTGATTTTCTGTGAATTTTTCAGATTTTTCTAAATTGATTTACTATTTTTCTTAGTTTAAATTCACTTTTAAATACTTTTTAATAAATAAAAATAAGAAAAAGCTTTAAAAATCCAAAAATATTTTAGGAAATTATTTTATGATTTTTTAGATTTTTCAAAAATTATTTTGTATTTTTCACATTTATTTTTTACATTTTCTTTTATTTTTAATTCATTTAAAAAAATACAAAAATAGAAATAAAATCATAGAAAATAAATAAAAAATCAAAAAAAAAATTCTTTTTCTGAAAATTCTTTTTAGTTGTTTAAGATTTTTAGAAAATTGTTTCACATTTGCAGAATAGTTTTTCATTAAACGTTACGTTTTAAGTTGTACGTTACGTTTTTAAAATCGCGTTTGAATTACCGTTTTTAGATTTTAATCAATAGTGCATACATAGCTTGTACATCTTGCATTAATTGTGATTACTTGTCATTACTTGAATTTCTCATTCACAAATTTTCACTTTTACACTTTTCACGACACGGTTTTCACGAATCGAATTTCTTTGATTCCATTCACACCTTCTTTGGGATACGACTCGGGTGATCCGTATTTCTTGCGGATTTCCTCGATACTACTACTTATATACTATAATTAATTTTTGAGCAATTAATTTTTGGCGCCGCTGCCGGGGAAGGTTGAAGTGAGTTTTTGAATATTCGTTTTGAAAAATCGTGTTTTGAAAACCTTTTCCTAAAGTGTTTTCAAAAATACAAAAAGAAAGTTATAGCCTCGACTCTCCCGTGGAAGGGGGGCGTTGTAAATCAAATAAGCCTAACAACATAAGAAAAGCGTGAAATTAGTTGCTAATCGGATTACTTTAATTCTTCAACCGAATAAGCGGGAAATACGGAAGCTAAGACATTAAATTGCTAGCTGAAGAGAGAAACACTCTTCTTTCCCGTTCCGTCGCGAGTAGTTTTGAAGGAAACGGTTACGATTAACGTAACGTTTTATAAAAAGAAAAACAAAAGAAAATAAAAATTTTTTGAGTTTGTTTAAATAAAAAATACAAAAAGATTTTCTTTTTTCTCTTTCTCTTTTTATTTTTTGTCTATGAACACCTGTTCTTCTTCTGAAAGTCTAATATCTCCTTTGTCAAATCCCGAAAGGGTAATTCGACACACACACCGTATCCATTTCCCTAACATTATGGAAATGGACCCGAATAATCAACACCCTCCGGTGGGTGGTAATGATCACCAACACGTGCAAGCTCCCGATCTCCGAACTATGGAGGAGCTGTGCCAACCTACAATGCATGGTAGAGGTGGCCCGATTGCCCCTCTCAATATTGAGGCTACGGATTTTGGACTAAAGCATCATATGATACAACAAGTCCAAAATTCATGCCAATTTCACGGATTACCGGGTGACGATGCCAACAAGCATCTCGACAAATTTTTAACTGTCACCCAAAATATGAAACAAAACGGGGTCTCCGATGACGCCCTCCGTCTTTCTCTCTTCCCCTATTCTCTAACGCATCATGCCACCGCTTGGTTTGATCGTATTCCCAAGAACTCGATTCATACCTTCGATGAAATGGTATCGAAGTTCTTGGCGAAGTATTTTCCACCATCGATGGTGACGAAGTTAAGGAACGACATTAGCAATTTTCGGCAACTTCCCGATGAGTCAATAAGATCGACTGCGACTCAAAACTCTTCTCCCTCTTACAATTCTGAGTTGGCCGCCATTACTAAGAAACTTGATGATATGTCTACGGCTATGTTACGAATGTATCAAATGATTCTGAATCAAGTTAAGAACCCTCAAGTCAATATGGTTAATACCGGTTGTGAGACTTGTGGTGGTCCTCATTCGTATCTTGAGTGCCCAACCTCCGGTGGCTTTACTCAGGAAAACGTGTATGCTACTTCGGGAACCTATAATAACGGTGGTAATTTTTACCCGCCACAATGTGACCGTAATCTTCTTAGCTACCGTTCCGGAAATTGTCTTGGACCACCCGGTTTCAATCAACCAAATCAAGTGAATCATAATAATAATGTGCAAAACCGGAATCATCAATTTAACCACAATCAAAATCAAAACCGGGGAAATAATGGTTTTCAAGGTCAAAATCAAGGTTTTCATCAAAATCAAAATCGGGGGAATTACAATCAAGGCCCGCCTCAAGGTAATGCTTTTCAAAATAATGGAAATTTTCAAAATAGGAAATCAAGGAAATCAAAATCAGGGTTTTAATCAAAACAACCGAGGGCAAAACTTTCAAAATCAAAATCAGAATGTGGTTCAAAATCCATCGCCCTTGGATGAGCTTCTTAAGAAGATTATAAAAAACCAAGAGTTAATGGCTAAGGAAATTCTTGAACTAAACAAACGTTTAAATGCTCGACCCTCGGGCTCGGGAACTCTTCCAAGCAACACGATCGCTAACCCGAGGGGCGATGCAAAAGCGATCACGACTAGGAGTGGTGTTTCATATGATGGACCAATGGCTCTGGGTGCCTCTTCTTCTCTTCCTCCTAAGGTAGTCGCCCGTGAAACCGAGGTGACAACGGATACGGAAATTCCTATTAATAATGGAAGGACCGAAGACATCCAACCTCCGGTGGTCCAAACGTCAAAAGGAAAGGAAAAAGTCATCTATGAAGCTGAGAAAGAAATTCCCGTCAAAACAAAATTGCCTTATCCATCACGCTTAAATGAACAAAAGCACCACGATAAAGATAAAAACCAGATGGAAAAGTTTTATCAGATCTTTCAAGAATTGCACTTTGATATAAGTCTCGCGGATGCTATACTTTTGATGCCTAAATTTGCTTCAATGTTAAAAGGTCTTTTGAATAATAAAGAAAAGTTGTTTGAAATGTCAAAAACCCAGATGAATGAGAATTGTTCAGCGGTTCTTCTTAAAAAGCTACCAGAAAAGCTTGAAGACCCTGGAAAATTTCTTATTCCATGCAATTTTCCGGGTATGGTTCAATGCTTCGCCTTGGCCGATCTTGGTGCTAGCATTAACCTAATGCCATTGTCGATTTGGCAAAAGTTGTCTCTTCCCAACTTGACACCGACTCTTATGACCCTCGAGCTAGCCGACCGATCTACGTGTCGACCAATTGGGATAGCCGAGGATATTTTTGTCAATGTTGGGAAATTCAATTTCCCTGCTGATTTTGTGGTTGTTGATTTTGATGCTGATCCACAGGTTCCTCTCATTCTCGGGAGAGGATTCCTATGGATTGTCCGTGCCTTAATTGATGCATACGACGAAGAGATTACCTTACGTGTTGGAAATGAATCTGTTACGTTCAATCTCGATCAAACCGCGAGATACTCCTCCGATTACGATCATGTTTCCGTCAACCGAGTCGATATAATCGATGAAGCTAAGGAGGAGTATTCTCAAGAACTTCTTGGTTTTACAAATAACGCTTCGAGTGGCAATCCCACTCCTTCTTCTGAACCAATCGTCTCTGATTTTTCCCCTTCCCTTGCTCCGTTTGAGGAAAGTGATCTCGCTTGGGAAGAAATCAAAGCTTGTCTTTCAAATGATTCGATTTCACCGAAAATTGATAATTCTGACTTTGATCCGGAGGGGGACATTTCATTAATTGAAAAACTTTTAAATGAAAACCCGATTCTTTCTTCCCCTCCGATGGACCTAAAAATGGCAGACGTAAAAGAAGTAAAGCCGTCTATTGAGAATCCTCCAGAGCTCGAGCTCAAGGATTTGCCTCCTCATCTTGAATACGCATATTTGGAAATGAATAATAAATTGCCCGTTATAATTTCAAAAGACCTTAAAGATGAGGAGAAGACCCAACTCTTAGATGTGCTTAAGAAGCATAAAAGTGCTATTGCCTGGAAAATCTCCGACATTAAGGGAATTGACCCTTGATTCTGCACACATAAGTTTCTACTTGAAGATAATCACAAAGCTTCCGTACAACAACAACGACGGGTTAATCCACAAATCCATGAAGTGATCAAAAAGGAAGTTATAAAACTCCTTGACGTTAGAATGATTTATCCAATCTTGGATAGTTCATGGGTTAGCCCGGTTCATTGTGTTCCAAAGAAGGGCGGAATCACTGTTATGAAAAATGAAGATAATGAGCTTATACCGACTAGACTTGTGACCGGATGGAGAGTTTCCATCGATTACCGCAAGTTGAATGACGCGACTCGTAAAGACCATTTCCCGCTCCCTTTTATGGACCAAATGCTTGAACGTTTAGCGGGAAATGAGTTCTATTGTTTTCTCAATGGCTTTTCTGGGTACTTTCAAATTCCCATTGATCCCCAGGATCAAGAAAAGACCACTTTCACTTGCCCGTATGGAATGTTTGCCTATCGTAGAATGCCCTTTGGATTATGTAATGCTCCAGGCACGTTCCAGAGGTGCATGATGGCCATATTCTCCGACATGATTGAAAAAACCATGGAAGTGTTCATGGACAACTTCTCTGTCTATGGAAATTCTTTCGATTCTTGCCTCTCCCTTTTAGAGAATATGCTAAAACGATGTGAAAACACTAACTTGGTTCTAAATTGGGAGAAGTGCCACTTCATGGTTAAAGAGGGCATAGTCCTCAGCCATAAAATCTCCAAATCTGGGATTGAGGTAGATCGTGCCAAAGTTGATGTAATCGCTAAGTTACCTCATCCTACCACCGTCAAAGGGATAAGAAGTTTCCTTGGTCATGCTGGCTTTTACCGACGTTTTATACAAGATTTTTCCAAAATAGCCCTGCCTCTGACCCACCTTTTAGAAAAAGATACTCCGTTTAACTTCACAAATGAATGCATTGATGCATTTAATTTATTGAAGAAGAAGTTAACAGAGGCACCGATCTTAGTTGCCCCCGATTGGAACTTACCCTTTGAGCTAATGTGCGATGCAAGTGATTATGCCATTGGTGCAATTCTGGGGCAACGAAAGAATAAGTACTTTCAGCCGATACACTATGCAAGTAAGATAATGAATGACGCTCAACATCACTACACGACTACTGAAAAAGAGATGTTAGCCGTTGTCTATGCTTTTGAAAAATTTCGACCATATTGGCTTTTAAAGAAATGCATAGTGTATACGGATCATTCGGCTTTAAAATACCTAATGGCAAAGCAAGATGCTAAGCCACTCTTGATGCGGTGGGTTCTACTCCTTCAAGAATTTGATGTTGAAATTCGAGATAAAAAAGGAGCTGAGAACCTTGCTGCTGATCACCTTTCGCGCTTAGAGAATCCCCATCAAAGTGATCTAGAGAATAAGGAAATTACCAAAACATTTCCTCTTGAGACACTTGGGAGTGTGTCTAAAATTGACCAAAGTACCCCATGGTTCGCCGATTTTGCGAATTACCATGCGGGGAATTTCATTAGGAAAGGGATGTCGTCCCAACAAAAGAAGAAATTTTTCAAAGATGTTCAACATTACGTTTGGGACGACCCCTACTTGTTCAAAGTTTGTGCGGATCAAGTGATCCGGCGGTGTGTTCACGGCACGGAAGCCGCTGAAATTCTTATGGCATGCCATAGTGGACCCACGGGGGGGGGGGGGGGGACATCATGGTGCCAACTTCACCGCAAAGAAAGTCTTTGATTCCGGCTTCTACTGGCCGATGATTTATTGGGATGCCCATGAATTGGTGAAATCATGTGATTCTTGCCAACGTCAAGGAAAAATTTCTCAAAAAGATTAAATGCCTCAAAATGCTATTCAAGTTTGTGAAATTTTTAACGTTTGGGGCATCGATTTCATGGGATTATTCCCGTATTCTAGAGGAAATAAGTATATTCTCGTGGCTGTCGATTATTTGTCCAAATGGGTTGAAGCGAAGGCGCTCCCTACTAATGACGCCCGAGTAGTTGTCAAATTTCTGAAAAGTCTCTTTGCCCGATTTGGTGCACCTCGAGCTATAATAAGTGATCGTGGGACCCATTTTTGTAATGATCAATTTGCTAAAGTAATGCTTAAATATGGTGTCAAACATCGTCTTTCTACGGCTTATCATCCACAAACTAGTGGTCCAGTTGAGGTGTCCAATCGTGGTTTAAAACGGATATTAGAAAGGACCGTAGGAAAGCACCATGCCTCATGGGCCGATAAGTTAGACAATGCTTTATGGGCTTTCCGGACCGCTTACAAAACACCCATTGGATGTACTCCTTATAAGCTGGTTTACAGAAAGGCTTGTCATTTGCCCCTAGAACTTGAGCACAAGGCCTACTGGGCCTTAAAACATGCCAATTTTGACCTCAAAACCGCGGGTGATCACCAAAAGGTTCAATTGAATGAATTAGTCGAACTTCGTGATCAAGCTTACGAGAATTCTTTGATTTATAAAGAGAAAACTAAAAGACTTCATGATGCCAAGATTAAAGGCCGCGTTTTCAACGTTGATGATCAAGTGCTTCTTTTTAACTCTTGATTAAAGATTTTCTTGGGTAAGCTTAAAAGCCGTTGGTCTGGACCATTCACCATAACCCAAGTATTCCCTTATGGCACCATTGAGTTAGCTCAACCCGATAGTCCCAACTTTAAGGTGAATGGTCACCATTTAAAACATTACTTCGGAGGGGACGTACCAACCATGGTAGTCCTGGATCTCCAAACTTTCCCTAAGGACGATTGAATTCGGGGATCGATTCAAGCTACGTGACTCGGTAATCAAAAACAAAGCGCTTCGTGGGAGGCAACCCATGCTTATCCATTTCATCTTCTTATTTTTCTTATTTCTAACAAATAACGTGAGGAGGGGGTGCCTCTTCTACTCTTGTGTTCCGTGGTTGTTTGTGAATGTTTGTTTAGGATTGTCCGTGATTTATGATGACTCTCGTGCTCGTTATTTTCTCTCCACTCAAGTCTCATTCATCGATGCTTTTGAAAATCCTATATCCGTAAATCTTATCGACTAACGTTTTCTTTGGGATAATTAATAAACGGCCCTAGAATTTTGTTAAGATTGCCTTTACCTGTAAAACATTGAGGACAATGTTTCATTCTAGTCCGGGGGAGGGTGAATCTTCGATTCGATTTGACCTTGCATTTTTCACCATATCATGAACTCTCGCAACTCCGTTTTTCCTAAAAAATAAAAAATGAAAAAAATTTAAAAATTGAAAAATTTTGAAGAAAAATGAATGAAAAAGCACAAAAAAATGAGAAAAGTTGAAAAAGTTGTGTAAAAATATAATAAAGTTTGAATAAGTGTTTTGACACCTTGTTGACTTTCCAGCTGGCGAGAGTAGGAATAAATATTTTGATTTGACCAAGCATGTTGAGCCCTAGCTTGTTCCCTTAATCAATGATAATCACATAAGCTTGTGCTAGTTTTGTACACCAGGAGCTATAAAATGCGAATTCTTTCTTAAGAATCTGCAAGATCCCGTACTTGACTTTATACATGCGCAGCTTAAAAGCTTTCGCTAGTCTTTTACATAAGGAGCTAGAAAACGCGAATTCTTCTTCTAGAATTTGCAAGTTTCGGTAACTGACTTTATATATGCGTGGCTGATTATCGGCTAAGTATTCGTTGGTTTCATTATTTGGAATCTTAAATTGCGAAGAGCGAGAAATGATAGAGTTTATTTATAAGTTAGATGCTAAACGTGGAGTAGTTGGTTCTCTTTAGAGCTCATGGAAGGTACTTGTGGCTTTTTACTCCCATAAAATACGTCATCGATATATAATAGATGTTCTAGGTTAATTAGTGGTATTTAGGTTTAGATAATATTTAGTTTCTTATTTTCTTAAAAGAATATTTGCTTTAGAAGTTGGGTACATATCAAGGAACATAAAAAATAAGAGCAAAAATGAAAAAAATCAAAAGTCAAAAGTTGATTATGTATGTGGTTTTGGAGCTACCCGAAAAGCTTCCATTGATGTTGAGAAAAAAGTAAAGAAAGAAAAGTATGAAAAAAGTGAAAAAATGAAAAAAAGTGAAAAGTGAAAGTTTTGATGAATAAGAGTTTGAACGTATATAAGTTGTTGGCACGTGAGGTGCATGTGGATGATTCTGAATTGGACACATGAGGTGCACGTGTAGTACTCCGCAACTTATCTATGATATTGTATGTACCCAAATTCCTTGATGTGGACCGAATTTCTATTGCAGTGGTTCTTGAGAGAAAATGAAAAACTACTTAGTGTTTAAACTTGGTATCACTATCGGATTAAAAAGTATTGAAACGAGAAAATATGAAGAAATTCATTTCGCAACAAAAGTAAAATATTGAGATACAAAAACTTAGAACATGGGAGTAAGAGGTTTCCACAAGTAACTTTTATGAATAGTGTTAGCATCTAACTTGTAGATAAGCTGTGATCTCGTTTGTACGCTTAGTTTGGGGGTTTGTGAAAATTCAAAGATGACGATTTTTATCTGTATGGTCACTTCTCCATGAGAGGTGTTTCTACTCTTTGACCCTAAAAATTATTGCAAAATAATGAAAGTTCAACAAACCGTCACAAGAATGAAGTGTGAAAAGTCCAAAAATAGAAATGAGAGTAGAATAAAGAATGAATTTTGGAAAACAGAGCATTTGCGGGAATAAATGATTTTGTAATCTCTTTTGAACCTTCTAGCTACTGATGAGGCGAAAAGTGTACCGTTTTTAAGGGGTCATTTAAGCGTGATTATTTAATCAAATATTGCCCTAAATCGTTCCTTTTGTCATTTTAGGTGCTTTTGAGGACGAATCTGAAAAGGAAGCATTTTGGACGTTTTTGGAGCATAAAAGTGAAGAAAACGGCAAAGTCTCAAATTTCCTTGATGGAACAGTACCTGACGGCGTCAAGCTTTTACACGTGACGGCGTCAAGAGTTACAAAAGAGGTGGATGTGCAACTTATAACGTGACAACCCAGAGAGTTTTCAAGCTTATGGCCTGATGGCGTCACCAAGGCCGTCAGGGTCCAATTACTAGTGATGGCCCAGAGTAATTCTCCACATGACGGCGTCACAAATGGATCTAGGAAATACGATTTTCATCATGGCGGCGAGTTAACGGCGTCATGAGCTAATACATGACGCCGTCAAGATGTAAATTCTATATATAGTTTTCCAATTTTCATTCATTAGTGTGCAACTTTGAGGGAATAAACCCTAGGCCAAATTTTACGGAATATGACCCGTCATCCATGCAATTGTAACAAACTAATCAACTTGTAAAAGATATCTAGGGAGTAATGAAATCTAAGTAAACACAACTTTCCTCATTATTGTTTCCACCACATTAGTATAATAGTTTTAATTTTCATTTATTTTATTTTATTTTGATTGCATCTTAGTTAATTGGTTTAGTTGGCTAGCAACTAATTCCGCCTACTCCTTCAAAACCCGAGATTTTATTTGCTTTCCATAAAATATAAAAATACAAAAAGAATCACCCCTCACCTCTATACCTAGTTTAGTAGGCTTTCTAATCCTAGCGACAGTATTCCTGAGTTGAACGATCAATCCCCCGGTACTTGTCCCTATACTATACTACAACGATCAGGTACACTGCCTGGTGGGGGTTGTAAGCTTCTCGAGATCCCTTGAGAGGTAAAACCTGTTGCGAGGGCGCAATTCCCACGTATATCAAGTTTTTGGCGCCGCAGCCCGGGGAATAGTTATTGTCTAGGTTAGGATTTCTTTTTATTAGGTCTACTTGCTAGATTCCTTTCTAGTAAGATTTTTATTTTTATTTTTAGGTTTTCTTTAGTCTATCTTATTTCTTCGTTTCTTTGTTTGTAACCTTTACCATCCGACATCATAGAAGGTGGTAACATCTTTGAACCCATCAACCCACCACAACAAAACCACCCACAAAACCCACCACTTGTAAACCAACCTCCTAGGCCCCGAACTTTAGGAGAGAATTCTCATCCTAGCCACCAAGGCTATCGAAACACTATTGAGCTCACTCAAGGAGCCAATGTGTCCCCCTTGCGTTCCGACACCATCTGGTTGGTGCAAAGCGGATGTGCATTCCATGGACTTCGTTCCGAAGATCCTAATCAACATCTCAAGGATTTCCTTAAAATCGTAGATTCCATAGACCTTGATGTTGTAACTAGAGAGTCGACCCGATTACGCCTATTCCAATTCTCTCTACGTGATCAAGCTAGTTAATGGCTTGAACGTTTACCCGCGGGATCCATCACCTCATGGGATGGTCTCACCTCTCGTTTCCTTGCTCAATTTTTCCCACCGGGGAGAAATACCAAGCTTAGAAATGATATCTTGATGTTCCAACAACGTCAAGGTGAAACTCTATATGAAGCATGGACTCGTTTCAAGGACTTACTCTAAAAAGTCCTCATCATGGCATAGATCTTTGGCTCCAAGTCCAAATCTTTTATGACCATATCGATCTCTCCACAAGGCGAACCATTGACCAATCGGCCGGTGGCAAGCTACGTGATCTAAGTGCGGAAGAATCATGGGAATTCATAGAATATCTTGCTCTCTATGACAACGAAAGTTGGAATAATCCCAATGATTTGAACAAAATGGTCAAGGCAATATCTTTGCCTTTGAACAATTCTAGCACTCCCGACCGTAGGATCATGGAACTTGAGGACCAAGTCAAGTTTTTCATGAAATCCTACGAAGCTCCTGAGCCTTCAAGCCAAGTGAACAAAATCACTTCTTCATGCGAATTATGTAGTGGTCCCCACGACACTCGTGATTGCGTGGAACTCCCCGAACAAGCTTTTGCGGATTACGCATCCTCGCGTACTGACGAAGCGGGAGACAAGTGGTACACTTTCAAACCCAAGCCAAACCCTTACGGTGATTCCTACAACCCTCCTTGGAAAAATCACCTGAACCTTAGGTGGAAACAAAACCAAAACATGCCCTAAAACAATTCTTCCAATCCACCTAATCGTTACGAACCAAACGGTCTACCCTCTAACCGTACTTTCAACAACAATCCTTTCAATAACTATGGTAGTACCAATAATCTTGAAGGATTGATGTTCAAGTTTATGGCATCTCAAGAAGCTTGCATATCTAAGTTTGAAACCGAATTCAATCAACAACAAACGGAGATGACCAATAAAATTGACAACTTGTTGAAAGCCCTCAACAACCAAGTGCTAACTACACCTAGGAAGGACACTAGGGACACTAGTAAACTAAGGACCCCTCGACATCCAAACACGTCCACTTTGTCAACGTTGTCACCATTAAGCCAATAGATAAAAATATAGAAGAAAGTGACAAGGATGAAGTTGGAATAGAAACAGGGACTAAGGATGAGATTAAGGAAGTTGAGGATATTAAGGATGAAAAGTTAGAGGAAGTAGAAAACGTAGAGGAATACTTTGATAAGTTACCCACCAAGGAAGAACGGGGATATCATAAGGATCTATTCGATGACCCCGAGACACCTTACGTCCTTGGTTCACCACTCATCAAAACAGGTGATCCCTCTAACATCAACATACCATGCAACATTGGGCATATGCATGTGTGGAAAGCTTACATCTATCTTAGGTCTCCTATAAACATCATGACTATGACCTATTATAATTGGGTAATGAAGAAGCAACTTGAGTATAGGATAATGCATAACACCAATTGGATGAGCAACTTTGTAGGAAGAGTGAAAGGATTACATGTCTTTGTAGGAAACTTCACTTACGTTACCGACTTTGTGATTGTAGAGGATATTCGTCTGGTAATAGATGGTTGCCTAAGTCAAGTAGTGTTCGGAAAACCGTTTGTTGAGGCCTCTAAGATGAGTTATGACCCGTCCCTAGGGATAGTTAGATTCAAGGATGAGAACGATGAGATTGCTTACCAAATGCCCTATAAGATTGAACAATACCGTCTTCTATCAAACCTTGAAAAGGAACACAAGCAAGCGGTCTACTTATAGGAATGATGAGGATAAACGTAGAGGAGTAGATTATGTCATGAGTAGAATACTCGGTTTCTACAAGGAATGTTTGCAACTAGGTCTGGAATACAAAACTAAGATTAGAGATGACCTAGAGAATGAGACCAATGATGAGGTCACGTGATCGCCCATGGCCTTGAGTCTAGCTACAAGACTCGTAAATAAAAAAAAGCGCTTCTTGGGAGGCAATCCATGTTTTTTGTGTTTTTATTTGTTTGATTTTTATTTGTTTGATGTTATTTGTTTCCGTATGCATGCTTTAATTTTATTGTTGGTAGATCATGTTTCAAACTAAAATTGTGAAAATGCTTTATTTTGTTGTTTAACTTCGTCTTAACTTCATATAAAGGTATTTTGCAAAAGCTAAGTGTAAGGGAAAACCCCAAATTTGTTTCTAAGAACAAAAATAATCTTGATTCGCCACAATACTAAATGAGCATGTGTATTAGTATTTGTTAGAGTCAAATGCTTGTATCGAGTCATAATGATGTTTTGCAGGATTTTCCAGAAAGTAGGACATAAGTTTTTCCAGAAATTTTCCGGAAACTTAACATAAAGATTTCTGCAGGTCACTTCTGACGGCGTCAGGATTTAATACCTGACGGCGTCACGTGTAAAATTATGGAAATTTTGCGAGTTTTGTTTTTCTAACGGAGTCTTAAAAGTTTTTGTTGATTCTTTAGTTTTATAAACTCCAGGAAATCTGCAAACATTCATTCCACAAGCATTATATCTTAAATTACTTTATAGGACTTGTTAGTATATATAGATTGCCGCCGATTTTACGCGAGGTTGCCTTGATTGTTTTCTCAGGTATAACAGGTTATGTATGACAAGAAGATGATTTATATTTCTGGAAGGGAAGCTTTGAACGTTCATTTTCTTAGAGGAAGATCTAACCTTGTTGATGCACTATCCACACCGAACGAATCAGGGGAGTATTTGTTTTCATTCTTTTACCTATTTTACTTTTAAATCCTTTAATTGAACATTGGGGACAATGTTCATCCTAAGTGTAAGGGGAGGGTAAATGATGATACCTTATAGGATACTATTGCACTTGAGTTTGTTTGTTCGATGGTAGGTGTGTAATAAAACTAAGAGAAATACTTGTTAGTGTAATTTTAGCGCCAAATTTAAAATTTTTTTACAACATTTAAGAGTGAAACTTTAGCCTTAACAAGCGTCTCATGGATAGGAGTTGTATGACTAGTACAAAACCGTACCATTCAGAAAAATTTTCCACCCAAATATGTGAGGTTCGCCTTTAGATTTGATAGGAAAAGCATTCATCATTAGTGGTTATGAGTGTACTGGTACCATTTAGATTATAGAACTTGCGTTAGTGATGCATCCCGAGACCGCTAGTGAGACTACATTCGTGTAGTATGATTTACTACATGATAAGAGGCATTAGGATCACCCTTGTGTTAAACCCATATCATAATTACTTGACAATTTAAGTCATATTACTTGACTAGTAAAGTCAATTAATTTTTCTCACACCTTAGCGTTGTACTCATTTTTAGTGCACGAAACCCCTAGTATACCCCTCCGAGCCTATCTTTTCGTTTCTAACTTTAAGCATCTTACTTAAAGGAAGAATTTGTTACAACCCACTCAAATGTGCAACCAAATCGCCTTAGCCTTCCGTGTATGCACTCATCTTTGGTGCATTATTGTTACATGTTTAAACCCTTAGTTAATTATCTAATTGATTACATGGTTGCTAAGTCGAGTCATATCTTGTACATATTATTTTGGGACGATTGGGGCTCATAGATAAAGTACTTGTGTTATGGAGTAATGGGGAAGAACATCATATATTACCCCCATATGTGCGTTAATCTTAAAAAGTACTACAAGTGTTTTGATTATCTTGATTCGAGTCATTAGATTAGTTTATTATAAAGTATATAAAAATTCAAGTGTAAGGGGAATGTACATTCCCTATGATGTATTATTTTGGATGGTAGGGTAAAAGTGTATGTCAAAAAAATAAAATAAAAAAAAAATAAAAAATAAAAAACATATGGACTACCATCCCGTTTCATTCTATGTTTGTTTTATGTTTTTGTCATTTTTGATTTAGTAGCTTAAGTCGAGTCGAGTTTTGGCTTAACAACGCCATATTGTACATGTAATTAACCAAGATGATTAACTCGCCACCAGTAAATATTGCCTTTATCCAACAAAACCGTGTTTTCCATATCCCTACACCTAACGTAATAACCCTTTAAAAGACCTCTTTGATAGTTTATACTAGCTGCTTACGCCAAGTGGTGAAGGTTTGATCCTTTCCTAAGCCTATGCTAATCTATTTTGCTATTACAGGTAGTGAGAGATGTTTTCCATTTCCTTATTGTGATATATACTTTATTACACCCGAGAGATGTGCGTATCTAAACACTATTTGTGAGGTGCTAGTGTATGACCTCCTTGCTTGTTTTTGGTTTTTATTGGAACGATTATTTGTTGTAATTACTTTTATATTAGTGTTAAATGACCCCTAACTTGTATTTTGATTAGAATAGAAGTGCATTTGCTTGAGGATAAGCAAATCTCAAGTGTAAGGGTATTTGATGAGGCAAAAAGTGTACTGCTTTTAAGGGGTTATTTAAGCCCGAATTCATGATTATTTGATCAAATATTGCCATAAATCGTTCCTTTTGTCATTTTAGGTACTTTTGAGGAAGAATCTGGAAAAGGAAGCAGTTTGGACGTTTTTTGAGCATAAAAGAGAAGAAAACGGCAAAGTCTCAAATTTCCTTGCTGGAACAGTACCTGACGGCGTCAAGCTTTTACACGTGACGGCGTCAAGAGTTACAAAAGAGGTGGATGTGGAACCTATAACGTGACGGCCCAGAGAGTTTTCAAGCTTATGGCCTAACGGCGTCACCAAGGCCGTCAGGGTCCAATTACTAGTGACGGCCCAAAGTAATTCTCCACATGACGGCGTTACAAATGGATCTAGGCAATACGAGTTTCATCATGGCGGCAAGTTGACGGCGTCACTAGCTAATACATGACGCCGTCAAGATGTAAATTCTATATACAGTTTTCCAATTTTCATTCATTAGTGTGCAACTTTGGGGGAATAAACCCTAGGCCGAATTTTACAGCTTTTTCAAGGGTTTCAACCCCTTGAGTCTTCCATGTTCAATTGAAGATAAGTATTCATTCAAATCATTCAATATGTCTATGTGTTGTGTGATTATATCTTACGCTTGTCTTCTCTTTAACATGCTCGGCTAGATCTTATCTGTGTTTGCTTAGATGTAGTGAAACCTAGATGTTAATTATGGATTGATTGTTTGTTTATAATTGTTAAGGATGATTGTATTCGATGTTAGGCTTAAAAAAACTGGTAGACTTCCATTGGTAACTTGCTTGAACGTCTTAAGAAACATGATCGGAGGTGTACTATGATTTTTTGTTGTATTTAATGCGTAAGAGAATTCTAATGATCCTATGTTAGGAGCTTCTAATGGCTCGACATAAGAGTGAAGTAGGATCTTATAGAGTTAGAGAATATTGTATACGCCCCTACGACTAGTATTAAGGAATATGACCCGTCATCCATGCAATTGTAACAAACTAATCAACCTATAAAAGATATCTAGGGAGTAATGAAATCTAAGTAAACACAACTTTCCTCATTATTGTTTTCACCACATTAGTATAATAGTTTTAATTTTCATTTCTTTTATTTTATTTTGATTGCATCTTAGTTAATTGGGTTAGTTGGCTAGCAACTAATTCCGCCTACTCCTTCAAAACTCGAGATTTTACTTGCTTTCCATAAAATATAAAAATACAAAAAGAATCATCCCCCACCTCTAGACCTAGTTTACTTGTCACTATACTATACTACAACGATCAGGTACACTGCCTGGTGGGGGTTGTAAGCTTCTCGAGATCCCTTGAGAGGTAAAACCTGTTGCGAGGGCGCAATTCCCACGTATCACTACTTTACAACGTTAGTAGGAAGAGTTATGAAATTATTTATCCCAAAAGCGTGAATTGATCACATTGCGTGAGGGCACGACAATACCTTAGTCCAGGGGATTTTGGTGAGTGCTTATTCACTCACCTTTTTTGTACCAAATTAAGGCTTAATAATCCAAAAAACTAACCCAATATGCCAAAGAATATGTGTTTTTTTTTATTATTAATGAGGATATCTCGTAAAGTGACGAAAAACAAACAAAATCCGGTAAAAACGAGCACGAGAGTGGAACGAGTCAGAAAGTCAAAGCTGGTATCCAAAAGTCAAAGCTAAGCTCAAATTGTCAAAAGAGATCCTCAGAGTTTGAAGATTTGCAAGAATGATCCTTAATGAGAAAGTTTCAAGAAATGGCAAGATTAGTCCTCCAAGTTTCAGAGAATATCAATTATGGTCCTTTTAAGACATCTTTGCAGTTAAGACATCAATGGCCCTTTGAGATTCAAGAAATTACATAAGATACCCTTGGATCATACTTGAGGAATGTGGCAGAATTTACCCTTATAGTTTCAGATTTTACATATATGGTCCTTGTATATTTCATTACAAAAATCTGAAAATGTAAATTGCAATAGTCCAAAGTTCCAAACCCGTAAACCAATCCAATTCCCCAAAGTCCAAGCCCAATCTTAAACCCGAGCCCAATACACCCCATGGTCAACAAATATATCACGGGTCAAAGTCAAATGGTCAAACAAATAATAAAAATTCTACCCAAGTTACCCACCCCCCAAATACCCCATTTACCCAGATAAACAAGAACCCTAATTACCCATTCCTATAATTCACCGCAATTAAGGGTAATAGTGTCAAATCAAACGGGTTCTAGAAGATCAGTGTGTTGTCAGATGGTGTCAGAAGCGAAGAAACACACGTTTGGGTAATGTGGCAGTGTTTGATTGGATGGAACGCATCATTAATTCTGATCCAAAGGATATAATCAAGTGGGAAATGATTGGAAGTAATCTACGGGCTCTGAGGTGACTTTAACTAACACAAGCTCACGGATTGCCAGCTTGGCAATCCGTGACCCAAGCTCTTTCATTCTGCTATAAATAGGGGTAGAATTCAGGCTTATTGAGTTGTGTAGAATAGGTAGCGAAGCTCTGTTATTTTGATTTCTCAAATTGTATTAGTTTAGTAATTGTAATTGTATTTTCAATTAAATTTCAATAAAATTTAGTTTTACTTCAATTCTTATTAGCTTACTGCTTATACTTTTCATCTTTGAGTTTTTGTATCTTTTACAATCAGTTTGTTTTCAGTGTTCAAAATAGCTCAATCATTTTCATTTTTTTAATTCAGTTTCATATTCTTCAAAAACATAAAAAAATCAGAAAATTATAAATATATATATATATATATATATATATATATATATATATATATATATATATATATATATATATATATATATATATATATATACATCTTTCTTAGATAAGCTTACAAATAAGCTTGTTTAGCTTTAATACTATCCATTTAAGCTTTCTAGCTTATAGTGGATTAGTTTTAGGTCATTACTTATAGTCAAGCAAAAACAGTCAATCAAAGTCAACAGATCTTTGATCCATTTGGCATTTGGTGTTAGAGATAGATTGGGACAGACATGGAAGGTCTCAGCCTATCTAAAAGATAGGCTAGCTTAGTGAATCACTCCTGTTCATGCTGGAGTGAGTATTCACTGTAAGTTCTGTTTCAAAATCCTTGTGAACTGAATTAATTGAATAATCTGTTTGGATCTGTGCATTTTGATTATTTGTTGATTTAGTTTGATATTTAGATTGTGTTTTAGCTTACTTGTATTGATTTGATAGTTGTGTCAGTTTAGTATTGGTGATTTAGTAGTTAGTAATATCTGTCATAGTTATGGATCTGTGATACTATATTTCTGTTGGATCTAGTAGTAATTGGCTGTGGATATTGATTCATTTAGTGATATGTGATTGATATTGATACATAGATTGGAGAATTGTAACCTGTTTCACCAATTTATTGAGTTATCTGTCATATAAAGGAGTGTTTGGATAGAAATGATTTGCTGAGATTTAGAGTTAGTAAGCTGGGAATTATTGCATAAGTAATTCATTTAGGTTAATAATAGGCTGAGTATTGCATAAAATAAGTAGGTTAGTTTGATAAAAGTCAAAGTAGCACTAAATTTTCATTAACAGTTAAGTATAATAGTAATTAGTTAGAGGCATTGTAGTGATAGATACAAAATAGATCACAGTAGCTTAATCTAGCTTATTTGTAGCTTAACAATTCAGCTAAAGGAAGATTTGATTGGTAGAAATTGGTATATGTCAATTGGAGTTTGATTTTAAATAGTCAACTGTTTCTTTGTAGTAGTATCTGTAGGCTGCTGAACTTGGATCACATTTGTGCATCAATTGAGTTGTGTTGATAGGACTTTTGGGATTTTGAGACATTCAGTATTTCAATTGAGCATTTGCCCCCCTCCCCACCCCCATTACTTGTAATTCAGAGCTTATTGAAAGTGATTAATTAGGTCTGTAAATAAGGGGTTTGGAGCCAGTTAACTGTTTTGGACTTTAGGCCTGCTAGTGCTATATTGAGCTTCTACTTGAGCTTATTTGAGTTTTCTGAGGTCATTGATAGTTGTTTAAGGTGTTGTGTATGATCATTCTGCTTCTGGCTTATTCTGTTGTGTTCTGCTTAATCATATTGCTTATTCTCAATTGCTTATTACATAGCATCTGTGATTTTTGTACAATTTATGATCTGAGATTGGCATTTCTGAGTATATTTGAGCATCATATAGCTGTGTTCTCAGTTTTATTAAGTTTGGACACAAGTGCTTATTAATAAGCACTTGTGATAAGCTGTTTTAGCTTCAATAAGCACTTTTCAGCTTTTTTTTTTCAAAATTTTTCTTCAAGTTCATTTGAATATTTTTTATTTTCTGGGAATTTTTCAGATTTTTCTGAATTGATTTACTATTTTTCTTAGTTTTTCTTAGTTTAAATTCACTTTTAAATACTTTTTAATAAATAAAAATCAAATAAAAATAAGAAAAAGCTTCAAAAAATCCAAAAATATTTTAGGAAATTCTTTTATGATATTTTAGATTTTTCAAAAATTATTTTGTATTTTTTCACTTTTATTTTTTACATTTTCTTTTATTTTTAATTCATTTAAAAAATACAAAAATAGAAATAAAATCATAGAAAATAAATAAAAAGTCAAAAAAAAGAAAATCTTTTTCTGAAAATTTTTTTTAGTTGTTTAAGATTTTTTAAAAAAATTTTCACATTTGTAGAATAGTTTTTCATTAAAAGTTACGTTTTAAGTTGTACGTTACGTTTTTAAAATCGCGTTTGAATTACCGTTTTTATATTTTAATCAATAGTGCATACATAGCTTGTACATCTTGCATTAATTGTGATTACTTGTCATTACTTGAATTTCTCATTCACAAATTTTCACTTTTACACTTTTCACGACACGGTTTTTACGAATCGAATTTCTTTGATTTCATTTACACCTTCTTTGGGATACGACTCGGGTGATCTGTATTTCTTGCGGATCTCCTCGATACTACAACTTATATACTATAATTGATTTTTGATCAATCAGTAGTAATAATACATAGGTAGAGGAAGTAAGTGGTTGTATAATTGGTCTCGGTATCAGAAGTGGGAACAAAACAGGAGGGGGTGGTGCAAAGATAGAGGTGTTGGACGAAAGATGCTTCATCTGTTGTAGGGATGTTAAGTGTTGGAGGCATAGTGTTGTGATACTTGAACATGCAGGTTGTGCAACGGAAAAGGAAGTAAGTTGTGGTGTCATTGGTCTGGGTATTACAAGTGGAAACATAAGTGCAGGGGGTGGTGCAGATGCAACTCAATCAACTGAAGCAAAGAAGAAGATTAAAAAAAAAGCCAAGAAACTAAATCACTATGGTTTTGGGCTTGTCCAAACCACAAACTGAATCACTATGTTTAGTCTGTGTTTTAATATTTCATTAATGTGAGTTTCTTGTTTATGTTTATGGTACCTATCAAATACAATAATGAAGTATAAACATATGTGAAGACATTATTCATACAAAATCTAGATCATGAGATCCATTACATTCATTAACCATCACTAATCTCAAAACAACCAACCCCCTCATGGATATTTCTTCTTTACAACGACCTCAATCTTCTTAAACATCTTGTCCTTGACTTGTCTGGCCATCATCAACAGTGCATTCGCCCTACGCTTATCAATTGTTTGTAGCCTCCTAAACTTCTTTGTATTGCTCCTTGCAATTCTTGCACGTGAATAGTTTTGAAGTCTAACAATCACATCCCCCCTACGTTCGACCCTTTCAGTATTTTTTTTGGACTTGTTCTCCAAATCGTGTGCCTGCTGCAAGTCTTGAAGAATCTCTGTGTGGTAAGGGCCAAGCATTAGTTCAGTTAGCACATACGAATTACAGAGAACCTTTAGATCAATATCACTTTGATAGTTGTTCATGGTTAAGGAAATAGGGAGGCGTGTTTTGCAAGTGACTGTTTTGAGAGATGCGTATTTAGTAGCCTTCACGTGTTTGCCTATAAAAGGGCTTATAAGATTGCCACGTACTGTGTAGTCTTCATGTGTTGGACCAAAAAAAAGACTTATATGACAGTTGAATTTATGGAATTCAACATTTGCAGTTTGACTTTTGAAATTCTAAATGCAATGGGTGCAAATGCAATGGGTACAAGGGAATGAGTGTCTAGATCACTCCCATTCAACATTTGCAAGTTTGACTTTTGAAAGTCCAAATGCAATTGGTACAAACATAGAATACAAACATAGAATCCAAACATAGTTCAAAACATTGTTCTAAAGATAATAAATTTAAACAAAGAGTACAAACATAGAATCCAACAGTCAATAAAGTGAAACATATTGTTCAAAGATCAGTGGGTAACACATTAAGAACTAGGAACTGCATGCTCATCATCTGACTTCATCTTTTTAGTTGGCCTGTTGATGACGTATAGTCCATATTCGGGGCACGAACCCGATTAATGAACATTACTAACATCCAAGCCCACCACGAGTGGGCTATCATAACAATGAATTGGGCTACCATGCTAATGGTTTGGGCTCACGAAAGCCCAAACCCAAATACATTATTTATGGTCTAGATAAGGATCTCTTATTTATGGGATAAAGATCCATAGACCGGATAGGCATTATACGCCGAAGAGTGAGGAACACGAAATCTACAAGGATTTCATGCCTATATAAAGAATATCATAATTCTCATTAAAGGTACGACTTATAACCCTAACTCTTCTATACAACCCTAAAATCGATTGCTTACTCTCACGCCGGAGGATAATCGTGGGAGACAATCCCACGATAAGCCTAACGGTGTTTGTTTGCTTTCTTAGTGTGCAGGTCTCAAGCATTAAGATCTGATTGGTATGAGAATAGGAACCCAAACAAGGAACGCCCAACTTTTGTATCAACAAGTGGCGCTATCCGTGGGACCCTACGCTAAGAACTTGAATGACGAAGCACAAAAACTCAAGCCAGCAGACTCTAAGAAACGGGCCCTACTCTAATTCTCCCCGCGGTAGAATTGCCCACAGGGACTACCCAGGCCACTACAGTGGCCCCAAGCGCTGAAGACCTTTAGCGCACTCTCTTCACTACTCCTCATCAAACGGCACCCACTGTGGACAACACTGTGCCGCCATGCGCGCCTAATCGAGATAGGGGACCTAATGTGGAAACAAATATACTCGCGGCAGAAAGAGAGGCTCCTGAATTTACACTCA